>CM062819.1:1238767162-1239304322 GCA_031772625.1 Pinus tabuliformis
AAGATAGGTTAGACCTTTAGGAACTAGATTTCAGCAAATTGTCACATTCTATTTGCTCCTCCTCTTCATTGGAATTTGGTCATTTAATGGAGACAACTATTGAGGAAGCTTTGCAATATTTTTTGGATTATGACGAGGTAAAGAAGACTAATCACTCTACCTATATTTGTCCTTTGGGAAATATTGCTAACAAGAAATGAAACCCTCTTCCAAGACAAATCTGTCACACCATGGTCTTCTATAAATTTCAAGCACCATACAAGTACTAATTATAGGTGGAAAAATCAAGACATGTCAAAGAGATTTCTAATGTGGATTAATATATAACTCGTGGATTTTTTAATGGGGCCTATCAAGAAAATCCATGCCCTGGTGAAGTAGAAGGTGTTATATAGTTATAAGAATCTCACAAACTCATTTTTGGGTGTCATACATGAAGGGGTGATATATTCTAATAATGACGCTAACATATGGGTTGTGTAATTTCTTATGACATCAGAATTGGAAGAAGGTTTGGGTCAGGTTGTAATTTTTTAGGGATTACAAACTAGTCAGTTGTTGGATGGATGGATCTCATCAACCATCAAACCAAAAATTTCAAGGTGTTTCTCACATATGCTTGATCTAAACGCTAATTTTCACTCATTTTCATGTTGTCATGTCCTCAGAAAACACAACCAAGAATGGATAGGTGGATTGAATGGTTTGAAGAATTTTCTTCTCCCCGAGAAATATTTACTATTAATTTTACTCTTTAAGAGCTTGGAATAATGCATTTATTGATAGAAATCAAGATGCTCTGAACGGATGTGTGATTTTAGCACCCTAATCTTTGCACAATAAAGTAAAGGTTGCAGATAATATAATGATATCGCACTCTTTAAATTATAGGTGATTTTGGACAAGCTATCATAGATTTTTAGTAGAAATGTCCCGTGTTGATGTTGGACAAGTTATCCTAGCTCCATAGCAGCAATGCCCCACTTCATGGGTGACATTTCAAGAGTTATCTTATCAATTCAAGGAATGGGAAAAGATATGATCTTTACAGTGGGAAAAGAAATAACAGTAAGAAAATAACTACGATTGCAAAAGAAATACAGGGCATGTACCCATTGGATTAACCTAGTCGCCATAACCTTCACATTTGACCACTTCCTCAAATGCATGAGTTGCATCTATGGGCACAACATACCAATTTTTCAAAGCACCCATGTGTACATAATTCAGACTATGCAGATCATGGTCGTCCACATTCCAAGAAAACCAATAGAACAACATTGAAATGTAAGCCATTAGTGCAGTAACTCTAGGCACCTCGTCGGACATATAATGGAGCAATGACCCTTCTAATCGTGAGGCAATGCACATATTCCATGTAGTGTTTGAGAGGTCCAAACATGAATTATGAGAGCCCTCTTTTTTCCTATGTTTGCTTCGGTATTGTACTTTTCTCTCCTTTGGCACAAATGATGGTGGTAGAAATTTCTCATTGGGTTCCCTAAAGGAAGTTCCAGGGATATCATTGGCATACACTACATGAAATTCAACAAATGAACCAAGTCTCAAAGATATTAGAACCTGATAAAATTCCACCCAATTTTAGTCCCCGGATGTGAAAATCCCATTATCATTCCGCATTCCAGTTTGTCTGCCAAGTTTGAGTAAAAAAAATCAATTTTTTCCACCAAGTTTTTCTAATTTTGTTTTCAAGTTTTCCACCAAGATTTTGTAATTGATTGTGTTGTTTATATATTACTTTTTATTAGTTGAAGTGGGCAATTAATTTTTATTTTTACCTTTTTAACTGGCATAATATTGTTAAGGTTTATTTTTAAGTGGCATAAAATTATTGAGGCGTAATATACACATAGAGGTAATTGTTGGGTGAACAAAAGGGGAAAAAGGGACTTAAACACAAAAAATTTCCTAATTAGAACATAACTGTGGATATACAATGAATGAGCTTTAAGTAATGGAATTTTAATTGTGTATATGAAACTAGGAGAGTTCATTGTAAAGGTGTTAGGTGTCAACATAATACTCATAAATTTAAAGGAAAAATATGACTAGTATTGCAATTACATCATGATGAAATATTTCAAGATGAAGAGGAATTGATGTTAAATTGTATTTATGCCAGTGGGGAAAAGATTGTGTTTAAATGAGGTACATTACACAACACTTCTCCCTACAGGTATTCTTCATAATGTATTTGACCAAGTTGTAAGTCCACTCCCATTTTGAATAATTTGTCACCCTTTGAATTTAATTCCTTGTGAATGTGATAAAGGATATAACCCTGAATATTCTAATAGGCTCCATGTCTCTCATCATCCACTGATCCAATAAAGAAGTGTTTAAGGAAGAATGACCTTTCAGTCAATCTATGAAAACCTTGAAATCCCCTATTACTTGTAGTTTTATATTGTGGAAGTTACAATTAAAACGAATAACATAAATGACTGATTTGTTTTATTGTAGTACTTGTTAGGTAGTCATATTTTTGTTCCTAGACTAAATTAGTCATTCAAGTTAGTTATTTTTACTTGTATTACTTATTAGCTAGTCGTATATTTTAATGTGAGACTAAATTAGTCATTTTTAGTTGATTCACTTTAAATTGCTCATTTTTGTAATATTTCACTTGGAAAACTTATGGTGGCTAATGTTTTCAGTCACTTAGTCACTAATTTCTCATTTTATACTAGTGCATCATAGCCTAAAATATTTTCTAGGGGAGTGTCTATTGTCACCACTGAAAAATAGATGACTTCCAAAAATGTTCGGATGTGGTTATGAGATAGTTTACAAGAATGGGCATGACAATGTAGTGGTTGATGCCTCATCGCGCCAATTTAAGGACAAGGGCACCCTTTTTTCACTCTGTCTACCCATACCAGATTTGATTGAAGAGATCCACCATGAATGATTCTCCCACCCCTCTCTTTCCCATCTCATTAATAACTTAAGAAAAAATCCTAATCCCTCAAAATACTACCCTTGGAAGGATGGGGTTCTTCACTACAAGGATCAGGTAGTGCTATCCCTGACCTCCACCATCAAAAATTGCATCTTGGAAAAGTTGCAATCCTCTCTAATTGTCAAACATTCATGCTTCCAAAAGACATGCATAAACATATCGCTCTTTCATTTGGACTCGTATGAAGAACGACGACATTACTTTTGTATTTGAATGTGATGCATGCCAATGAAACAAATGGGAAATGATCAAGCTATTGGGAAACTTAAAACCATTGTATCTTCCTGCTTTTGTCTCGATGGATGTTTCCATAGATTTCATTACAGGTCTCCCAAACTTTGGCAACAAATCAATCATCATGGTGTTTGTTGACAGACTTTCCAAATATGCTCATTTTTTTTCTTTACCATACCCATTTATCCCAACATTGGTGGCTCAAGTTTTCATAGACCAAATATTCAAACTACATGGCATTCTAACTTGCATTGTGTTTGATGGAGACCCCACTTTCATAAGCAAGTTTTGGAAGGAAATTTTCAAGCTCCAGGGCACACAACTCCAACTAAGTATATCTTATCATCCCGAAACATATGGTTAAATAGAAGTAGTCAACAAATGACTAGAGACCTATCTACGGTGCTTCACTTTAGACAAGAAGCACCAATTGATGCAGTGGCTACCTTTAGCTAAATAGTGGTATAATACTAGCTATCATTAAGGCACCAGGATGATGCCATATGAGGTAGTGTATGTCCAACTTCCACCTTCACTATTTTCTTATATCCCTGAATGTTTCAAAGTTCAGGTAGTTGATCAGCTTCTACATAACCAAGCCACCATGATCGCTCATCTCAAAGATAATCTACATCAAAATCAGAACAGAATGAAGCAACGAGCTGACCAACATCGTTCTTAGCGATCATTTGAAGTAGGTGGCCAAGTTTTCCTATCACTCCAACTGTGTAAGAAGACCTCTCACAAAGAAAATGGGTTCCAGAAACTAGCACCAAAATTATATGGGCCTTATCAAGTACTTCAACCTATTAGAGCAGTCACTTATAAACTAGATTTACAAACTACTTCAAAAGTACACCCGGTCTTCCATAGATTGTGCCTCAAGATATTTGTGCGGAATAGTTGTTGGGTTCAAATAATTCTGCAAAAATTGGATGAGGAACGATCACTTTGGCTCAAACTAAAATATGTCCTTCATACTCATGAAAGAAATCTCTGCGGATGCACAATCAAGGAAGACCTCATCAAGTGGGAAGACGCCTCTCTAGAATATGCGAGATGGGAACTAGCCACTATTCTTTAGTAGTTTCTGGAACTTCGACCTGGAGGACACAATTTATTTTGATGGGGGAGGGAATGTTACGGCTGAACCCTAACCCCTTATTTATGTAATAATCCCAAGGGGCCTATTCAGAGTCATAGTTAGTTAGTTAATAAGTGGCTATCCATATTAATAATAATTGTAATTAGTTGACCTGCATTATAAAAAAGGGACCAAAATTAGCTATAAACTTACCATAGTTAATAAATAAAGTGGTTAACTTGTGTTATGTAAGTGACCACTAGTAGTTAGAGTTTTGGATGTGATCAAGCTATAAATATTCTTAGATAGTAAGGGAAGAATCATTGAGTTTTATTGTAATTGGGCTCTACTCTGTTGCAGGTTCCCCCCTCAAAGAGGAAAATGAATATTGTATTATGTTTCTAAGTTATTAAATTTCTTTATATCTTGTATCATTTCATGTGATATTTATGTGTTTTAGACTATATTGTTTCGTATTTATGGCATTCTGGTTTTCTCACAAGTCAAGTGCATAACAGTCATTCTTCCATTCATCCCTTTTTCAATTATCCTATCAGGTTGGATAATAGATATGGCACAGAGCAATGCTTCCACATCCTAATCCCTTCTTGAGAGTGCATCTATAACAACATTTTGCTTCCCTATTCTATAGATGATTTCAATGTCATAACACAACATCTTTTAGTAAAAGCATGTAGTTGGGTTACACTTTTTGGTAAGGGATGGCCCATTTAGGTGAAAAAAGAGGGCTTGATGGAGCATTTCCAACACTCGATTGAGTCATTGTTAAGTGCCCAATCGAGATCCTTAAGCACTTAAAAAATATCTTGATCAAGGGTTTAAGAAGAACCCTTGATCAAGCATTATGGCTCGATCAAGCTCTAATGCTCAATTAAGATCTAGGGCTTGATCGAGCCCTTATATCCTATTAAAACACCAAGCCATGATCTACGTGCATCAATTTTGCAAAGATCTTGGGATAATAGGAGTTCAACTGAGGTATTGAAGCTCGATCGAACAATTGGGTCATGGAGGAAACCACGAACCTCGTTGACAACCCTTCCAACGTCCCAGAGGCTCAAGCCAAGGTAGATTTCCTATCCTTTTTGTTTTTTTTCTTTATTTTTTCTTACAAAACTAAATAACTTATTCTGAAAGAAAAAGTTACCATACAAAAACCATGAAAACCACAAAAAAGAAATAAAAAAACCCTTCAAAGCATCTAAAACAACTTAGAAAACCACCAAAAAAACCCTAGAAATCCATAAAAACAACCTAGAAAACCACAAAAAAACACCAATAAAATGCTTCGAAACCAACAAAAGAACTATAATTTAGGTTTAAAATATTTTTCTTACTTGTGATTTGGTGGCATGTTTATTATGAATATTTTCTGGTTATGAATCGTAAAAACGTTATTTTGTAGTTATTTTAGGTTTTAAATTTTTTCATTAGGAATTTAATAAAAAAATTTCAAAAGAATTTATTTTTTTGTTATTTAAAATGAATTTTAAATTTCAAACGAACTTGACCAAAAATATTCCCCAAAAAAATCCAAAACAGAAAACAACCAAACTATAACAAATAAATAAATAAATTATGATCTTGAGATTGACATGATGAATATGGTTGTTCATGCTAAACCTTTATTTATCAAATAAGAATTTTTATTTTATTTTATTATTTTAAATTTAAATTAATTTATATTTTAATATTTTTTAATAATAAATGTAGTACGGTCCACATTGGGTAGCTCAAGTGGTGATGATCGTGGAAATGAAGTCTCAATGAGCCGGAGATCTTGGATTTGAATCTTATGCTACCCTCCCCCCGTAGGGGGTGAATAATGGACATGTAAACATGAAAATCAGAGAGTCCTAACAAGCTTACAAAAAAAAATTAAAAAATATAGTACTATTAGTTTTAAAAAATCACTTAGGTAAATAAAATATTAATCTTTAAAGCTTAAAAAAAAAACATTATTGTATTAAATTATATATATAACTAAAAACTATATAACATCATGTAGCTATATACCAAAACATAACTTAATTATATATGATATTTAAATAACTATAACAATAACTATATTTAACTATAACATCACATAGCTATATATATAACTATTTAACATAAAATAAAGTTATTTAACAAAACATAACATAGTTCTATAACTGTTTAACACACACACACACACACACACACACACACACACACACACACACACACATATATATATATATATATATATATATATATATATATATATATATATATATATATATATATATATATATATATATATATATATATATCATGTAACATAACTATAATTATAGTTCATAACTATATAATTATAAATATAACAATATATTTTTAACTAATAACATCACATATTCGATACAACCTGCAATCTCAGGCCCAATCCTCTTCATTCTCTGGTGTTGGATTGGGTACATCTGCCCCCCGAAGATCTCAAAGATCCCTAAATCTTCCCATGGTAAACATTCCAACATGTCCAAAGCCATCCATAAGTCTAGACTTGACATTGCGGAAGGCAGACAACTATCCATTATAGGGGTTCTTAGAGCAAGAAATACCCCTTATTCAGTGCCCTCATGAAGTGGCTCTCCTTCAGCTATCGCGGGTTGGTTAACCCTGCTAACGTCTAGCCCTTAGGAGACTCCTAGTTGATGAGAAGGTAGATGCAATTTTATTACAAGAAACACTTGGTGTTTGTGATCATATTATCCCTATCCTGGCATCAATTATATCAAGATGGACCCTCCATGCACTCGATGCTCGTGGTCAATCTGGGGGTATCTTTATTAGCATTAACCCCAGAGTTTTGAGGCTCCTTAATGTATGGGGAAGGGAGGGAGTATTGCTAGTGGATGTTTTCTCTAAATAGCTGGGGATGGAACTATGGATGGTGAGCATCTATGGACCCTACCACAACTAAATGGCATTATGGGAGGCAGTGTTGAATTCCTCATTTCTGCAATCTAATAACATCATTCTGGGATGATATCTCCACTTTTCTATTGATATTATGGAATCCTGGGGATCCCACATACAAATAGACACACTTTTAGATATCTCGATCGCTCGCCTTCAACCTACCTGGAGTAACAAGAGAACTAGGAATGTCATGTTTTCCAGGAGGCTAGATCAATTTCTTATTAAAGTAGCCATCCTTGATAAATTCGCACTGTACAAGAAATGGGTTGGTTCGAGACGAATATCTGATCACTCCCAATTATATTTAGACATCTCTCGCACCTCGTCAAAGCCCAAATATCCCTTCAAATTTAATTGGACTTGGCTATTGGATGAGACCTATATTCAACTTGTTAAGGAGACTTGGCTATTTTACCTACCTTCCCCTTATCAGACTATTACAACCTTGTTTGCAAATAAACTCATGTGCCTCAAAAAGAAAATGATTGAATTGGCCGAGATTAAGTGAAACAAGATGATATTACTCTTAAATATATCGAAGAGGAATTATCTAGACTTGAAGATCCTAGCAGTGGACGCTTCTTGTCAATTGAATCTAAAGATTGAGATATTAAGTTGGAATCAGACAGACTTAGGATATTTAAGAAAAGAGAAGAGACCTAGAGGCTCAAGAGAATAGATACTTGGCTACAAGCTCAATATGATAACACCAAATTCTATCAACAATTTTCTAAAGGACAAAAGGCCATTAACACCATTTGGTCTCTAGAAAATGACGATGGACATATTGTTTATTCTTTAAATGAACTGGCTACTTTGGGCACTTCCAATTTCGGTCAACTTTTGAAAGCCCCACAGGAAGCTACCCTGGTGGAAATTATTAAAATTGTTGGTCTCTTTCCAAGATTTGTTAATGATGATGCAGCAGAGGGCCTGAAAAAACCTTTATCGATGGGGGAGTTAGAAGGTGTGCTCAAATGGTTCAAGAAGGACAAGAGCCCGGGCCTAGATGGTTGGCTACTTGAGTTTTATCTATCCTTCTTTGAATTACTTTGTTAAGATCTTGTTCGAGTGGTTAAATAATCCATGACAAATGGTTGTATGTATGATGCATTTAACTCAACCTTCATTGCCCTCATTCCCAAATATGATTTGCCTCGTACCTTCAATTACTATAGAGCCATCTCCCTATAAAACTGTATATATAAGATTATCTCCAAAATCATTGCTAACCAGATTAAACCTATTCTTTCTCATCATATCTCACAGGTTCAATTTTCATTTTTGGACAATTGTTAGATTCATGATGTAATTGGAATCGCACAAGAAGGTATTCATTCCATGCATATTAGAAATATAAATGGAATGATTCTCAAGATTGACCTTCCAATGGCTTTCGACAGGACCAACTAGTTATATATTTAGATTCTTCTAACACATCTAGGTTTCCCTATCTCTATCATCAACTGGATTCTGTGTTCTATTACAACTATGTCATACAGTGTTCTTATTAATGGTTCATCATCTAATTTATTTCATTTTGAGTGTGGACTCAGGCAAGGTTGCCCTTTATCACCCCTACTTTTCTTATTGGTAATGGAAGGCCTCAATAGACTACTAGTCGATGAAAATAAAAATGGGATATTGAAGGGAATCAAAATAGGTGACAATTGTATTCTATCACATCTCCTTTCTGTGGCCGATGTTCTCATCTTCTTGAATGGTTATATCAGTGACTCCATAGTCTTGAATTATGCACTCAAGCTATTATGTAAATACACTGGTATGATGTGTAATAATTTAAAATAAACCTTGTCATCTGTGGGCTACTAATAGCATGAAATACACTTTTCCCTTCAACAATTTCCTTCTCCCCACAAGAATTTGAAGATGGCTTCAAATGTCTAGGTTTTCAGCTCAAGCCTGATAAATACAAAATTGTTGACTGGTCTTTGCTGGTGGCCAAAATTGAAAAAAGACTAAATATTTGGAAGCATAAATGGCTCTCAACGGCATGTCGTCTTATCCTAATCAAATTAGACTTAGAGGCAACCCTGTTATATTGGATGTCACTAGCTTGGATCCCGAAACGCACACTTTAAAGAATTCAATAGATTTGATGCACATTCCTATGGAAAGGATCTAAGGAAGGACACACTATTGCCTAGACCAAATGGGATCTTATTTCACTGCCAAAGAAACAAGGAGGTTGGGGATTAAAAGACCTATCATGTTTCTCCAAAGAAATTGCTACAAAATTGCATTGGAAAATCCTTATAGCAAACAATTTGTGGACCAAGGTGGTCACCAAGAAATATACCAGTCCTCTCTGCCCCATCGAATTGATTAGGAAACCGCATGGGAACAAGGTAATTATCTCCATGATTTGGCATGCCATTATTAACTCTATTGATCACATTAAACATGGTTTAGCATGGAGAATTGGTTCGGGCAGGAAAGTTTGTATTGAGATGGATCCTTCGTCAGGTTGTAGCAACACACACCCTCTCCCACCTGGTCTCGTCCAATTTTTGGAACAAGTGGGAATAACAACACTTGATCACATTCTTGAACCAGCCAATATTTCTATATTTTCATAAGATTGGAAATCGGCACTTGATCTCAACATTCCCTGCTGAATGGAATCAGGAATGGGAAAGCTATATCAGTGCACTATCAAAATCACATGTTAGAATCCTTGACATAGATGATGAACTTATATAGGCCTCATCACAGCATGGAATGTATACCCACAAGGATGGTTATCCCATCATATATGGAGATGACAAACCTCCTACTCTTGTATGGTAGTGGCAACCCTTATGGAAACTAAAAATCACTCCTAAGGCCAAGCTTTTCATGTGTTGTATTTTGAGCAACAAACCACCCATAGGAGACAATCTCCAGAGATGATATTTTCAAGGTCCCTCCTACTGTTCTCTTTGTAGGAATGTTGAAGAAAGAATTGATCATCTCTTCCTTCATTTTCCCCGTACTATCGCATCCTTGCACCATCTTCTACATTTACTGAATATCAACATAACTCAAGGATAAGATAGAAGATCTTAACAGCCTAGGAAATGTGGTGGAACAAAGCACACCGCTCTAAGCTTCAGAACCTCCCACTACTGCCTTGTTGGGGTATTTGGCTTTGCAGGAATATGCTTATCTTCCATGGGAATAGCCCCGATTGGACGATTTCCTCTGCTGACATTTCTACTCTATATCATATGATTCCTGAGGATGACACCAAGCATACCAACAGGACCATCACTGCAAAGACCATTGAAAAAACAACCCTGTGGGCATATTTTAACGGATCTTCTTAGCATGGTGGTTATGGAAGTGGTTCAATATTATATCTCCATGAGGATCATCACTTCAAATTAAGAATGGGTCTAGGAAGAGGGACTAATAACTATGTAGAACTTACCAGTCTCAAACACCTTCTCTCATTTTCATTAGAAAAAGGATGCAAGCACCTTCAGATATTTGGAGATTCTAAACTCATCATTAATTGGTTCAATCAGCAATCTATTTTTCATGTGCACACAATATCGAACCTATTGGATGATGTATTATTATTAAAATCTCAATTTGATACCATTTCATGTCATCATATTACAGGGAAAGGAACCAAATTTCCGATCTACTATCAAAGGAGGCAGCGCACTAGCCACATATCCACCTGATGATTCAAGAGAGGAACGGACATGAATTATACTAGTACTTCCATAGGCCTTATGATGATTAGCTCTTTTAGGGGGAAACACTGCCCTGATTTTGGGATGATTTATTTTTGACAGATATATCTTTCTTACGTAATACTTATATATTTTGATTATCTCTTTTATATTTATCGTGGGATATCACATTATAGATATGTAACAAACTCTTTCTTTGTATGTAACTTGCCACAATATTTTGATATATGCTTCTTACGAAGCATCTACAACATGTAATTTTCAGACATATAATGAAAGTTACGATTTTTCCTTGGGAAAAAACATTGCATAGCTATATATTATACTTTTATACAAATAACATAAAATAATTCCATAAGTATTTAACATAACATTATATATATATATATATATATATATATATATATATATATATATCTATATATATATATATATATATAAGTTCAAGTGTCAACAATGCATCATTGATAGATACGCTAAATCCATCATGAAAAGTGCATTTAAAGTGAGTAAAAGCATTTTTTTCCCTTCTAGATTGTACCATATTGTTATATTATGTAGTGTGTTGTATAAGAAACATTGTCTTCATGTTTTTGCACATAGTACATGTCATGTGTCAAAGTCAAACATTATAAGAACTTAAAGTCGATTGGGGTATTTGGTTGGCATGAAACTTTATTAGTTTTGCAAATAGGCTTATTTCAAATTTTTACATATATATTCAGATATTTATGTTGTATGAATAAAATGCATTATTCAGAAATGTGAAAAAACGTGAAGGTAGATTTGATCACTTCTTTTAATTATGCTCAGAAGGAACTCAATACTTTGTTTGATAAATTATCAAGAAATGGACTTTAAAGTTTAGGACTTCAGGCTAGATTATTCTACTTGACTTTAGAAATGGTTTTTTGTCAACATTCTTTCAAAGTCAACATTATTTTCTTGGATGAGTTTATATGTATGATATGTAGTAGTTTAGTCAACATCTTTTTCTTGGATTAGTTTATATGTATTATATGTGATATGGAAAGGAATCTCCTATACATCCCCCAACCGCATGCCATTGGAGTGTGGGGGGATCTTCTATAGATGGTTGGGCTTGTGATAGATCACGTAGCCCACCTAGAGTGCATGTTTCATTCATAGATCTTTCCTTCAATGCTATTAGGATTTTTAGAGGCAATGTTTCTGTATTTTCGGATGATCATGCTACTGATAGTGAACCTTCTTCACCTATTTTAGGTAAACCTACTACATTATTAAATCCCCTTTAAATCTTTTGTGTTTATGTCTTGAAATTGTCTTTAATTTATAAATCGCTTGCAATTGATGTGTTTGAAATTAGTTTATATGTTATTATGCTTCCAGTTTTTTTAATATATATGTTAGATTTTGTTTATGATTTGTAGACCCTTAGCAGGGAAAATCTGAAGATCATAGTGTAGTGTCGATCCCTCCATGGGACGATGCTACAACCAGTATCACATTGCAGGATGTTACGACTAAGCATATGTGGATCACATGAGAGTTGTATAGCATCCCTTCCAATTCACCTACTAGGCACAATTTGTTTTCGATGTTGGAAAGAATCAATATGTTTATCGAGACATACTCGAGCTTGGGTCCACATATTGACATCCTACATTCCATATAGAGGATTAAGAGGCATGAGGTTAGAGGCCCACATACTTGGGAGGCGGTGAGAGAGGCCACCAAGAACATTAATGCTTATGGGGAGTTGTTTGGCATCCCTCTAGATCACCTTGCTAGACATAAAGGTCTGATTCCACTCAAATATTTTAAGAATTTTGATGCAACCCATTTTGTGTATGATCGATTAATTGGATCTTGGAGCCAATTCACCCACCATGACTAGGTCACCCTTTATTTTTCCAAGCATATCTATGTAGAGTTCTTGTTACATATGAGGTTGGATTACAGTAATACCATATCTCATTATTAAGGAACTAGATTGGGATGTACATATGATCATGAAGGAGCTTGTAGGGACCCTGGGCATGTACCAACACCTCTGAAATTATTTCCACTACCATCTTGGAGCATGGTATTGTTAACAACGTTAGAGCAATCATCGCAGCTCGGTCCTAAGACTAGGGATATCATTGCAAATAACATGTAGATTTCATTGGTCAATGTTTGTGTTGCCATTAGGGAAATTTTGAGGTATCAAATGGGCCTCCTAAGGAAATTATAAAATAATAGTGGAAATAATCAAATAAGATTAGATTGCATCGTTAAATTTTAGAAGGAAAAAAGAAAAAAATTATTATTTCAACTTGTATTTGCAACTTATATCCCTATGGGTTTAAACAAATTTCAAGCCGAAACACTCATTGGATGCAAAATTTGATTCCCCATCCAAGTAGTACCCATGTTGCATACTTTCAATGGACCCTACTACATGAAAAATGAGAAATACATGAAAAACATGAGTGCAATCACATTTTTTCATGTATTTCCAATTTTTCATGTAGCAGAGTTCATTGAAAGCATGCAACATGGGAGGAATTAAATTTTTCATCCAAGGAGTACTCTTTCTCAAAATTTGAGTAAAACCTTAGGGAGATAAGTTGAAAATATGAGTTGAAAAAGTAGTTTTATTATTTTATTATTTTTTTAATCCTTTTTCTTTTCTATTCCAAAATAGTGAATCATCCCCCATGGTTGACATCATCATATTGAATCCTATTAGTTCTACAAAAGTTTATTTTTGTTGTACATTTTTCTTAGGAGGCCCATTTTAGACCTCAAAATTCCCCTAATGCATTGCGTGGAGTGATTAGCAAACTGCCTCCATTTCCTTGTGAGCTACCACTTCCTTTATATGATGATTCATTTCTTGCAAGTTTACCCATTAACAAACTTTTTTCATATGCATGTATGTGTCTTGATGCCATTCGTGACACTTATAGGGTGCACAACCCACATGATAGGGACCAAGTACATATATTTATGAAACTTTTAATTATTATCATCAAATTTTGCATACTTATTTATATTAACTTAGTTTGTATTATATTGCATTTATATTAGTAAGTTCATGATAACATGTAGACACAACCCAACTATGTGGATGAGCTTATGAGGTCATCCAAGGGGGCATTTTATCAGCCAAGGTATCCTCCACCAACACATCTTTCCATGGATTATCCTCCACCTCATAACACCCACGTGGAGGAGAGCCCCTATGTACAACCACATAAACCAACCGTTGAGGTAAAAAAAATTATTCCTAAGATTTCAACATTTCTTTTTTTAAGTTACATGCATGCTAATTAATTAGTAGACTAATTATAATTTTTCCTTGACATTGTATACACAAATTGATACTTAGATCGTTGTCAACATTATAGTTATGTGGATACATGAGTGGGAGGATGCGTACAAAGCCATTGATGATTCAGGTCCATCGATGTAGGCCCCAATCTTTGAGTCGTAGGTAGGGGAGAACCATACCCCCATCCTATCAGACTCACATTTGGACTCGAGCGAGGTTAATAGATTCGTAGATTCATATATGTAATTAACAATGTGATTCAAAATCATTTATTTCCATATTATTTATTTTGTACAAACATTGATCTATTGATAGGGCACATTCACATGTGATATTGACTTTGTATCTTTTCATACATGGATAGTTTATGGTTGTACATGGACATTATTTTAGTTTATGGATGCTTATTATTTTAGTTTATGGATTTTCATGTCATATTTGTAATTTTTATAGATTTTCATATGGATAGTTTATTGATACATTCAATATTTTAGTTTATGGATTTGTATTAATCGTGTTTATGGATGTTCATTAATTTTTGAATTTTATGGATTTGTTAAAATTATTTTGCTAGTTTAATTTTTTTTCTATATACTATAACTTTTATTAAAAAACATAACAATTTTGATTCCTAGTTTCACAGACTAAGAAAATAAGTGTACTCTTAAGTTATGATGCAAGTCACTTTGATATTTAAAATTAACTAAAATATATGATGTTTGAATTAAAAAACACAAATAGGAATGAAATTAGTTTTAAATTTAGTTTTAAAAGATGGTTTCTAAACAACGAATAAGTTTATTCAATTTTATTTATTTTGAGGCCATCGACAAGAGCTTAGTCATAGCATGATATTTAAGTAATATGTATTGGAATTAATAAACTAGAAAAAAATTAATGATATATGTTTCTATAATTTTATATATAATTAAATATGAATTGTCCTAAATTTACTTGCCTATCTTAAGGTTCAATTAAAAAAAACAAATGAAATGGAAATAAGTTTTATTCAATTTTATTTATTTTGAGGTCATATACAAGGGCTTAGTCATAATATGATATAAGTACAATATTGCAATGATGCAAGTCGTTTTAATACTGAAAATGAATGAAAATATATCATGAATCAATTTAATATTGAGCATGGAAAGAACTGCAATCATGCTTCGTACTGTAGAAAGTGCCATTTAGTACAATCAACATATATGTTATTATAAGTAAACATTAAAAAAAAATTATTTGAATTCTAAAGTCATCCATAATATAATAAAACCTCTATGCATGAAATTTTTTGTGCCCCACCTATATACCATTCCATGGTCATTTTTTTTAGTACTTTAATCAATTTTTAAAATCTCAAATGTCAATTAAAAAACCATAGATAGGATTAAAATAAGTTGTATTCAATTTTAAAATATGTCATGTAAACAAAAAACATTAGTACAAAATGGCTAATAGTTACTAAAAAAATGACTAAAATTTGCATACAAACCATTTTTCAGTCAGTGACCAATAGTGGCTAATTTACAATATCATATTTAATGCGACCACCTTTTAATTGTATTTAGCGTAGTCTTTAATTGGTTATCTAAATTTTATCATCTAGTAGTATATTTAATCATTAATTTGGTCATTAATTTAGTCATTGGTTTAGTCATTAATTGCCACAATTAATGACCAAATACACAAAAAAATGTAATACTACATGATCACCCGAGAAAACCGATTAATAACCAAAGGAATATGACCAAAATGTTGATTGCATTATAAGATACTATAAATTAGCTACTAATATTCATATATATGAAAATGTTTGTCAACGTTTGAAACCAATTAATGACCAAAGAAGTATGACTAAATTTCAGTCATGTTATAATATATTGTAAATTAGCTACTAATAATCATATATATGAAAAATTTAGTCGCCATTTTTAATCCGAAATTTACTAATTACAATAAAAATTTATATTTTTTTGGTAGTTTCATATTGATTATATAAACGACTAATTTAGGAGTTTATTTTCATTTTATCTACTTTTATTAATAATAATTATAAATGCCCAATTTAGTCGGTGTACATTCATTTAATGTGTGTTCATCATTAATCAATATTAATTACTAATTTAGTAGTTTCAATTTGACTTTATGTGTTCATTATTAATCAACATAAATTAATTAGTATGATTTTGTTAATATATCAAAAAAATTTCATACAATGTGCATGTTCATCTAATATGAAAACACAAAGTTACATATGTTAATTACAATACTAAATAATATCAAGTACCACTATTAATAATTTCAACCACATCAATTATATTATATGCAATGTCAAGTATTACAATATGAGTTTCCAACTTAATATTGGTTGGACTACAATTTACACATGAAATATTGTTTCATCACTTCAAAACATTATCATTGTGTTTCCAATGCATTGCAGGTGAATTAACAAATTGGGAATACTTGACCAACAGTCTTTGTGTGTGTGACTCATATGGGATATTAGCTTTAATGGTATCACAATACAAGATCTTTTCTCTCTCTCTTTTTTCATTTGTCACTCCATTTGTCATCACAGTGTATGAATGTTGATGCATATCCCACCGTCATGGTTATAAAGGTCCTCTTTCCACATTTTAAGTAAACCTACACAGATAAAGTGATTTAAGAAAATTAATACTTATTTGGAGAAAAATATTCAACATGATGTTCTCAATAATAAAGATATGTCTTCCAACTGTCAGCTACTATAAAAACTCTAGATGACAACATATAAAAAAGAAAACTTATTTTATTTTTCAAACAAAAAGAAAAAAATATGTATTTATCCCAACTGTCTTCCTTCAATTGGCTATATCTTCAGTTGGTTTGATTTGCAAATTTGTTTGACGGAACTGAATAAATACCTTTCAAAGTATTAGTAAATATTTTTATTACACCACTGAAAATCCCTTTCAATCCATTAATGAAGCTTCCTAAATGTGTGAGTGCATTGGAATAAATATCTCATGAATGCACTAGCCATGATCATGTGTCTTTTAGTCATGCAAGGTACCAATAGAATTAATTTCACCAAAAGAGAGATGGATTACTAAAAATTAAATTATTCTTGTAATACATGCAGATCCACATATGATGAAAATGATTTCAGCATGTGTTATTTAACTACTATTTGACTATCATGTGGGGTACATTTACTGAGATTGGTGCAGATCTTACAAGGTCTACAGAAAAACGAGAGATATCTTATATCATAAATATATGATACTTATGAGTTAGGAAATACTCATACTTAATATGTTCTAGATTCAAATATTTTAATCAAGCTCTGCAGATAATGATTTAAAATAAACACATTATCATACAATAAGGAAGAAATACAATATAACTTGCAAAAGGAATATCGATAAACATAAAAGGAAAACATGTAACTATTTAGACCATGCATCGACAAGGATAATATGTTTCATACTTAACGGAATCATGTCATTGTGTGAGAAAGACTATGACAAAAGAGAAATAAAATATCGAGCATGCACCAATTAAGGCACACTACAACTCTTACAATGAAAAAAAGTGCAAAGTGCAAAAAAATGATTAAAACCAAAAGAACTTGAGAGATTACTGGGAAACACAAAGTAAAGAGGGGAAAAGAAACAAAAATGACAAGTATTAGTGAAAAACCCATGTTGTTGTGATAAAAAATAAAAAAGAACAACCAATGTATTACTACTTGTTAACATATAAGGGAGCTAGTCACACATAGACTTGTACCCTTGTGACCAAATAATGCGTTATTATTGTATTTCTTTAAATGTTTCACGCCCAAAATATAGAGCTAGTTTCCTTTGGGAATAATAACTTACACATAATACAGTTCACACCATTCATAATACATATCTTCAAATGAGAAGGTTTATATCATCTTACAAATATAAATCATCTTCTTCAAAGAAGTTAATCGTGGTGTAAATACAATGTGGAAGTGTGAACTCAACTCCTAAGACTATGCTAAAAGAGAGAAGTCAGAAAAGGTTAAAAGGGGAACTTTATATCCATCTTGGAGCTCTTGATTGTAGTCAAAACATAAGGACATGATAACTTAGGATATGGTAGAGCCCGTAATATTGGGGATCTTGTAGCTCTACAAAAGTGGGGGAGATGGTGCATTGGAAAACACAACTGGTCTTGATGTTAGAGTAATGAATGACTCAATATTGAATGTTTAGAAAAAACAATTTGTATGGTTTCAAGATTTTTCTTACACTCATCTTCATTGCGTACATTGCAAAGTAAAGATTTGAGCTTTCAGTGCTAAACTAAGCTAAGGTTGCAGTTCCAAGTGACCATATTCAACACTAAAATGTGTACATGAAATTTCGAAAAGAAAATAAGCATTGAAAGGTAGTAGCGATACACTCCTATGGATACCTGTTTCTGAATGGAATGTAATGAACCCAATTCACTTTCATTTCCTTCATTGGTACTATAGTCTCACCTTCCATTTCAACAAACTTAATTCCAATATTATCATAGGGTGGAAATGGGGATGTAACCTATTCAGAGATATGCCATGCTTCCTTTGAAAACAATTTCCAACTCCAAATTCAAGAAAAATCCTAGATTTTCCCAATATGTAAGCAAATCTCATTAGATAAAATTTAAGGTATAAAATGGCTCTCCTAAGGAATATTACAAAACAATAGTAGAAATAATAAAATAATATTAGATTACATCATCAAACTTTAGAGGGTAAAAGGAAAAAACTATTTTTTCAACTAGTATTTACAACTTATCTCCCTATGGTTTTACTCAAATTTTGAGTGGGATCACTCGTTGGATGTATGCTTTAATTCTTCATCCAAGGAGTACCAGTGATTCATACTTCTTATGGACCCTTCTGCATGAAAAATGGAAAGTACATGAAAAAACATGATTGCAATCACGTTTTTCATGTATTTCTCATTTTTCGTGTAGCAGGGTCCATCGAAAGTATACAGCTTGGGTAATCCTTAGATGAAGAGTTAAATTTTACATTCAAAGAGTAATCCCAATCAAAATTTGAGTAAAACCATAGGGAGATAAGTTGAAAATATGAGTTGAAAAAAATATGTTTTTTTTTGTTACTTTTTTACTCCAAAAACGATGAATCACCCTCCATGGTTGGAATCATCTTCTTGAATCTAATTGGTTCTTATAAAGTTGATTTTAGCTGTAAATTTTTGTTTTGATGGCTATTCTAAACCTCAAAATTTCTCTAATGATAATGAAAACAAATACGGATAACATTGAAAAATGATAAACTACTACACAATTAGAAAAAAAACAAAGAAATATGCTTTTATTTGAAATGTTTCCACTGATCCTATATAAAGCACAATATTTTGGAATGTAATCTTTTTTACTGTGTCATTCAAATATACTTTTCCATACATCCATATTAAAGAAATCAAAATTCATATTAAAGATACTTCATCTGCAACAAAACTCATTATCATTTTGTGATAAAAGGAATGGAGATAAACATGGAAGTTATCTTCTCTTCTACTCTTTAAACTACAATGCAACGATTCCTCAAGTGGAAAAAATTCAATTTCAACAAATTTGTACCTATGTTACCAAAATAAGGCACACATTTGAGTCTATGATATTTAATGAAAACGGACTAGATGCAATCAACACAAAAGAGAAAAGGTTACTAAATTGAAATGTCTACATTAAACTATGACCAAGAAGTAAAGGATGATATAAAAGATTTAAACTACAAGATAAGAGAAAAAAGAAGTTACCACCACAATTACTGAAATACGGACAACTTTGCCTTGCCCTTAAAAAAACACTAGTTGAGTTGCATGTCATTTAAAACAAAGATTATTAAGCACAATAAGTATACTTGAAAAGACTCTACATTTATAGAAAAAGATATTTGTTGCTACAAGCTCCCATACATGGTCAAACCTCAACAATGCAGGCACTGAATTCAACCATATGCTACTGAATAAAAAGATACTTTGTAAGAGACTTAGTTGACAAAGGGAAATGGTAACAAAAACATACAAGACCAGACATGAATTTCCTTACGTTGTGTGTAGCCAAAAAGATAGACCTTACCACAATGTTCTCCACCTTCTTCAAATGCTTTTTGGATATCAAGCATGATTAAATAAAGAGGAAAATGACCACAAACATAACTTCTCTTACATAAAATAGTACCATGCTCCTATAGTTGGTTTGGAATTTTGTAGACAGAGCTAGAAAATTAATTTAATTTTCCATCTATTTCTTTGAGTTTAAGTTGCAGAAATGAAAATAATGTATGTCATCAGTGATAATAGAAAAATAGGTGATGCAGGAGCATCCAACTCAGGGAGGTCATGGCTGGGAGTTTGTCTCTTTCTAACAGTTTGAGTTTCGTTAGTTTTCATCTTCATTTACATTTCTAGGAATGGCTGTCTCAGCCAGTGTTAGTGTTTTGCTCACGTGTTCTTTTTTTTACTTTTTAGTTTATTTAAAATTTGTTTTTAGTTTACAAAACAAGAAAAGACAGTTATTCAGAAACCACTTAATGTAACCACATAATGTAACTACTGGCAGTTTGCTAACTGTCTAGTGTTCTCTACAAAACAAAGAAAGGAAACGACTGTTGTAATCTTTTGACCATCATAGAATTGAATGAAGAAAAGGCACAGAAACATTTCTGAAGACAAACATCTGAATCCATTCATGTTACAGCTTTAGCATCTTTCCTACAGAGTACAATTAATTTATTTTCTTTTCCATAAGCATAATGAAGACAGATAAGTGAACAGTAAGCACCAAAGCGAGGAGAGCACCCAGACAAGCCAGCAGCACAAACAGAGTGAGCTTACGAAGGGAACAAGAAAGCTATTACCCAAGAAAACAAGCTACAGGTACAAAAACGAACACGTAACCATTTTTTCCTTTGCAAATTTGTAACAATCGAAACTAGTGTATAAATATAAACATATTTGTCAAAGAAATCATTGGCAGTGTTTAGAGACCAATACATAAAACAGAGTTGACAAAACTACAAACCACCGTGAGGTCATTACAGGACCGCATTAATACAACCATGGTTACAATAGCAGAGCCATAAACAAAAACATACAGGAAAGCCACAAGCACAGTGAGGCCAAGGCATAGCAAGGCCATAGAGAACCTCAACTAAAGACCCATAAAACCCTATACCAAAACCCTTAACAAGTCAATAGGAAAATACCAGGGAGTGACCCTACCCAGTTCAGGTGTAGGCGATAAGGCGAGAGGACAACAAACAAGCCCGTAGCTCACCTACATTGGCCAACAAGCAGGCCATTAGTAATGAAGAACAAAGCCCCAACTATAGTTACGAAACACAACCAGAAATAGAGGAAAGGGTTATGAGAAACTGACTGAGGGAGAGCTGAGCCCGTGCAAGCTAGAAGAGAAGCCACGGAACTAAGGTTGTAGTCACAGAGTTGCTCGCTGCCCACAAGGAGAAAATATTGTCAGTGATGGAGAAAAAATGAAGCAGATAAGACTAGCATGGAGGGAGGACATACCTTTTGGATGACTGCCAAGTGAGAGAAAAAGCCGAGCCACTCCACAACTACAACCTGTGTTAAAACAAAACCAAACAAATAGTCAAACTGTGAAGCAAGTGCATGGGGGACAGTCATGTAAGCCAAAGCTGCAACTAAAAACACAACTAGAGCTGAGCGAAATTGACAACAGAGACCGATACCAAGGGTTCCAAACCTGGGTCTCGAAACCAAGCACAGAATAGGGAGCATAGACATCATCTGCAGGTGGAAACCCTCACCAAGTTGCAAGCCAGGCACAGTGGAAATGAAACCCCAACAAAGAGACAGAGAAAACCCTCATTTCGCGAAACCGCAGACCTCACAAGCAACACAGCGACACAGCAAATGGAATGAATAGTTCAGGGTTTCGGAGGATAGTAAGAGTGGGAAGGAACGAGGCCCAAGGCCAGGACACATGTCCTCATCACAATAAAACAATAGTACAATATCATTAAAGTCAACCAACCACCACATTAATAAAATCCAATCAACAGTTTACCATTAACCTGAAGGTATTGAGCGTTGGACCCATCAAATTTTGGTATTAGAGCAAGTTCAGTTAACTAATTTTCTTATAAAATGGAAACTGGAAGAAGAGGTCATGGCAGAGCTATTCAAAGAGTGGTAGATGAAGGATTGAGGGAATAGATTAAGATCCTAAATGCCTATTTGGCTGCAGTAGAAGCAGGAAGGAGAAGGGATCCGGAAGTAGGGGATGATAGTGAAGAAGAAGTTGTAGTTACAACAGATGGATCAGATGAAGAAGGACTTGAGATCAAATTGTTAAGGTCAGTTTTGTTGGCTAGCAGTAAGCCAAAGCCTGAAATTCTAAACTATGATGGTAGTTTGTCCATAGAAGTGCTGTTGGACTAGATTAGAGAGTTATACAAATATTTTGAATGTGAGGAGGTTAGCAAAGATAGGATATTTAAATTCATTGCCATCAAGCTGAAAGGACATGCGGTCTTATGGTGGGACAGTGTCCAAGCAGAGAGGAGAAGATTAAATAAGTTACCCATTAAAAAGTGGACTAGAATGGTCGCCAAGATGAAGGGTAAGTTTCTGCCCAAGGATTACCAGATTGCTCTGTATCGATAGGTGCATAATTTGAAGTAGAGAAGAATGACAATGAAAGAATATACTAAAGAATTTTATTGGGTGAATTTAAGAAATGGTTATACTGAAGACACCCCAAAAAAGACAGCAAGGTTTATGAATGGCCTAAGGCTGGAGATATTGGATGAGATAAGTATTATTTCTCCAAAAACAATAGAGGAAGCATACCATAGTGCCTTCAAGGCGGAAGAAAAGATCGTAAGAAAGTAGAATGCCAGGAGAGGACAAGGAACTGGAAGAGGAAAAGGAAAATCCTTTGGCAAAGGAAGGAATACCAACAACAGTGAAGAGGGCAAAAGTTCAAAGACCTCAGGGACGGCAGAAAAGGAAGGTAGCACTAGGTGAGGAAGGCCATATTAGAGAGGTAGGGGAAATGGCAGAGGCAGAGGAGCTGCCTACCAGTGTTACAAGTGCCGCAAGTGGGGGCACAGATCCTTTGAGTGTCCTGAAGGAGAACAGGTTGGTCAAATAGGAGCATATGTTGCTCAGATAGAGGAAGCAGAGGCACCACCTCAAGAAGTAGAGAATGTACCGTAGACAGGAGATGCATTAGTCTTCAACAAGGTACTGCTGAAATCGGTAAAGGAAATAGCTAAACAAACCCAAAGAAAGGCATTATTTTGGACTGTGTGCAAGTCACATGGAAAATGTTGCAAACTGATTATAGACAGTGGAAGCACTAATAATCTAGTTGCAATAGAGATGGTGGAGAAATTGGGTTTAAAAATATTGAAGCACCCAACACCCTATAAGGTGTCGTGGTTACAGAAGGGTCACCAAATGCTAGTTGATGAGCAGTGTGAGGTGGAGTTCCAAATTGGCAAGAATAGGGACAAATTGATTTGTGATGTCATGCCTATAGACATGTGTCATATTCTGCTAGGTAGACCGTGGCAGTATGACCGAAAATTTGTTCCTAATGGGAAAAAATTGTTACAAGTTTGTCAAGGATGGGATTAAACATACACTAGTACCCATCAAAGAGGAAGAAACAACAGAAACTAGTGGGACAAAAGTATTGTTGGTGGGTGGAAAAGAATTTCTAAAACAGATTGGAGATGACAAGGTAAAGTATGTTGTTGTAAGGAGACCAAGAGCAGTGCTATTGCACACTGAAATTTCTGATTTACCTGAAGAAATCCGGGAAATGTTGCAAGAATTCAGCGACATTGTGGTCGATGATTTACCGGATAAATTACCACCAAAGTGGCGTATCAATCATCACATAGATTTCATCCCTGGAGCTAGTTTAATGAATAAAGCTACTTACCTAATGTGTCCCAAGGACAATGAAGAGATCAGGAAGCAGGTATAGGAATTGTTGGACAAAGGCTTGATACAGGAAAGTTTAAGTCCCTATGCAGTTTCGACAGTTCTAGCTCCCAAGAAAGGAGGTGAGTGGCGGATGTGTACGGACTCACAAGCAATAAATAAAATTACTATCATATACAGGTTTCCATTGCCACAAATGGATTACATGATGGACTGCTTGAGTGGGGCAGCATATTTTTTCAAGATAGATCTGAAGAGTGGATACCACCAGATTAGAATCAAAGAAGGGGATGAATGGAAAACAACTTTCAAGACTAATGAAGGGTTGTATGAATGGCTGGTGATGCCATTTGGGTTGAGTAACGCCCCTAGTACTTTCACAGCTAATGAATGAGATGTTGAAGGAGTTCATTGGGAAATTTGTGATTGTGTACCTTGACGATATATTGATTTTCAGAAAGACCAAGGAGGGACATTTCCAACATGTTCAATATGTTCTAGAGAAGTTGCAACAAAAAAAGTTGTTGATAAACCTGGAAAAAAAAGTACTTTTTTCAAAAGGAGTTAGTCTATTTGGGTTTCATGATTGCAGAAAATGAGCTGAAAATGGACCCAGAAAAAGTTGCAGTTATACTTAGCTGGCCATCCCCTACGAGTCTGTTCGAAGTTCGAAGTTTTCATGGGTTGGAAAGTTTCTATCGCAAGTTTATAAAGAATTTTAGTGGAGTCTGCGCACCTATGTTGGATACAATCAAGAAGGCAAGCCAAGCTTTTTAGTGGACTAAGGCTGCAGAGAAGAGCTTCCAGATATTGAATAAAAAGATCAATAAGAGGCCAATTTTGAGGTTGCTTGATTTCAACAAACTTTTTCATGTTTGTTGTGATGCCAGTGGTATAGCCATTGGTGCCGTACTCAACCATGAAGACAAACTAGTAGCCTATTTTAGTGAAAAATTAAATGAAAGCAGGAAAAAGTATATGCCCTATGACAAGGAGTTTTACGCCATCGTCCAAGCCTTGAAGCATTAGAGGCATTATCTGTTGGGTAATGAGTTTGTCTTATTTTCTGCATTATAGTATGTTATGTAGCAACATAAGCTGAATCAAAAACATGAAAAATGGGTGGAGTACTTGAAGAGTTCTACATTCGTATTGAAACATATCAATGGTCAAGCGAACAAGGTAGCAGACACACTAAGCAGAAGAGTTCTACTCTTGCAGGAGAGCACGATACAAGTGTTAGGATTTGAACACTTGAAGGACTTGTATCAAACAGATGTAGATTTCAAGGAGGCTTATGAAGCCTGCCAGAATCCATTGTTGAGGAACAATAGTCCATGGCTGGACTATAACTTGCAGGAGGAGCTGTTATTCAAGGGAGGACAGCTGTGTGTCCCAGAATTTTCGATGAGGGAGAACATCATTTGGGAAAAACATAGTGGAGGTCTAGCTGGACATTTCAGCATTGATAAGACCTTGGATCAGCTCAGTCATTTCTATTACTGGCCAAATATGTGAAGAGACATGCAGCAGTATGTGACCAGGTGTAAGATATGTCAGTGGGCGAAAGGTCACAGTCAAAACACGGGGTTGTATACATCCTTGCCTATTCCAGACAAAGCGTGGGATTCAGTCAGTCTAGACTTTGTCCTGGGTCTACCCAAAACACAACGGGGTTTTGATTCCATCATGGTGGTGGTGGACCAATTTTCAAAGATGGCACACTTTATCCCTTGTATAAAAACCACTGACACTAGCCATGTAGCTAAGTTGTTTTTCACTGAAGTCTTCAAACTGCACGGCTTACCCAAGTCCATTATTTATGAGAGGGGCGTGAAATTCACAGGGCATTTTTGGCGCATCTTGTGGAAAAAGCTGGACATGAAGTTAAATTTCAGCTTCGCTTATCACCCACAGACTAATGTGTAGATGAAGGTAGTGAACAAAAGCTTAGGAAACCTACTGCAGAGTCTAGTTGGAGAAAATTCACGAATGTGGGATCGTGTACTTGCTCAAGCATAATTTGCTTACAACGATTCACTGAATCAAAGCACAGGAAGTAGTCCTTTTTAGATCTTGTATGGAATGCATCCCCGAGGAGTGCATGAGCTGTGAGATTTGGGACAGTTAGAAAGAAGAAGTGCTAATGAGGAAGACTTTGCAAGAGCAATTAACAACCTACATCGGGTGAAGACAAAATTATAGGACAACAATCAAAGGTACAAATAGAAAGCAGATCTGAAATGATGGGAGGTACAATTTAATGTAGGGGATCAGGTTCTAGTGCATCTGCGCAAAGAAATATTTCCTAAGGGCGAATACAATAAGCTAAAATTCAAAAAAATTGGGCCTTGTAAAATTTTGTGTAAATTTTCTGCAAATGCCTTTGAACTGTGATTGCCTCCAGGTATAGGAATATCGCCCATCTTTAATGTGGCAGATTTATTGCCATACACTGCCAGTCTAGAAGAGGACGGTTCCATGCAACCAAAGTGGGACGCATAGGAAAGGATTAGTTCATGGATGAGACAAATGCCTTCAGCTTAGCCACTTGAAATCGAAGGAATCCTCGATACATAGGTGGCCAGGCAGACTCGGAGAAAGGTGTATCTACAATACCTCATCAAGTGGAAGAATCACCCTATTGACGACAGTTCTTTGCTTGATGCAAGACAGATACAACGAGCAGGGTATTCTATTGAGGAGCTCATGGACCGGAGCCATGAATTTTCACTTAGCCCAGGAGCCTGATGCAGGAGCATCCATCTCAGGGAGGTCATGGCTGGAAGC
Organism: Pinus tabuliformis; assembly: GCA_031772625.1. Taxonomy (NCBI): domain Eukaryota; kingdom Viridiplantae; phylum Streptophyta; class Pinopsida; order Pinales; family Pinaceae; genus Pinus; species Pinus tabuliformis. The sequence goes on from CM062819.1 coordinate 1,238,794,194, forward strand.
TTGTCTCTTTCTAACAGTTTGAGTTTCATTAGTTTTCATCTTCATTTACATTTCTAGGAATGGTTGTCTAAGGCAGTGTTAGTGTTTTTCTCACGTGTTCTTTTTTTTTACTTTTTAGTTTATTTAAAATTTGTTTTTAGTTTACAAAACAAGAAAAGACAATTATTCAGAAACCACTTAATGTAACCATATAATGTAACTACTAGCAGTTTTCTAACTGTATACCATTCTCTACAAAACAAAGAAAGGAAATGAATGTTGTAATCTTTTGACCATTATAGAATTGAATGTAGAAATGGCACAAAAACATTTCTGAAGACAAACATCTGAATCCATTCATGTTACAACTTTAACATCTTTCCTACAGAGTAAAATTAATTTATTTTCTTTTCCATAAGCATAATGAAGACAGATAAGTGAATTGTAAGCACCAAAGTGAGGAGAGCACCCAGACAAGCCAACAGCACAAACAAAGTGAGCTTACAAAGGGAACGAGAAAGATATTATCCAAGAAAACAAGCTATAGGTACAGAAACAAACACGTAACCATTTTTTCCTTTGCAAATTTGTAACAATCGAAACTATTGTATAAATATAAATATATTTGTCAAAGCAAGCATCCACAGTTCACTGTTTAGAGACCAATACATAAAATAGAGTTGACAAAACTACAAACCACCGCGAGGTCATTACAGGACTGCATTAATACAACCATGGTTACAATAGCAGAGCCATAAAAAAAAACATACAAGAAAGCCACAGGCACAGTGAGGCCAGGGCACAACAAGGCCATAGCCAACCTCAACTAAAGACCCATAAAACCCTATAGTAAAACCCTTAACCAATCAACAGGAAAATACCAAGGAGTGACCCTACCTAGTTCAGGCGTAGGCAATAAGGTGAGAGGACGACGAACAAACTCTTCGCTCACCTGCATTGGCCAACAGGCAGGCCATTAGCAACAAAGAACAAAACCACAACTACAATTAAAAAACACAACCAGAAACAGCGGAAAGGGTTATGAGAAACTCACCGAGGGAGGGCCGAGCTAGGGCAAGCCAAAAGAGAAGACCCAAAACTAAGGTTGTAGTCACAGAGTTGCTCGCTACCCACAAGGAGCAAAGATTGTCAATGATGGAGAAAAAACAAAGTATATAAGACCAACATGGAGGGTGGACATACCTTTTGGACGACCGTCAAGTGAGAGTGAAAGCCGAGCCACTCCACAACCACAACCTGTGTTAAAACAACACTAGACAAATAATCAAACTATGAAGCAAGCGCATGGGGGACAGTCATGTAAACCAAAGCTACAACTGAAAACACAACTAGAGACAAGTGAAATTGACGACAGAGACCGATACCAAGGGTTCAAAACCCAGGTCTTGAAACCAAGCACGGAACATGGAGCATAGACATCATCTGTAGGTGGAAACACTCTCCAAGTTGCAAGCTAGGCACAGTGGAAATGAAACCCCAGCAAAGAGAAGGAGCAAACCCTCATTTCACAAAACAACAGACCTCACAAGCAACACAACGACATAGCAAATGGAATGAACAAGTTGGGGTTTCAGAGGATAATAAGAGCAGGAAGGAATGAGGCCCAAGGCCAGGACACTTGTCCTCATCACAATAAAACAACAGTACAATATCATTAAAGTCAACCAACCACCACGTTAATAAAATCCAATCAACAATTTACCATTAACCCGAAGGTATTAAGGAATGGACCCATCAATAGGAGTGAAATAGATCAAATGCAATCACATACCTCCAACTTAGAGAAATTCCACATATATATATAATTCAGTTGATCCTACTGTCCATTGAAAAAATTAATATTTAATTGAACATCAAGCTAAGAGAGAAATTCATCTGTCTATGCATAAACATCCCGATACCATTTTTTAAAGCACTAAGATCAGAAACAAAGAAAATTCAAGAGTGAAATTTCACTTATTAACAAATTCCATTAATGGCCAAATTTTCTATTATGCACTTATCCACATGACTTTTATGCAACATGTCTAGCTTCTCGAAGAATGGACACAATTATCTCGTGGGTGCAGAAAATAATATTTTCCAAAGTCAAATTTACTTTTGCAATATAGAAACACATGCAGCTTATAGTTTTTATATGTAATTATTTCCACTGAGAAGCTAGACTATTTATACAAACCTTAGTGCCAACTGGAAATGTAGCTAGCCATAAATCTTCCTGCAAAACCAAATCACATACCAAATATACATTCAAGATAACAAGGTTGTCCAATTTTTCGATGTAGGATGCAATATATTATGATATTAAATTTCATTTCTTCATTTCTAATAATAATAAATAGCCATGTTAGGGAAGGAATCCAACTAAAGCAAAAAAACACCAAAACATAATACATCACAAAAATATTCAAGGAAAAAAATTGAAAATAGTATACAATAATGTACACATTATAATTAAAATTTGTCGCAAAGTGCTACAATAAGGGGAAATGCAATCAAGGATTCTTCTGCAGAACCACCCTTCCAAGAAATAAATACTCATATGCTCAAGATTTTTTTTCATAAGCAGTGACCACATGGATGAAATTCTTACCGTAGAAGCCTGGAAGGTTAAAAATTTTGAATAAAAAAACCATATTTATTGGTCAAATAATTGTAGCAAGGAAACATGGAATCCAAAAAGTTCTTGGGTTGTCAAGTAATAAAAGAGTGGCTATGGTAGAATAGTTTTGTAGAAAACACAAGGATATGATGCAAATATAGGTTAGTCCATAAAGATGATCCATAACATGGATTTAAAACATCATCTACAAGTATAGTCAGACCATAGATTCTGATATTTCAAAGGAAAAAGAAGCATGGGTCCAAAGAATAATAAGAAACTATTTAGAAGGAAAATAGAACAAGAAATAAAATAAAGAGTTGTTATCTTATACTCTTTAGTACTTTTGTAAACATTTAAGCTCTAAAAGAATCAGGTATGAGAACCGAGTATTGGAGTTGTAATTGCAATTAGTGGAAAAGGTGTGTTGCCCCCTGAATCTTGGTGTGAAATCATGTGAATATTTATGCAATTATGTAATTCTTGAGTGTAATTTTTTTATGATTATTATTTAACCCACCTTACCATCCAATTAAAGTTAGATTATCTATTTAAGGAACAACTTAGAAATATGATCTTGCCTATCATTGGGTGATATTAGGACAATGCACTTTCAAATAGGAGTTTCCACGTGAAAAACTTTTTAATGGAAGGCATTATATTGAAAGGTGTTTTCCATGACTCACAAAGAACAAACCACTCAAAGAATATACTGAAATGTTTGAATGGTATTGGACTCTAAAAAGGTTGTTATTTGTTATTATGTTAATAGAAACTAAAGAAAATTGGCTTGATGAAAATCATTGCCATGTCCCCTTTGCAGCACACCAATATGTTCTGCACCAAAACACTATTGATTCATAAAATGTTCTACAATCTTAAAAACTTGTAATTTTGTGCCCATGAAGATGGCTTCTTGCATTTAAGATCATATTGACATACAATCAAGGTACCACAATGGGTATTGGCAGTACAACGTGTCTCAGTGTATCTGCTAAGGTTATTTGTAACAAGGATATATATTATATTACCATAGATGTCCTGCAACATTTCAGTAGGTGTTAATATTTATGCACCTGCTCATCACATGGATATATATTATATTTCCATAGATGTCCCATGTCATTTTATTACAATTCTAGATAAAAGGCAGTGTGCAATGGCATACTCCATAAACCTATATGACCCATAGGATTTTCTAAATTCAAATGTGAACCTGCACCGAAAAGGACTCAAAGGAGCTTTAATACATTCAAGAGAGATAAATTTCAATGCTAATACAAATTAAATTCCCCCCACATGTATAAATTACAAAAATAGAAAGGAACTTTCCACGCAAAAATACATAATAAAATATGTTTTCATCAATGAACTTGACAAATCTGCCATAATTGAGATATAAATATATATACATATATATATATATATACATATATATATATATATATATATATATATATATATATATATAAAATCAAATATTTAAATAATTTTGCAAAAGTGTACAACAATATAAAATAATTTGAAGTGTGAATAAACTTTGACCCATTGTCAGATAGTTATCCTACAACACAAAATAAGAATGATGTGGCACAAGCTAGAGTTTCAGTTGTTGAGGAGTTGACAACAATTGACAAACCTTTACAAAAAAAATTAAAAAAAAACATGAAAGGATATATCATGATGTCTTCCAGTTTAGTGCAGACATCAATGGCCTTCCTCAAGTACATCAAAGAATAAATATTTATGGAAACATCCTCTGAAATGCATAGGTTGTGAAAAATCCTTAAATACTTAGGGAAGACACCTATTGTAAGTTATGTCACATGCTTCAGGTTTGAATTCGAGTTTGGCAACAACAAATGATGAATGCATGACAACAACAACATAATGATAAGAGAGGAGCAGCCTTACTGAATCTGGATCATGATGTCATAGCTGGCTATATTTGAAACTTGATATGAAGAATCTACAGATTACCATCTATTACTAAAATTGTAATTTGTCGATAAGTAATATTTTTTATGTATTTATTTTTTATTTAAATTTCCTTTCCTATTTTTTTCATTCCTGTTGTTTCCTACACATATTTATTCCAAGCCATTAGCAATATTTGACCCTAGTTGTTTCCAATTATTGGTGACAAATAGTAGATCAAAGAGAAAAGTTTGCAATTTCAAATGCATACTTAACAAAGAATGAAAGAAGGCATAGTGCTTTTACCTATTTACAATGACTTCATATTACTCCTCTTTTTGACTCCCACCAATCAATTCCCCAACCTGTGAAGAATACACCAGCTTAAATTTTGTCAAAACAATGAGGATAAAACTACAACCATATGCTTAGACTTATTATCATTAACCAACTTCAATGTGCTCCTTGGAGAAACCAATTTCACTCATACACAATTTATATCCAGAAATAAACAAGCAAAACCATATCATATTATAATGAATTACAAGAAGAAAGAAGCATACCTTAGGCACAAGTACTTCCATGGCAGCAACATTCTTTCCATCATCATTGATCCACATGTAAAATGCCTTGATGTCTTTTGGATAGTTGTACACAATTACTGACTTTTTAAATATCTCCTCTATGAAATATCTGCATCAATTTAGAAAGTAAAACATCAAAAAAATTTCCCATCTTTTCACCTTCCCAAACACCTAGATGCAAATTAAAAAATGTAAATGGTATACCAAAAGCAATATTTTTCATTTTGATTTTAACACAATGTCAAGGTGGTATTTTTTTCTTACACACCTCTCATGCTCCGATGATAAATCAATCCCCCACTCCACCTCATTATCAAACTTCTTATTTGTAACCTATTTGTTTTCAACCACATGCCACAATTCTCAAGCCTTTCTTGTATCTGAAAACTTAGAAATCCTAGAAACTCAAAACTGTAAGCATCTATGCATACACCCAAGCTACAAAAAATTCATAACTTTCTCTAAAAGTTGAATTGCTTCTTTGTAGGTAATACACACAAATGAGGTATTTGCCACCAAATGAAGTCAATCTGTAGTAGTCTTATCAAACATTTTTTACATGAATTCCATATAATCAAGGAATTTTTCAAGCAACCATTGATGCAAACAACTTCACAATGTTCAACAAAATTCATGTCATCCTACAAATTAAAGTATAATCAATCATATAGTCAAACCAAGAAATTTAGAATTTGTCAATTTCCACGAGTCTTGTAGAAAGAAAATGCAAGTTCCATTAAAAATGAATTTCTAAAAAAATCCTAACAAATAATAAATGCATACAATAAGGGGGTATTTCGAAATAGGTCCTACTTGTAAATCTGCAAAGGAAATTTCAGGCTCAACCATCCAAAATTCCGCAAGATGCCTTGATGTATGAGAATTTTCAGCACAAAATATTGGACCAAATGTGTACACACTATTAAGTGCACAAGCATAGGTCTCAACCTAGAGATGACCAAAGACAGTCAAGAATGCTTGGTGGGCAAAGAAGTCCTACAAAAATTTGATATTCCCATATTTTTGTAGAATTCCGGGTTTTAGTCTATATGTTTCTTTCGTTTTTAAAATTTGATCTTTAGACTTCTGAAGCTCTGATATTATAGAAAAAAATGTTGATTTATCAGGCTTGGTTGGCCTTCGGATCTAACAACATGTCACCTTTCTCTCTAACAAGGAACTTAGTAGATTCTAAATCATCTTCAGACAATGTTTAGGTAGGGGCCACTCTTAATGTTACCTTGAGAAGTGGATCTTAGATAGACCTTCTCCCCCATCAAATTTGTGATATTAGTGAATAAATTGGGGTTATTGTTTTGTGAATCACTTTGGCTAGCTAGAGACCCTAAGACTCATATGAAAAACCCTCTGATGTTACATGCATGACCCCACAGCCCAAACAAATGTAGGCACTAATCTACGTAAAAATTATAGAATCACCAAAGACACCATTTATCTTTCCTAAGATTTTTATTGTTCCCATGATATACTACAACGATTGAGCTTAGTAACCATAGGGGAGAACCCCTAGGCTATAATTTACATAGTCTAAATTCAAAAAGTGAAATCTACGAAGACGACAGTGGGTAGCTTGCCTAAGTTTCCTTTGGGGTCTCACAACTTGTGCCAAGGGAATTTTGTAGAAAATGAGAACCTAGGAGTTAACAAAGAGTATTGCATATATGTACATCTTGATGTCAAATCTACATTGTGGAATTATATATTTTTATCAAACCCTCACATAAGATAGGAATATATTCAAGGCTAATCAAATATATCCATCATCAGAAAATGGATGGATATCATTGCACAAATTTGTCACCTCTATTGAATCTTATTTTGAGATTAGTAGATCTAATTTCTAATTGAGTGTGTAATGAAAATATCTCGTTGTTGTCTAGATGGTGTACACATGAAATATTAATTCGAAAAGAGGTAGTAGATGTTGGTTAATTAGAGAGAATGTGTGTATTAAAGTTGAAACTTTTTCCCAAGTGCTGATCATATTGAGCTAATAATTTGATTGAGTTTGCTAGTGAGAGGCTTTGGAAAAGGAACTCTATAATCTATCATAGGCCAATGGCCCAATCTCTTCTTGCTAGAACATTAATCTAGAAAATCATTGTTTTTACTCAAATAAGAATATAAAAAAATATATATGCATAAGGAGTGGTTAAAGAAGAGGTAACTTGGATGAATTTGTGCCATTGTGAATCATGGAATATTTTGGCTTGGACCATGCAACATTGTTTTGGGGTTGTTCAAAGATCATAAGAAAATATACAAACCTTACTCATGATAGTGATTTGGCATAATACATGCTTAAACAAAAAAGTATTACATTGATACTTATGTTGTATTTCACATGTTGGCTTCAATTTCCATTTTGGTAGAGATTCAACATAATCATTGATTGCATTTCATGGGTAATAACCCACATTCCTCTCAATGTTTGAAATAGGTGCATGTTGAAATTTTGGAATCAAAAGTTGTACAAGGAACAACTACACTATTGTCGAAGAGTTGATATATGTTCCATCATACTACATCAAGAAAAGAGGAAAAGAATACCAATGTGGAAGCTAATCTAAAGGGGACTTGAATGGCCCCTAAGCTAAATAAGGCCAAATAAAGCCTGCAAATAAGATGTGTGTATATGATAACTAAACATAACTAGAACAATGGATGTTCCTTAGCTAAGGCACATTGGCTTGCAATCACATAGAAAGAAATGTATTATGATCTAATTGAATTTTGAAATCCAAAGTGAAAAAAGGCCTCCACATTCAAGTAATTAATATTGATAACAAAAAAAAGAATAGAATACTACCTCTTAAAGGGAAAAAGAAAAAGAGGAATGGGCATTATTGATCTCCCCTGGGTGTGGCTCTAGGGAGGTAATTTAGAGCACATTGTCAAGGCTAAAAACTAGTTGAGGTTGGTGATGGAGACCTTAGATAAACAAGAAACAAGAATGGTAAGGGAAACAAAGTCCAGAAGGTTTCACATATAAGAAACATATACAATGTATATACAATTTTATGCATATGGTTTTAGGGGTATATGCATTTTATTCATAGTCACTTATTAAGTTTCCATGGAAACTATATAGAACTATGAATGGTAACCTCACTAAGGCTATTATGTCTTCATTGGAAAATATGGCATTCAATATGAGTAGCACAAAAGAGGAAGTTGTTTCATTCTACATGCAGGTAAGAATGAACCCATAATCCTTTGATGCAAGTGAATCTAATGTGCATGATATGAAGAGAGGCTCTCCACCATAATATCTATATTTGTACATATATTTCCTACTACTCTTATCTATTTTATCTTAGGCTTACAAATTAACTTGGCCATTGTTCTATTATGGTCAGATATACATATTGAGTTTTTCTTCCAAGATAGTTTCCATTAACTTGTCCAACCTCTAAATTTAAATGAGAAATTGATCTTCTACTATATGAAACTTCTTGTTGTATTCAATCTTATCTCAAAGAGAAGGCTTAATAGAGCCTTGTCAAATTCATTGAATATGGTATTTGGCACTACAAGAAATGATCACTTCAATCTCTTCACCATTTTTCTTGGTCTTTCCAAAGATGGAAGAAAAAATAACCGCAATACATTTCAGTCAATTCTCATCTAAATCATACTTGGGAAAAACACCAAATAAGGTTTCCATCCTCAAGAAACAATTTCTAGAGATGACCTTCAAAATGGCCCATTTCTTGATAAGATAGTTATTGGACCTTATAAACAAGAACGACCATGGAAAATAGTGTTTTATCTCTCTATTTAATTTCTACCTTGGGCATAGTTTTATTATGGCCAAATACACATATCGATTTTTTCTTCCAAGATATTTTTCGTTAACTTGTCCAACCTAAAAATTTAAAGGATAAATGTGTATTCTACTAGAGGCAACCATTTGTGGGATTCAATCATATCTCAAACACAAGGCTTATTAGAGCCTTATCAAATTCATTGAATAAACTATCGATCAATAAAGGAAATGATCATTGTGATCTATTCACCATTTTTCATAGGATTTCCAAAGATGGAAGCATCAAGAAGATCAATGCATTTCATTCAATGCTCATCTAAATCATACTTTGGAAAAACAAAAGAAATGGTTTCCAATTCCTCAAGAAACAATTTCTAGAGATGACTTTTAAAAAGTCCCATTTCTTGAGAAAACAGTTATTGGCCCTTAAGAAAAAGAAAGCCCATAGAAAACAACACTCTCTCTATTTCATTTTTAGATTATTTTGGCATAAGGATAGAGCCTCCTATTACATTTTTCGTGATGTATATGTCAGCTATCAATTGCATGTTTTTCAACAACATAAATAAAATGATAAGAGTTCAATTACTAAATGTAGAGGAGCTTGTTACAGTAGGTTTTATTCCTCGTGAGGCTTTCCCACTATAAAGCTTGGTTTCTTATTATTCATGATGTGACTAATCTTTTGTTCATTTATGGATAGTTATTTTCGTTAAGTTGATGCCCTAAATTTCAATGGATTGGAGTTCAAGGACATGCTACTCTTTCAAAATATGAAAGCCGAAGTAGTCAAGAACCTCAAGGAATTTCATTTGGTTGTCTAAATCATACTTTGACAAAAATGCCAAAATACAAAAACACCATAAACAACTTCCAATTCCCCAAGGCACAATTTTGATGATGCCCTTAAAAATGGCCCATTTCTCAAGAAACCATTTCCATCCTTTAGAAAGGGAAAAAAACATTTTCCATCTCATTTTCATTCAAGGGCCATTTGGGCATGGGAACAAACTTCCCACTCCATTTCTAGTGACATAAGTGCGAATTATTAGCTACATTTTTTTCAGAGGCAGATCATATCCATAGAAATTCCATTGATGATGCATAAGAGCTTATTGCAATGGATTTTATTCCCTATGAGGGTTTCCCAAGATAAACTCTTGTTCCACATTTTTCTTTCTGTGAATGTTCAAATGTTGCTATTATATATTAGTATTGCAATGACATTGATGCCACAATTCTCAAATGAACAAGGTCGAGGGGCATGACAGACAGGTTCTAAACCATGTAACCAAAGTTATCTATTTTTAATTCAAGAGTATGAACATGAACATAGAAGGCTAGATTAATAAAAATAAAAAACAAGGATCCTATAGTTCTAAAGCTTGGGTGTAGTTTGGATATTTGGACCTTGCAAAGTGGGTCACCCACACAAGCTATGTCCTTTTGAGATATCATGACTAGAAATCTCCCCAACTACTACTCTATCTTAATCTCTTACATTCCAGATCATGTGAATATGAAAGAAGTATGAAACAACTTCATAGTTCTCGATATAAAATATTAAAAAATATAAAAATACATACTTTCCCCTTTCAGCTTCTTAAATTCCTAGCTAGTTTGGAATAGATAGTATAAGCTCTCATAATGAAATAACCGCTCCGTCATGCAAAACAGTTCCATGTCCATGAACATATAGGGAGAGAATGTGGAAACCAATTAAAAGCGAATTTTTATTTTATACCTAAGCCCAAGTAGGTCAGAATAAAAAAGACGCAAAAAGGAATAGAATAACATAAATAATATTATACTTTTATTTGAGAGTCAATTAAAAAGAAGTAGAATAATATGAAAAGTAAAAGACAATGCAAGAATATTGAGTACCTTGGTCCTAGATTGCAACCTAAAACTGATTTTTCTTGGTTAGCATCTCATCTTCCTTAGATGTAAGAAAACGAGTTAATGGCCCAAGACCCACGGGCACATGGTAGAAGCAAAGTATACCCCCGTTACAGATTAGCAACAGGTTATTCCAAGTTCGGTGGTTTTCCTTGAATAATGGTCATGCATAAGCTTACATTCGCAGATAGCAGCCAATGATTATTGTCTGCATTGTTGGTTTGGAAGCCGAGTTATGATAGGATTTCCCCATTATTTTGAAAATATTGAGTACCTTAACCAGCATTGTAATTTTCGATCAGAGGGATATTGGAATAATTTTTTGGAAGATTCTTTTAAGGTCAAGGTAGACACCTTAAGGTCCTTTTAGTGCCTTTTGGAGTGTTGTATTTTCATAATTTATTGACAATGGTGCATTAATAAAGCTGAAATGAACTTTCAACGGAGAAGAATTGGGAAACCCTACGCACTACCCGAGGTTAATTTTTTCTTGGCTTGAAGTAACTAATTTTTTTAAAACTAGATTCTATGCATTCCCCACATACCCAAACAACAAAAATGGGGCAAAGATGAAATATCCCCATGGTACAATAAGCTCTTCATGATTCAAACTAGTTTTAAATCCATGAAGATACAAGGAGAGAATGTGGACGTCGACTAAATGCAAGGTTGTATTTTAGACCTAAGACCAACCAACTCAGAATAAAAAAGAAAAGGAAAAAAGGCAAAAAACCAAAGAATAGCATAAATAATATTCTATTTTTCTTTGAGAAGTTAGTTAAAAAGAAGTAGGATAATATAAAAATAAAAAGACATTGCAAGCGTATTTATACTTTTCTTTGAGAATTTAGTTAAAAAGAAGTAGTATAATATAAAAAGAAAAAGAGATTGTAAGTGTATTGAGTATAAAAAGAAAAAGAGATTGCAAGCCTATTGATTACTTTGGTCTTGGAATACAACCTAAGACTATTTCCTTTTTATTAATAGCTCATCTTCCTTAAATGTAAGAAAGCATGTTTACAACCCAAGACCTAGAGGCACTTGGAAGATGTGAAATTTTGCCTCCTTAGATACCACAAGTGGGTTATTCCAAGGGGCGCAATCTTCCTTGAATAATGGCAACGCACCAACTTGCATTCATATATAGAAATTGGTAATGGATCTCCACATTACGAGTTTGACAAATGAGTTATGATAAGTTTTCCTTCTATTTTAAAAATATTAATTACCTTAACCAACATTTTCATTGTTGTTTAGAGGGATATTGAAATATTTCTTCAAAATATTCTTTTAAGGGTAGGGTAGTCCCATGATGCCCTTTTAGTTCCTTTTGGGTTGTTCAATATTCATAATGTATTGAGAACAATTTCGTTAATTGTGCTAAAATGACCTTTCAAGAGAGCATAATTATACACATGGTTTTGTTGCACAAGATGAAGTCTAAGTCTCCTTCGTCCATCTCAGGTCAGTTCAACTTTTCTTCACAGCACATGTCACTGAGTCCTTAAAGTCACTCATGTAATTCTATTTATTTCTCCTTTGAACCTAATTTTGTAACCCTTCCTACATCAAGTTAGTAAATATGAACAATAAAATCTACTTGTATCCCACTGTTAAAATAAACAATAAACTCATGTGAGGCACCGCATTGCTCTGTGGGTCATTTTATTATTATTTTATTTAGTGTTTAATTTGGGTAAGAGAATAAGTACAAGGCACTATAATTCTATGAACCCATCACATTTGTGATTATTGTTATATTAAATTTCATGTTTGTTTCCATAATAGTAGAAATAGGACATGGTCTATCATTTTAATCCCGAAGGCTTTCTCTATTTCCCTCAAATATCATTAATTTTGTCACTATGTTATATGCTTATTAGGTAATTCCACCACTCTATATGTCAACCTAATAGTCATTCCATCATTCCACCTAATTTTGATCTCCACCTACCTATCACTCACTCGATTATCTATTAACTTAAAGAAGATGATCAGGTCAAGTCACTCATTCTACCAACTTCCCTCCACTACATCTCAGTGGAAATTTGGCCAACATTTTTTTCAAATTTATTTCCATTTATATCCATCCATTTTTCCTTAAAGGATGCATGTGAGAACAATCTAGCTAGCATCACTTACTATGAATATTTACAAATTGCTTTATGTTCTAACCCTTTACATATCATATTCTTCCTATATTCTATTGATATTTATACGGCATAGGAAATCCAAAGAAGAGAATGGATTTTGTGCACATTCCTATAGATTGTTATGCTAATAGAATGAAACCAATAGGGCAAAGATAGTTTAGGCCAACAACCATGTCAGACTAGTTAGGGGAAGATATTTCCACCACTTAGGAGCTCAAAATGTTGAAGGAAGAGTTAGTGTCCCACCTTTTTTTCCAAAGCCTTATCTAATGAACCTCATCAGATAAAATTATGATGAAGTTTGGGGAGTAATGGAATCATATGCAATAGGTGATATAAACATGACGTGTTCTTAAAAATTGTCCCTTTGAATGCAAGTTTAGTGGTCAAAGTGACAGGTATTCAGACAAGCGTAGGAATAAGATTCCCTTCATAGATACAAAGAAGAAAGGAGAAATTGAGATCATTCAAATTGCTAACAGGAGAGACAAGCATGGTGAAAGTACCCAAGAATGAAGTCTTGCTCCCAAATATCTAAGATACATTATGGTAGTATGTTGGGAATTTCCTTCTAAACTCCAACTTGAAAAACATGACAAGGACCTATTAGTTGATATTTTTATAGGTGTTGCAGCAATGGAGAGAATACTTAACTAAAATTCCAATCAAGATGGATTGAAAACTCCTCATAACTAATGAGTATCTAGTCAAATGGGGAGTGAATATTTACTGCCCAAGAAACTTATAAGTGATTATTAACTGAAGATAGTTGGTATTTCTATTAAGAATTAAGGTGACCTTCCTCCTACATCCAGGAAAAAATCTGAATTAAAGAGAAATTCAGTGATTTCATTGAGAGGCACTCTGTAGCCTATTATGGAAGAGATATTGTAATGTCCTATCCTATTAGGTTATGTAACATTTTGACTCAGTCAAATTACATAAAAATATAAATAATTATTAAGTATTAATAACTAAACCATCGTAGATCCTAACTCTATATCTATAAAACAATGAGAGGAATCAAATCTCTTGAGGTGCAAACCTTTTTTATAATGAAAAGTGATTTGATCCCTCTTGGTTCTTGGTATATCTGGAGTTAATAAGGAGCTATGCTACTAGATAAGAGAGAACGATCATGGGGTCAGACCATATGTTGATGGGGCAGAAAGAATTCAAGGATCTAAAGTTGAAAATTAAAATTCATACATAAAGTTATGTGAGGCATAAAATCTAAACATATTCAAGAGGTTGGTAAAATTCTTGCAGGTGGTGACACACAAAATATGAACATGGAGAAAGTGAAGGTTAGAGAAGATGGGATTTTAGATGAAAATTTTCATGAAGGATAACTTACTAACCTTTCACGGCAAAATGAAAGAGATTCTCAGAAAAGTTAGAAATGAGATTAATATTGTTTATCAAGACAATCATAAAGTGGACAACATCCACAATAGGGAAAATATGGGAGAATGGGGACTTTTCGATTGCAAGGTAAATGATAAAATTGTAGATGAAGATATTCTAATTTTATGTTGAATGGAATCAAGGAGATGTTCTATATTCCACTCTTGTATGCTTGTTTTTAATAGAAGACAAAATTCAGTTCAGAATGAGGAATGAATACCTACCACAAATAATAAGATGAATACAACTAAGATTGAAGGAGAAGCTTCAACTACATAAGAAAAAAACATTTGTCAATATAGAGATTTTGGATCACAATACCCACATTGAAGGATCATTAGCATGCCTTGAAAAGCACCTATAATGATATGCAACTCCATTTGGAAGAAAAACAATTTCATGGTGATGATAAAGAAATTCATGGGTGGATAGAGGAAAAACATCCCAAACTGATTGACCTTGAAACTGTAAGAGAAGTAACAACATAAACTACTATTAAGGCACAAATAGCTAAACAATATCATCTTACTCTTATGGGTGCATGAAAGTGAAGTGTGCCAAAATAAAATCCACAATTGATTTATCTCATAGATTCATAGGGCCATAGTGAAGATGCACTCCAAAGCGTAGTTGAGCATGCATCAAATGACCAATAATTTAACAAAGAATTGAATGTAGAAGTTAAATGTGGAAATAAGGATACCCTAAAGTATTTAGAAGATGATTGAATTGGAAAAAATGGTCAATATGGACAGAGAAGGAGAAGTGTTATAGAATAAGGAGGTTTGTCACTAGGTGAAAAAATACTAGACAGACCCTTCAACCTTCCAATGAAAGAATCGACAAAGAGGTTGTAGCTATTAGAAATAGAGAACTATAAGGACAAGTGAAGATAAGTGAGCCAAAAATAATTGATATAAGGGATTATGATGATATATATGGAAGTTGATGTAGCACAACCATCTTCCATATGAAGTGAGCTTACAATAATAATTGGAAATCCAATGAAATAATTGATGAATAAATAAAGCTACAAAATATAAATTACTATGTTTCAGTCAATATATTAAGGACAACACAGAAGGGCCTCCAAAAATGATACAACATTAAGAACTAATATCAGTCAACTAAAGACAAAATGCAAAGAGAAGGATGCAAGAATTGACAACACAGATGATGAAAGTTTAAGAGCCTTAGTATGGGACAACAAAAAAATATTTTTAATAGTTACAAGATATAATTTCCAACTTCAGAATCCAACTAATAGATTTTAAGTTGAATAGGAAAAATGAATTAAAAATCATGTTATAATAACTCCAAAGAAGGATTACTTTGAGCCAACTTAGGAAAACCCTACTAGTCAAAGTGTATATTTAAAAAGCCTTTGGAGAGATCTTAAACAAAGAGAGCAACCTATAAAAAAAGTCTCAAAAGCTCCAAGAGAATAAATCAAAATCCTTGAAGATAAATTGGCCCAAGTTACATAAGAAAAAGATAAGAAAATCAATAAATTGAGGGGCATTGTTTGTACAAGAGAAGAACTATTAAGAAATTGGAGGACCATATAATTTATTAGGTAATGAAGCAATAAAATTTGAAACTATGAAATATAATGTAGAGAAAAAAAATTAAACTAAACGATGCAACTGAGAATGCGAAAGGTCAATTGGATAGTACACCCACCTTTTTGAAACATTGTTAGAGATCAGATGTAGAATCAGGGAACTAGAATTGAACAAACATCAAATTCAACAAGTGAATGTAGAGTTGAAAAGGATTTCAATCAAAAATGTGGGCTTGCACTACTAATTTCCCAACAAACAAACCATTTGTTTGTAACAACAAAAATTTAAAGTTGAAATACAAATTTCTAAATCAAAAAAGGAGATAAATGGATGAAATATTTGAGAGTTAGAGGATGCCAAGAAACATCAACAATACAAAGACGTCAAACAACTTGTGCAATAGAAAACACTATAATTTGCGAGTGACATAAACAAATCATAAACTTAATAGAGTAGTCGCAATGTTGGCGGACTCAATCCCAACAATCGCTTATAGAATATAGCAAAGAAAAAGACAGTTAAAAGCAAATTTTTTAAGAGGGTCAGGATGAAAAAAAGCTCGAAGTATTTATCCTTAGGTGGTCATGGGTTAACCCTTTGCACCTCATAATTTGTATATATTATTCAATATGAAAATACAACACTTCAAGAGTATTTTGGATGCATTGAAAGAAATGATTAGTGATCTGGATTTGGATTGAGCTATGAGGAAAAGGAAAAGAAAGAAAGAAGAGGAATCAATTGAACACCCATTGGGTGGTTGTTAAAAACCTAGAGAGACATTGGTTTAGTCAGGACTACAAAATATTGATGGGGGGAATCATGATCCCCATTTGCAATGGCTCATTTGCCATATTTTTTCCATGAAATACCTTGTTTAGGAATAGTTATATACATTTAGTTTAAATCTGCCACTGGAGAAAGAAAGTATTTTTAGCAGATTTAGATGACTATGTGTTTACCGTGTTTCCTCTACTAGCATCCATCTACTTTGTATCTTCATTTCCTATGCTCAATTCTATCAATATCCATGTTGTTATGCTAAGCTAATTTTTGTCTAGTCTTCTCATTCTATTATGTTATTACACTCTGTCATACTTCGTGTTGGGAATGGGTCCCATAGGGTCCATTTTGGGGTTAAAATCCCATGTTTTGGGGCTGAAAGCCCAAGTTTTGTATAATAAGTGTAAAGTCTCCGCATTTTGTGGTCAGGGAGCGCGAAGATGTAAATATTAATAAAGGGTTTCTACCCTTTGTTTAATGTAAGTCATGTTGGCTTTAGGAGATCTACCCATGATCCACAGGCCATGGGATTGTATAAAAATAAGTCTTAGAAGAGTCTTTTAGTAGTTTAGTTCAGATATGTTTTTTAAGAGTCATTGATGTAATGGGCCTGTGAGAGCTAAGAGCGAAGAGCCTTAGCGTGGGAAAGAGGATTTGTAGCTGTGTGCACAGAGGCCTAGGGTAGAAGTCCACAACTGAGTGTGCAGACCCCTGTAGCTGTATGCACATGGTAGCTAGAGCCAGTAAAGGATATCTGAACATCAATAAAGAGAACTATTATGGAATTACCTGTGTATGAGATATTTTACTTCTGTTATGAATACATGTAATTATGTTATGTTGAATAATGGGTTTATGATTTAATGTTGTATTAAAGCGCGAATCTATGTGTTTTACTTTGTGATATGAATGCAAGTAAGAATATATGTTTACGCGAAGATAATCATAATGCATCTTGAAGTTATCCACTACTTAAGCTAATCTAGGTAAATGCAGTAGTAAGAGTAATTACAGACACATGCAAGTTCCTGAATCGCCTGTTTAGTGTATACGAAAGTGAGTTGTAGACCTTCGTGGAGGTTTAGAGGATGACTAAGGGAAGTATATTGATAATCCCTAAAAGGCTTATCGATCTGCATGAAGGAAGAGTTAGGGTATAAATCAAAATCGCTGCCATCTCAGGGTGCAAAAACTTGGTTCCTACATCCACCCATACTGCTTCATGTGAGACTTCAGTCCACACTCCATGGATTGATGCCGAAAGGGTGAGTAGTGTAGGGATTTACTTGGTTAATTAACATTGAACCTAGGTCAGGGCCCATCAAGCCAACAAATGGTTTTGTTGCCAGGATTGAGATTTGCATAAAGAGATGTGTGATGTCGTATCACTGGAATCCAAGTAAGAAGGAGATCGAAGACTGGTTGCATAGAAATATCCATGAATTCACAGAAAATGAGAACATGAATCTACAATTGATGAAAGAATGGTGGTTGGAAAGATATATGTACATAGAGATACACAAGATCTTCTTTTGTTCCTTCCTGGTCAAATTATATGAGTGGATCATGAAATTGGCAGACAGCTAAGGAAGGTGGAGGCTTGACTGGCAAATAGTCTAGACCCTGTAGTTAGTGTGTAGATTACAAGCCTCTGAAGATAATATCACACACGTTGTCGATCATTGGCGTGATCGTATCATAGGAGGATCCATGATAGAGTTCGCGGTCGAGACCTCGGTCAGTTACAGTGAAGCAGAGTGCCGCTTCTTCAAGGAGGAACGAGGTAAGTATTTAAGGTATTTAAATACCTGGATTAAGATGCTCTTGTGTGAAAAGTGGGTTATGCAGCTACCTTGATGTTTGGGGCTATGCAAAGTGGAAAGACCTTCAGGAACAAAGGGGAAATAGGCCCTGAATATAGCCCATTGATTGAACCTCCTCTGAGTGACGATGAGAAAGCAACACAATGATGAGCCTCATCATTGGGTAACTATATGGACCTTAAATCACCTCCTAGCTTAGTCAAATCAACTCTTCTCACAATTTATTACATGTTTTGATTATATTTTGTTTAATGGGATGAGTTAAAGCTAGATATTATGCCTAGTGGACTAATATGCATTGAATGTAGGTTTGAAAGAGAAAATCGAGGAATTTTGGCAAGATTAAGGTTTGAAACTTGAATGGGACAAGGGAGAGAGATTGTAGGAGGTAAATCCTCCTCATTTACTCCTCCCTCATTTGAATATTCCTCCATCAACTACACCAGCTCAGGGTACAAGAAACCAAGTCATGAACATCAAAAGGGAGTTGAGCAAGTGATGGTCAAAGACTTAGCTCATCTCGAGTTAGGGAGCCGAGCCTCCCTAAATTTAAGGAAGTTGTTGGGGACTTCAGTTGTATAAATAAATAGGCCAAGAGCCTCATTAGGATTCGATTTTTTTTTGTAAAAACACTAGTTATTTTCGATCTCCAGACCTGTGGAAGACATTGTTATGTAATTTTCTATTTTGCTAATGAGAATGAGCATTTTCATGATCCAGTATTGGTTTAACTCAGAGGGATGAAGCTCTTGGGTTAGGGCCCAACCCTAATAGCAAAGGCTCCTCTTCTTGTATCTGTATGCTTGGATTAATTTCATAGATTCATGATTAAATTGTCCTTAGAAGTATTTCATTTTAGGCAATGTAGATTTGAATAGTTGTTCATTAGATTGCTTCCATTTGTGCTTTACTTTAGTAGTTGGTTAGAAGGGGAAAAAAGCATCACAAGGCTGCTAGTAGGTGTCTTAGTGCCACGTCTTCCTTCAGGGATCATGACTTGAGGAAAGGACCCCTATGCAACCCCAAAAGGACAGATTTCTATTTTCTCATAAAATTTAGAGTTTACTGTACTTGAACCAACATTTGATTAGTTTTCAAGTGTAAGATTTAATTACCATCTCTTCCATATTTAGTATTACAGTATATATCATCAATGATTCCATTTTATTTTGCAATTTTTCCCATGCATGCAGTAGATAGCTAGCTCATTAAAATATGTTTTTCTAGCTTCTTAGAATTCTCCTTGTTTACATGATTTTTTTTGGAAAATGTCAATGTTTGATGCAAAGCAGATGTTTCAGAAGTAGAGAGAGATCCCATAGCAAGCAACCGCCTTCCAACTTCATCCATCCATAATCATTCCTTTCTTTCACCAATACCTTCACTAATTTCACCATTTTGCATAGAAATTCCTCCAAGCATTGTTGAGCAAATCCAACCATCTCTTAATGTTGGTTTTGAGTTCTGAGCAACCCTAGGAATTTCTGCACTCCATTCTGTGTTCCCTAAGCCCTTCATCACCTATATCACCCATCATTTTTCTCTTAGTTGTATCCTATAGTTTTCTAGGACATCCTATAGGTTTTCATGTAGTGTCCTGTTTTGAGGTTGAATTGAGAGAAAACCTATAGGAAGCCATCCAAGGGTACCTAAGGGTCTCCCAACCCTCCCAACCATCCACTAGCATTCCTAAGCCACCTACCACATCACCAGAATAGATTACAGTTTAACCTTGATTTTCCATAAAATGAATAAAAAGAAAAAAACAGATTTATTTCAATCCTTTACATGCAAAGTAGTCATGTTTGACATAGTTTCTCAATAGCTAGTTAGAGAATGGTGTATTTTTAGCATAGGATTTCATTCATTTTCCTTATTGCAATAGATAACCTTTCTCCTAGAGTAGATTTCTCTTTGTCTTGTCAGAAATTAAGCTTCTTCTTAATCCTTAGAAGTCTGGCTTGAAATCCCCAGTGGTCTCTCGCCAGCTAAACAATGACAAAAGATAGAACCATCACTTTTACTTATGTATACAACACTCTCACCTCCAAGTTTGTATGAACCACAAGTTGATAAAGTAAAGTTGGTAGCTCAAGGATTTGCAGTATTCTTGCTGCAATACTGGTGCTCATCACTTTTGGCATCGTTACCAGGCAGGTGTCTAATTAATATGTGATTACTGCTTTCTTTCTTCCATTTATTGATCTGATATTCTGCTATTAGTTTCATTTCTGCAAAAGTAATTTAGATTGCTTCCTTTTCCATGTTGCATTCTTTTCTTTCCTTTTCATTATGCAAGTAAGATTTCAAGAAAGTAGTTAATTTTTCACTAAGTCAGTAGTTTTCATTCAGTCTGCAATTTCAATTCTACAATTATTTCCAATGTTTGAAAAGAAAACACAAAACAAACCAAAAGCATTTTATTTTCATGCCTCGTATGAATAGGGATAACTTAGGGAATTTTTTGACAAATACCTCCACTGCTTCAAATAACGAGCCTTCCCTCTTCTTCGGTGGCTGTGAACTGGAAGAACCCTTAGATGAGCAACCAGACATATTTGAAGAACCTATAGGGGAAGAAGAAGAACCCATTCCTACTGAGCCTATGGCTTAAACAGAAATGGCAGAGGAAATAGTGAAAGAGTTGAGGGTGCCTTCCCCATTAGGGAAACCATAGGGGATACTAAGATGAAAAATATAAGCCCTTCTGCCCTTCCTCATTTCCATGGCCTGACCATAGAAGACCCAGATGCTTTCTTATTTGAGTTTTCTATCATATGATGAACGTATGAGTATACAAATGATGAACAGAAGTTTAAACTATTTCCATCCACTCTCATGGATGCAACTTTGCGCTAGTTCATGGGTTTACCTGGAGATAGCATCATAACTTGGGCTTAGATGCAACAAGCATACCAACAAGTATTGAGACTATTGTAGGTCTAAAGATAATAAAGAGGATATTTTTAGGATGACCTTAAGCAATGATGAATCCCTAGAGGATTATGAAGAAAGATTCCATCTTAACTACAAAAGGGCCAGCTGCACACTTGACCCTGAGTCACTGAAGCTGGTCCTGCTTAGAGGAGTAAGGGAAGATCTTCTGGATACCCTACACTTCTTATCAGAAAGGGATATCTACCAGTTACCCTATGAGGATATCAAGATTGCCTTTAGAAACAATTCTACGGCATCTAGGAAAAAGGGTAGGGGTAGTCAACCTATGGTCAGTCCATCGTCTTCCAATTCATCCATCAAGGGTGAAATTGGAAATATGTTGGAGGATTTCAAGAGTGAGATGTTGCAAACCCTTGCCCTACAGATGGACACAATGTAAATTAATAGAAAGCAGGAGGAAGCAGAGAGAGCCTTGGCCATTTTCTATCCTATATGCACCAAGTGCCACCCTAGGAACGAATGTCCATTGAATTCTATTGAAATATTCTCAGTATGTGAGGAAAACCACTCCACAGATGAGTTTCCTTCTCTACTTGGACTAAAATTTGTATATCAAGGAGCTAAAGGGGTCACTGAGCAACTCTTCTACATAAACCAAAGGAGACCTCATGGGCCTAGGCCATACCAGTAGGGCATGCAAGGGTCATCCCATGCATATTCCAACACCAAACAGACCACAGCCATACCTTCTTGGGCCCCCCTGCTCATCCTTCCTGGTCTACACCTCCTCCTTGGTCCTTTGCACCTCAGTATCATTCCCATCCATCCAGGCAGTCATTTCAAGAATATTCTCTACCACAACCTCAGTGGAATGCACAGCCCTAGGGGTGGAGGCCCCCATATGACAATATTACAACTTTATATCCTTCACCACCTGCCCAACCACAACTTTTACACTCTTCTCCACCTAAACAACCCCAGATGCCTACCTAGCCAAATCCGAACCTGAACAATAAGTAAGCACAAGAAATATATAGTGGAGAGACATGGTATCCATCTTATGCTGCGGAAATTCAGGAAATCAGCTTGAGATCTGGGATAGTACTTCGAGACAACCAACCTCTACCTCCACCTAGGGAGGTTGAGGAAGAAAGAGAGGAAAGCATGCTTAAACTAAATCCATCACCCTTTCCTTAGAGATTAACCCAACCACTCTAGCCTACCCCAAAAGAGACTAAACTTCTAGGAGAATTAAAAAACTTATGTGTCAAAATTCCACTTCTCCAAGCTATTAAAGATGTACCTATTTACAACAAGTTGATTAAGGAGAAGTGCTTCAAGCATCTATGGAGGTGAAGAAGAGATTCCCCTAACATTAATGTCATTGGATAGTTGTTTGAATTAATGTTAGGGTAGGTAATATGTCCAAAGTATTTGGACCCTGGAAGCCCTGTAGTACATGTGCACATCAATGGCACCATTGTCCCACACAATTTTATCGATCTTGAGGCTACCATTAATGTGATGACCAAGGACGCCATGCTCAAGCTAAACCTTCAAGGTTCTTTGAGAAAGACCACAACAATTCTACAACTTGTAGACCGCTCCACAGTGACCCCTGAGGGGATGGTGGAGGATGTGATGGTCTCCATTGACTCTTGGGAATACCCTACATATTTCCTAGTTCTCCAGCCTAATGCTAATCTTACTGGTTACTCTCTCATCCTTTGGAGGCCATGGTTAGCCACTGTCGATGCTTACATTAGCTCCAGATCTAGACATATGACCATCAAGAATGGGCATATGTCCAAGTAGTTAGTTTTATACCCTCCTGCTCAACCATCTCTAGAACATGACTTACTTTTTTGGCTGGAAGATGAGGAACAAGATGAAATTTATTCTACCCAACCCTACACCTTAGAAATGACCATGGGAGGGGGACACTAGGATGAAGATGATTTGATTAAGTGCATACTCTAAAGTTCGACTCCCAGTACATTTTACTTAGAAGAAGTAGTAAAGGAAACCCATAACAACCATAAAATTGATCTATGCTTAGCGGATTCCAACCTTCTCCATGTCAAAACCATAGAATTTGGCCCCGAGAGAGATTTGAAAATCAATCCATCTCTTTGTGTTTTCCAAAAATAAAAGTTGTGCAACATGATAAAGGAATATCTGGATGCCCTTTCTTGGAGTTACAAAGAAATAAGGGAGTGCACCCCTCAGTGTGTACTCACAATATTTATAGCAAGGAAGGTTGCAATCCAGTCTGACAACCCCAAAGGACGGTGAATCCAACTCTTAAAGATATAGTCAAAAAAGAACTACAAAAGATGATAGATCTAGGATTCATTTACCCTATCTCAGATAGTGCGTGGGTCTCTCCTTTGGTGTTGGTTCCAAATCAAAATGGTAAGTGTCGGATTTGTGTCGATTACAGGGAGTTAAACAAAGCCACAAAGAAGGACCATTTCCCTCTACCTTTCATTGACCAAGTGCTAGATGGCCTAGCAGGGAAAAAGTTTTTGTCTTTCCTAGATGGATTCAATGGGTACAATCAAATTCATATCAGCTCAGAAGACCAAGATAAAACCACCTTCACTTTTCCTTTGTGTACTTTCGCCTATAGGGTCCTTCCTTTTGGCCTATGCAATGCTCCTGCCACTTTTCAGAGAGTAGTCCTGAGTATCTTTACTGAGTTAGTTCATGATGTGGTAGAAATTTATATGGATGATTTTACACCTGATGGAGGTGATTTCCAGGAGGCTCTGTCCAACTTAGGTAAGGTTTTGTATAAATGCATTGAAATGAACATGTCTCTCAGTCCTGAAAAATGTGAATTCTTGATGACTGGAGGGATTGTGCTAGGTCATTCAATATCTCGGTAAGGACTGCAGGTGGAACCAAAAACAATAGCTATCATCCAAAGGGTCCCACCTCCACAAAAGCAGAGAGATGTTAGAAGTTTCCTATGGTTAGCTAGATACTACTGAAGGTTTATAAAAGTCTTCAGTAGGTTGGCTTCTCCTTTATTTGGGTTGTTTGCCAAAGACTCTGAGTTTGTATGGTCAAAATGTTGTCAAAAGGCCCTAGACACCCTGAAGGACAAGTTAACCACTACCCCGATTCTCCAAGGCCCAAATTGGGCCCTTCCTTTTCATATTCATGCTCATGCCCCAGATAAAGCCATAGGAGCAGCCCTAGGCTAGATAGATGAAAAATTGCCTTATGCCATTTACTTTATTAGTAAGAATCTGTCAGAGGCCAAATTGAACTACACAGTTGTTATCAGGAAATAGATAAGAGGGGAAAGAAGGAGACCAACCTCTGTCTTGCGCTTGGTTCCTTGCTTGATTCCTCTCCCTTCTGATAGATCCTTTCCACTCACTTCCTCGTCTCCTAGCTTCAAAGAGCACCTGTAGAATCAAAGCAGCATAACACTATCAAAGAACAAAGATCTGCTATCATAAACAATATAGGACCAGATATATATTGTCCACACAAATGCATATATCATCAATCATACAAGAATGTGGAGGGAAACTTGAATAGCTTTATTAATAATCAAGAATAGCAAAGAGGATTACAACCAATTGTTCTGACCCGGTGTCATCCTCTCAGCAAGAAAGCCCTTCTTCACCTCATGAAAAGCTTAGATCACCCAACACTATGATGTTACACAAAGAAACCAGCAACACTTCCTTACAAGATACAAAATTCCAGCCTCTGGATCTCTGGGATGAGGGATCCATATATAGATGTTTGCAAGGGGGGTGAGTCAGCTTTTGAGATTTGATTAGTGTCCTCTATCTGATAGTTCTTGATTCCACTTGGAGATTGATGATCTCTTACTCATCCCTGGGAAAATGCAGAGAGGCAAGTGTCACATGAGAAGTTTCTGGAAGATTCCATGATCTTCCACCTTGCAGATTGACCCTGCCATTTGTCCACTCTCACCCATCGCACCCCATAGAAGGGCTTTCCAAGATTCATCACACCTACCATGTGCATTTAGGTGGGATGCAGCGCACTTTGACCATGGAGCAGGTGAGATGGTCCAGTTTTGACCAGTTCTGAGTAGTTTTTCATGGAGAACTTCTGGGAGATGTTGTAATCAGTTGACCTTGTTCTTTTAGGGGTTGGAACAACACTTTTAGGGACTTAAGAGCCCTTGGTTTATGGATATTTATGATTGGGGTTGCAGTGCCCAAAAATGTCTATAACAATAGCCCCCTAAGGCATGAGGTTGTTAATCTTTTTTGATGTCGGGTGAAATGCTTTATCATGAGGATCCGAAGTTTTTTCAAGGTGGAAGGCAACCTATAATAAGATACAATACAACACATTATCTTCATAACATTTTCATGATCTAGATGAGGTGGGCATTCCCATGCTCATATTTATAAATTCATTTTCATGTACATAAGACAGACAATCGTCCGTGTGCAGACTGATGATTCTGGTAGAGCCATCATCCCTTGGATTGGATGATTATCTGTGCAGCAATGATGTACATTTGATGTCTTTATTTTCCTGAATATATATCGTAGCCCAGATGGATGAAACTAAATCCGAGGTCTTCAATCTCATTCGATCTTCACTCAAAGTACAAGTCGATCCATGTGAGAGATGTTCTGGAGTCGAACATGGAAAGACATCGCCTGATTACTAGCCAGTGATGTAAGCTGTTAACAGGTGCGAGAGGAGTCACCGATAATGATGATGACCCTTAAGGTACTACAGTACAATTCACGCGGTGTGAATAAGGGACTTGGCGTCGAACACCACGCAAAATCTTTCGGTCGAAGGCCATTGATATAAACCTGTCGCCGGAAGTGAGAAACTTGCCATTGAGGCATGCAAGCTTCATTGCGTTGAAAGGGTTGTTCCTAGATCGACTTCTAGGATAATGAGCTGATGTCGACAAGAAGCGATCCATGGGCCTTAGTGAATCCCACATCAATGACACAGAATGGAGTAAATGATTTTAATGGAGGTGAAAACAATCTGACGACATAAGATTCAGGGTGGCGGTCATGAAAGAATGGAGTGTAAATGTATTGCAGTGGATGAGACACAGGAGAATTCTCTAAGAGACTTCTCTTGAACATATCGGCGAAATTGACATGATGGATTGGTAGCATTAACCCCAAATATGGATGGTGTGACGGAAAAATGATGATATGACCAGTGAACAGAACAACCCAACCCGACTTGGATGCGGAGTGAAAGTGTCATGTTCAAGAGCGACTTGCTACCAATGAAGTTTCTTCAAGTTTTCTTCCCAATTTTTCCCCAGTCATTACTGACCAGCACCTCTTTATTTTTGTCAAGCTTGAGGAGGATAACATATGCTTGTTCTATAATCTGCCCTTCGGGCAAACCCATCGCTATGTTTTAACGAGCCTAGCGATAGTGAAACTTGTTCTTATCTGTATGGACAAGTTTGTCGCTATTAGGTTTTAACGAGTTTAACGACAAAGATAACTCGGTCCTTTTCAAGTTTAGAGAGTCTGGAAAAGGGACGTAAAGGAAACTCCAATAATCCTTTTTCGTCATATAATCCCTCGAGTCCAAAAAAGTATAAAATAATACAAAAGAGATGAAATTTCGGTACTTTTAATGAGCCGAACAAAACAGACGCTCGATCTTTTTGTGTAATAATCCCTCAGGTCCAAAAATATTAAAATCTAAAGGAGGGATAGCACTTCCAGTCACTTTAACGAGCTGGAGAGGCCAATTTCTCGGCAATCTTTTCATATTTTACAAGTCAGTTGGAAAGAGCTTAAACGAGACTCGTTTTGGAGGAACGAGTGATAAATTTGGGTAGTAGCTAATTCCAGGTAAGGTTTGGAATTTTCCAATCACAACAGCGTCATAAGGATGCCTAACAGGATCACTCTTCGCAGCTGTTCCTCAAAAAGGGTAAACAATCAAATGGAGGTGAATGATCGGCCAAAATAGAGTGGAGGTGATGATGAGAACACGACCAAGGCTTCCAAGGCTGATGATAATACATTCACGATGGTTATTTACCAGGAATTGGTTCATTTTTTAATGAGCTTAAACTCTTGGGAAACATTTTCTCATTGCTTATGTTTATTTTTTAACGAGCTTGAATTCCGCGTTAAAACTGCTCGATCCAGTCGCATAATAAGGATGTCTCATATAAAAATGGCATTTTTTCAAAGCTTTGCCCCACATCCTTTCTTTATGCAAGTTAGGAAACGACCGATCCTATGAGTTTAAAGGGTTAAAGGACCTACAAATTTTAAAAAATGAATGGTCGCTCTTCCCTTGCATGCCAAAAGGTTTGCATGCCCCCAGGCATAGTGAAGTAGAGTTTCCAGGTTACCCCACAATTTGTAGACAAAACATTTGTTTTATCGGGAAAGGACTACCTTATAATAGAGGTATCTTATTCCGGTCTAACCCCATTTTCCTAAATGGATAGGTGTATTAGCCAGTCATATATCTTCTGCGGAAACCTACCCTATGCCCAAGGTTTTCCTGTCGAAACAGGCCAGGGTGCATGCCCCCTAGGTTTCAGTCATATCCTCCAAATCACTCGCGCTCATCAGGAGGACAGACTGCGGATTGATGAGACATTCCTGGCATGAAAAGACCATTCAGGGTTGGTATATGACTATTTGCTATGTGTGAACCGTGGAATCAAAGCTGGTCTACGAGCTTGACCACTCTTCCTTCATGCGGAAAACACATTACTCAAAAGAGTGAGGAGATAATGGCTCCCATGCAATAAATATAATCTCATCCAATGAGTAGATTATAATCCAAGGGGCCTTGGACTACCATTACGTTCATGTGAACGGTTTTCCTTCTCAATGTTATCGGCAGATTGTGAAGGATCCCTAACGGTCGACTGGTTCCTTTGTCAAAGCCTGTTACATTTCTCATCTCAGACCAAAGCAATGGCGAACCAAGCGCTTTCCAAAAAGTTGAGGAAAGGATACTCACAAAAGCCCCTTCATCTATGATGGTACCGGCCATGACCATTCTATATATTTGAGCAATGATTCGAAATGGTACACTAGCCGGTAAACGGGGTCTGCCTAGTAGATTCCAATCGAAGGAAACAACCAGGTTGCTTGGAGGTGGGACCGAATAGACGGTCGAATATGACTCTGACGAACTTCCTTCCTGCGGTAAAGGAACGGGTAGACTGCCCCTATGTTCATCGGAGTCTGTGCTTATGAAAAGAATTTGAACAGTGTCTTTCTCGTTCTCTTCGGTGACTGTATCATCTGAAGATGGATCCTTTGAAGGCAAGACCGGGTCAACTGCCGCCTCGACCTTTTGACTTTCGTCTGGTGTGGATTCAAATGGTTTATCTTCAATGATAGACGCTTCAGCTGACCACAACAGCGTGTCGGTCAGATTTTCAACTAGTGACGTACTTGGCAAGAGCTTCTTATATCAAGGATGAAGCTGTAATGGTGAAACCGGATGGTCGTCCAAAACTCTTTTAGCCTTGTCTAAGATGGGACAACGGTGGATGGCGTGATCGCCTTCACACAGTTTACAAGGAAATTTACATTTTCCTTTTTGTCCAGGGGCTTCACTTTCACTAGTTGATGGTGTATCTTCAACATGATTATCAGGGGTTGATGACATCGGATTGTGCAAATGAGGGGACCAGTCCCTTAAGATCTGAGGGATGCAAGGACAATCTCGGCGATAGTGGTCTCCTTTGCAAATGACACATGGTGATTTAGGCCTGGATGGTGCAGTGTGTGGATTTTCGCTAGATGATGCTTGGTTTCCCTTTTTCGCCTTTGTCTCCTTCTTCTTCTTCTCTTTCTTCTTCTTCTCCTTCTTCTTCTCAGTTACTTGATTTTTGGCTTTACCAGCTTCATCAAGCGAAGAGGAAGGAGGAGAGGAAGAATTGGATGAAGTAGAAGGTTGGGGGGTAACTCTGGTATCGTTTAGTTGCTGACTTGATTGTTCAGGAATCACGGTGTTCTGAACGACACAGGTTGAGAAGAGCCATATGGGCAAGCTGATTGTCAATCCTGGAAGCGACAATGTGGCCATATGGGGTGTGCCAACATCTCCCCAAGAGGAGATAGGACTAGGATTTCCCCCAAGGGGAACTCCTTGGTTGGTGGACTCCATTTTTCTCAACCTAAGATCAATGTAGGAAAGGTGATATTTATTCCGATTAAAATAAATTTTAGATGCTTTGACACAACTTTCTTTTTCAATTTTTAAGAGTCGAGAAAAAAAGAAGATGACTCTAGTCGCCTTCGATTTTTAATGAGCCTGAAGTGACAAGTGCTCAGATGGACCTTTTCCTTTAAGGAGTCTGAAAAGGAACGAAAGAGACTGCTCTGGAAATCTAGACAGAGGGATTACCAAACCAATCGCAAAACTGCAGAATACTTTTTACGGTACGGCAGTCAATCTTCCTGAATGTTGTGTTCAGTGCATTGTGATCGATAGGGTGACAGACACGGCTTCCTATGGATAAAGGATAAAGCCTATTGTGGTCTCCCAATATATACTCGACGGTACGTGGGAGCACAAGTCTGTACTGGCACTTATCGTCTCAAAGTGGAGGAATCACCCAACCAGCAATGAAAACAACAGTTACCAGGCTTTACGATGCGGGAATACGTCTCTAGCCTAGACTTCTAAATGTTGTGCGTTAGGTTCCAAAGCGTTTTTAGATTCATTAAATTTATTTTACAGGTGATCTTTCTTAAGAAATTTTCCTTTCAGGTTCACCACGTGATGTAGATGTACAATTCCTAAAATGCAATCTAAGATGATAAATAATCGTTTAATCTTCTTTTTGCAATGAAAATCCTAGCTACTAAGGAAAGAGAGACGGTATTCTTTTAACATAGAGCAGAGAGCACACACTATATGCACTGTCCTAAATCAAACCAACAAACAGTCTAAATGCAAATGCACATGCATGTATTTTCTTTCAGCCTTCTTAATGTGTGAATGATAAAAAGAAAGCTAAGCGCAAATCAGAATTATTTTTCAAAGTGACATTACTAACAAGTTTATTTTCAAGACAAAATGAAGACAACGATGACACTTTGCGATTTGGAATTGAAAACTTGCTTTCAACACTTGAAAAATTATTAATTCAAATCAAATAGAAGAGTAACAGTGTAGTCGACTATCAAGAACAATTAGATTCTCTTTTATGACTGAAAATGACACTTGCGACACTTTCAAATCAAGAAACGACAGCTCAATTACACTACTTCTTTGTAAAAGAGAACTAAAAATGGCTCAAAATACATAAAACATTTACAGTTCTTTGCAAAATGGAGGCGGAATGATGGCAAGGAAGGGGGTTTCAACAGAGGTATACTGACTACAGATAGCAAAACTCCTGAATAAAGCCGAAAAGAGTCAACACAGAAACCAAAATCTAAGAGCAGAAAAGGTCCTGTCTGATCAGCGCACCTGTAACACAGGGAAAGTGAGATGCAGTGCACCTACCACACTCGGGAAGTGCGATGCATCCATATTCCAGAGAAGAGACAGTGCGATGATCCAAGGATGAGACTTCAACTAGGTTTCGGGTCACAGTTTGCAGCTCAGTTCAGGGATTTAGGTCGAGCAAGTGGTAATCAATAAATCAATCAGAGGGGTAGATCTAAGGAGGTTACTAGAGCCACCACAAGGGCACTTAGAGAGCTTGTAAATCAATTGTTCAGTTCATAAACAAAACCCGAAGATAGACTGAAGCAGCATTGATCTACTTTGCACTTGCATAGCAAATGCAGTTCGAAGGCTAGTTGGCTTGACTTCAGGCTTCGTCTGTAAGTTTATAAAGCAAAAAAATATAGACAAACAAACAATCTATTCGCTCCCCAGTCGAGTCGCCATTTTGTTATCGGGAAATCTAGTGTCTATGCAGAGCTGCTAGTCCCACTAAGGCTGGTAGCTACCTTAGAAAAAAACAAACTAAAACCACTTTCGTTTTCCTTTATGAGAAGTAGATAAGAGGGGAAAGAAGGAGACCAACCTCTGTCTTGCACTTGGTTCCTTGCTTGATTCCTCTCCCTTCTGATAGATCTTTGCCACTCGCTTCCTCATCTACCCAGCTTCAAAGAGCACCTATAGAATCAAAGCAGCATAACACTATCCAAGAACAGAGATCTACTATCATAAACACTACAGGACCAGATATCTATTGACCACACAAATACATATATAATCAATCATACAAGAATGTGGAGGAAAACTTGAATAGCTTTATTAATAATCAAGAATAGCAAAGAGGATTACAACCAATTGTTCTAACCCAGCATCATCCTCTCAGCAAGAAAGCCCTTCTTCACCTCATGAAAAGCTTAGATCACCCAACACTATGATGTTACACAAAGAAACCAATAGCACTTCCTTACAAGATACAAAATTCCAGCCTCTGGATCTCTGGGATGAGGGATCCATATATAGATGTTTGCAAGGGGGGTGAGTCAACTTTTCAGATTTGATTAATGTCCTCTCTCTGATAATTCTTGATTCCACTTGGAGATTTATGATCTCTTACTCATCCCTGGGCGAATGCAGAGAGGCAAGTGTCACAGGAGAAGTTTCTGGAAGATTCCATGATCTTCCACCTTACAGATTGACCCTGCCATTTGTCCACTCTCACCCATCGCACCCCATAGAAGGGCTTTTCAAGATGCATCACACCTACCATGTGCATTTAGGTGGGATGCAGCACACTTTGACCATGGAGCAGGTGAGATGGTCCCGTTTTGACCAGTTCTGAGTAGTTTTTCATGGAGAACTTCTGGGAGATGTTGTAATCAATTGACCTTGTTCTTTTAGGGTTTGGAAAAACACTTTTAGGGACTTAAGATCCCTTGGTTTATGGACATTTATGATTGGGGTTGCAGTGCCCAAAAATGTCTATAACTACAGTGGCCAAAAAGGAGCTCTTGGCTATTATGCATTCATTGAACAAATTTAGGCATTATATTACATTCTCTTAAACATTTGTACATACTGACCATGTTGGAATCAAATATTTAATGAATAAACTTGATGTGAATGCCCTTATAATTAGATGGTTACTTTTACTACAACAGTTTGATCTAACTACTATTGATAAGCCTAGTAAGGAAAATGTTGTTGCAGATTTTTTGTCTAGATTAAATTTTCCTGTAGGTGAGGAGGGAGTGGTTGATGATCAGTTATCGAATGAAAACTTATTCGCCATTTTAGTTCTCTCTCCATGGTTTTCTGACATAAAAAACTATTTGGTATCTACAGAGCTCCCATCGAATTTGTCCTGCAAACAGAAAAGAAAGATTGTGAGGAAGAGCCCCCCATTCACTTGGATTCAGGGAAACGTCTTCAAATTAGGCCTGGATCAAATTTTGAGAAGGTGTGTCAGGGAGGAGGAAGTCTTTGACATCCTTTTGACCTGTCATGATGGGCCTTGTGGAGGTCACTTTGTAGCAAAGAGGACAACATTTAAAGTGTTACAAGGTGGGTATTATTGGCGGACAACATTTAAAGTGTTACAAGCTGGGTATTATTGGCCCACTCTTCATCGTGGATCTAAAAATATATACTAGTCATTTTGATTAGTGCCAAAGGATAGGAAAGCCTACTCGAAGAGATGAAATGCCTCTACAACCTCAAGTGACTTTTGAACCATTTGACAACTGGGGCATGGACTCATTAGACCAATTGACCCTTCTTCCAAATAAAAGAAGTATATCATTGTGTGCATTGAATATCTAACTAAGTGGGGTGAAACCAAGGGAATTAAGGTAGCAACAAAGGAGAAGGTGGATGAGTTCTTAAGGGATAATGTATTTTACAAATTTTGGTACCCTAGAGAATTGGTCACTAATCAAGGAAGCCAGTTTAACTCCAACATGATTGAATACTTCTTAAGTCAGCATAAGATCAAGCATAGAACCTCCACTCCCTATCACCCATAAGCTAATGGGCAAGTGGAGGTGACCAATAGAGCGTTGGAGGGCATCCTGACCAAAGTGGTTAGCAGCAGTAGCAAAGATTGGGCAGATGGACTATTTGAACCCACTTGGGCCTATAATACCACGTGGAAGACCACCACAGGATTCACACCCTATGAGTTGGTGTATGGGAAAAAGGCCCTATTTTCCATTGAATTTGAGTATAATACATTGAGGATGGAAACCCAACTAGATCTATATCTCAATAGTGCACAAAAAGATAGATTGCTCCAGTTGAATGGTTTAGATGAGTTCAGAATGTAAGCCCTCCTACACATAGAGGTAACTCAAATTCAGAGGAACATCTAGCATGATAAGAACATGAATGATAGTTAATTTCAAGAAGGTGATTTGGCCTTGTTATATGATTTTAGATATAAAGAGTTTAAGGGCAAGTTAATTACAAGATGGTTAGGGCCTTATGTTATAGAGAGATTTCATGATAATGGTTCAGTGAAGATCAGAACCATAGATGTAGAGGCCATTACTTTACTTGTTAATGGGCACAGATTGAAAGTTTACAAAAGACCATTGTCAACGCAAGATTTCATTGATGGTATCAATAAAATAGTGATGGTGGTGGAGCAAGTTTTAGCTTTGGCCTCATCAAGTCACTAAGAAAAGAAAAAAGTAAAATAAGGACTCAGGTGAAAACCTCCGTCAGGCACCTGAGTCCCACTATTGGGCTGAAAACCTCTTGGGGCGGCCCAATGGGGTCCAAACAAAAAAATAAAAAAGAGAAATAAAAATATCTTTGGGTTAAAACCTCTCTTGGGGCACCAAGGGCAATCATTTAGAATGAAAACCTCTTGGAGGTAGGCTAGTTGTTTTCAAACAAAAAAAGGAGAAAAGAAAAATCATGAAAAAACGTTTGCAGGTCAGCAAGAGGACGATCAGAGAGAAAAGGAGAATCAAAAGGGACCTATTCCACTCATATTTTTATTCCTCCATTCATTATCCTTCATCATTCCACCATTCCTTTCATTTTTTCACTCATGTGCCTCAGTTTGCAAGCGTACTAGGCTCTCTACAGGATTCCCTGTAAACCTACAGGATCCCCTAAAAACCTACAGGATGATCCTATAGGAATTACAGTAGCTTTGGAATCCTAAGTTGAGAAACCTAGGGAAAGGAAATTACCTTCCCATGTAAAAAAAATAAAAAAGCCCTACATCACAATTCCATTACCATAACTCTCTCCACCTTGATCACCCCTGCATCCATCATAAAATAATTAGTCTTAAAAAATTCACGGTCTTCAACAGATAACACAGAGAAAAGATGAAACAGAGAGTAGAGGGGGGTAGCACCTAAATGTATTTCTCATTATTCACACTCCTAGACCTCCTGTCTATCCATGTCATCACCCCCAAGTCCCAGCAGTGGAAATGATTAAAAATTCTGAGGGAGAAGCAACTACAAGACATCTTGTAGGAAATCCTGTAGTAGCCTATCTGATAGAATAAAAATCATGAGTTGCAGTGAGCCTCCAGCATGGAGATCCAAGGGTAGAATGAGCTCCAGAGCAGCAGCAACACAATCATCTTCAACACCAAGTACCTACATATCAAGGCAATTATCAAAAGGGCAAGATATATAAAAGAAAGGAGGGAGAAATAACATGCAGGCAACACAAAGCAAGCACCTCATGTCCTTAACAAACTATAGCAACGTATTATCAGCACAGGTAAGTATCTCACTTCACTCTCTCATTTCCATAATGTAATCAAAAGATGTAAAGATAGTGGATGAGTTGGTTTATAAGCGAAAGGTGGCAAGTTAACTTGGCCACCTTCACTCAATCAGCGAGGACAAAATAATTAGTTCCCACACATGCGGTAGCTGTCAAGTCAAAGAAAAGGAGAATGAGGTCAAAAGCAGTTGATACTACTGATGCCCGAAGTGGGAATTGATTACGAGGAAAGGGGAATGATGATGTGGTAGCGGGGATCAACGGTCCAAAAATAGAAAATCGTACCTTGGCTACCGGCACACCACCTCAGTCAATTCGACCATAAGAGGAAATAAATGTTGATCCCCATGCACTCATGCATTCATCTTCTTGAGGCTCACTCTAGCAAAGTCACTCTCATACCAAAGCAACTTACAGGAGAGAAAAATTTCATCTTTCTCTTCCGCAAGATTTCCTACAAGATCACATGGGGAGTCCTACAAGATATAGTGAGGTAGTGTATAAGATTGGCAGAGAGTAGTTTCAGAGAAGGAAACACTGGGGTTGGATAAAACAAGCTCCATGAGGAGGTAGGCTCTACATTTCCTTCCATTTTTCCAAGTGAAAAGAATAGAAAAATCTCCTAGGTTGATCGAATTTGATACTTGTGTAAGGGAATAGTTCCACAAGTATTTCAATCCCATTTCCTCCTTCATTAAAATTTGTATCATACATCTCCACTCCTCAAAATTCACCGGAAAAAATGACAGGGGGGGTTTAATAAAATGGATCCCATGAACACTGTGAGGACTCACGAACACCCTCTTGTGCTAGAAATCTTCACAAGGCATAATTGGATGGGGTGTTTTGAGAAATTAAGGGGGTATGATGATGAATTAGCTCAAGATTTTTCTCTCTCCCTCATCCCATTGGCAAGAACCCATGTCACTATTGTGGTGAGAGGCCTCTCTATAGATCTCACCCCTGAACTCATAAAATAATTACCACACTTCCCCTAGGAGTGATTTGGAGAAAGGAATACAATGGGGATAGCCAAAATACCAAAAAGAAATTATTTTTAGAGGGAGAGGAGCCCGATGAAGATAAGAATGGAGTAAGGAGAACAAGCCTACCATACCCCTGGAATGAGGTAAGCTACCACCTTATAAAGTACATATCATGTGAAGGTAGGTATAGTGTGGTTTATGGTTATCACTTGAGGCTCCTTGAAGAATTGAGGTTTGGAGCAGAAACACCTCCTCACCACAGGCTCAGCATACCATAATTCCTTCTGCAACCACTGATAGATACAAGCATAAAGGTGCAGGAAGGAAACTACCAACAGTTAGCCCACCATGGGCTAATTAGAATCATCATAGAAGATGCCCTCCAAAACCTCAAAATTCTTATCCAATGGGAACTTTTCAGAGACATGCAGGCAGATGAGGATATCAAAGCCCTCACATATGATATTAGCCCTACTATCATTGAAAATGATGAAGAAGTGACTGAAACGGATGCAGAAGTAGCACAGAGGGATGAAGAGGAGATAGATGAGGATGAAGAGGAAGATAAAGAGAAAGAAGGTGATGAAGAAAGAGAGGAATATGTCAAGGAGGGCACTGATAAACAAGATGAGGATCTAGAAGGAGACGAAGAGGGGAAATACAGAGGTGAAAAGGGCAATGGAAAAGAAGAGGCAGAAGAAAAGGAGGAGTCACCTAGGGTGTCTCCATAACCCACTGAGAAAGAGGCAGAAACTTCCCTCACTGCCCTTAGCACCCCTATCAAACAAAAATGCAAAAGGCAGAGGCAAACCCCCTTATACTTCAGAACAAGAGAAAGTACAAGGATAAGGCAGCGAAAACCCCAAACTCCACCCAAGGTTACCATTGTTATTGAGGACTCACCTAAAAAGCAAGAGAATATGGATCCTCTTATAAAAACTCAAGAAGAAGGATCCTCAGCACAAACCTCCCCGAAGTCTCCTATCACCTATATGAGAAGGCTTGTAACTAGGTCTAGGTCATCCAAAGGAAAAGACATCCTATAGGATACACAACTAGACCTATAGGAAGCAGAAGCAGTCCTACAGGAAACTTTGCTAAAGCTACAGGAAACTCAAAAATTGGATGAGGAAGAAGTAAGCATCGATAAACAAAGGGAGAGGACCCATAGCTAACCTAGTCCTCAACCTAACCTTGACTCCTACTATACATTTATTGAGAGAGGCAGGGTCATTCCACAAAAAGATTTCATTCCATTATTCTTTGAACTTGAGAAAGAAAGAGCCAGAACACATAGATGGATGCAGATTCCCAAGTCCAACAGATTGGAGGACATTAGTTACATGGAGGAAAAACTCAAAGAGATGGGTAGAGAACTTAGTAGCCTCAGGGGCAGAGAGGCCATAATGAAGGCCCAGTTGGAGACAAAAAATGCATGGTTGAAAGGATAACTGCAAGAAAGAGAGAATCAATTGGCATACATGGCTAGTCTATCCTTGGAAGAAATCTAGTGCAGGATGCTAGCTAACACCTCTGCATTATACCTTCAGGAATAGTGGCTACAGTTCCAAATCAAGACCCTAGCATAGAGAGGCTATATGCCATTCCAAGATTATAGATAGTTCATTTATCTCTGTTTTCAAAGTACATTAGAGGATAGGGCTAAGATGTCTGAGTTCTACTTATATAACATGGCTTTGACATATATGAATTAATGGGACCCTAATGCAAAGCTAGGGGATTTATAGTTGATGGATTTGGCATCATGGATGAACCATGAAGAAGAAACGGCTACAGAAATGAAGAACATATTGGCAAGGGAACAAACTGAGCCTCCCATGATAAGAGTTGAGCAGTCCAATCCAATGGTTGTAATTAGCACACATAATTTAATTGCAAATGATCCCCAACTTGCACCCAGGTATCTTGCCGCCCAAGAGAAAGAAATTACACATTTTGAGGATATGTTCATACTGCTAGGAGATGATAACATGCAAGCTTGCCAAAGGAGATGGAACACTTTGCCATACCTTTTGAAAAATAGAGAGTACCATTCTCCTCAAAGGATTATAGAAGCATCGAACATGACACCCATGTATAAACGAACCATCCAAAGGCTTAGAGTCAATTAGATTGACTAAAGACTCAGTCCACCACTGCTCTTGGGGATGTTAGAAGGAAGGAAGGAAGAGGAAGAAAGAAAGAAATGGGAGGGGGTAGAAAGGAAGGAAGGATTTTATGCACAAGAAGAGGAAACCACAGCGGAAGCATGGGATGTCAGGGAGGCGAGTAGAGCTATGAAAGACATGGATATTGATTGAGTTGCTCAAAGTATGAGTAACACTTTCATTAGGGGGTGATGATGAACCTCATCATTGGGTAACTATATGGACCTTAAGTCACCTCCTAGCTTAGCTAAATCAACTCTTCTCACAATTTATTACATGTTTTGATTATTTTTTGTTTAATGAGATGAGTTAAAGTGAGATATTATGCCTAGTGAACTAATATGCATTGAATGTAGGTTTGAAAGAGAAATCGAGGAGTTTTGGCAAGATTAAGATTTGAAACTAGAATGGGACAACAGAGAGAGATTGTAGGAGCCAAATCCTCCTCATTTACTCCTCCCTCATTTGAATATTCCTCCATTAATCACACTAGCTCGGGGTACAAGCAACCAAGTCATGAAGATCAAAAGGCAACTGAGCAAGTGATATTCAAAGACTTAGTTCATCTTGATTTTGGGAGCCGATCCTCCCTAAATTTAAGGAAGTCATTAGGGACTTCAGTTGTACAAATAAAGAGTCCTAGAGCCTCATTAGGCTTCAAAATTTTGTTGTAAAAATACTAGCTATTTTAGAGCTCTAGACTTGTGGAAGACATTGCTATGTAATTTTATATTTTGATACTGAGAATGACCTTTCATGATCTAGTACTAACTTAAATCACGAAGCTAAAGCTCTTGGGTTAGGGCCCAACCCTAGAAACAAAGGCTCCTCTTCTTGTATCTATATGCTTGGATTAGTTTCATAGATTCATGATTAAATTGTCCTTAGAAGTATTTCATTTCAGGCAGTGTAGATTTGATTAGTTGTTCATTAGTTTGCTTCCATTTGTGCTTTACTTCAATAGCAGGTTAGAAGGGGAAAAAGAATCACAAAGTTTTCAGTAGGTTTCTTGGCCTCACCTCTTTCTTTAGGGATCATGACTTGACGAAAGGACCCCTATGTAGCCCCAAAATGACAGATTTCTATTTTCTCATAGAATTTAGAGTTTACTGTACTTGAACTAGCATTTGATCAATTTGCAAGTGTAGGATTTAATTAGCATCTCTTCCATCTTCAGTATTATAGTAGATATCATCAATGATTCTATTTTATTTTACAATTTTCCTCATGCATGAAGTAGACAGATAGCTCATTAAACTCTGTTTTTCTAGCTTATTAGAATTCTCCTTGTTTACATGATTTTTTTGGCAAATGTCAATGTTTGATGCAAAGCAAGTGTTTAAAAACTAGAGAGAGATCCCATAAAAAGAAACCACCTTCCAACTTCATCCATCCATAATCATTCCTTCCTTTCACTAAGACCTTCACTAATTTCACCATTTTGGATAGAATTTTATCCAACCATGTTGAGCAAATCCAACTGTCTCCTAACCTTGGTTTTGATTTTTGAATGACCCTAGGCATTTTCACACTCCATTCCACCTACCAACCACCCTCCCTAAGCCTTCCATCACCTCTAGCACCCATCATTTTGTTCTCAGCTATATCCTGCAGAAATATAGGGAATCTTATAGGTTTTTAGGACATCCTCTAGGTTTTCCTGTAGTGGCCTGTTTTGAGGCCGAATTGAGGGAAAACCTCTAGGAAGCCATAAAAGGGTACCTAAGGGTCTCACAAACCTCCCAACCATCCACCAGCATCCCTAAGCCACCTGCCACACCACCGAAAGAGATTAGGGTACTTGATTTTCCATAAAAATAATAAAAAGAACAAAACAGATTTATTTCAATCCTTTACATGCACAGTAGTCATGTTTGATGTTTTCAACTTCCATGCTTTACACAGTATCATTTCACACATGTTAGCTTGGAATTATGGTAAAGCATAGTTTCTCAGTAGTTAGTTAGAGAATGGTGTATTTCTAACATAGGATTTCAGTAATTTTCCTTATTGAAGTAGATAAGATTTCTCCTAGAGTATATTTATCTTTCTCTCATCAGTAATCAAGCTTCTTCTTAATCCTTAGAATTCTGGATTGAAATCCATAGTGGTCTCTTGCTAGCTGAAGAGTGATAAAAGTTAGAACCATCACTTTTACTTGTGTATACAGCACTGTCACCTCCAATTTTGTATGAACCCCGGGTTGATAAAGTAAAGCTGGTAGCTCTAGGAGTTGCAGCATTCTTGCAACAATATTGGTGCTCATCACACAGGCTTGTCCGCAGAACACTATTCAATTGATAAAGCAAGGGTTCTCTTGAATACCCCATCCACCCACACCAACTCCATCTTCACCTCCGCCACATATGCCTTCTACTACACCACAGCCACCTCCATCACCATTCAGTATGGTGAACTCAGTAAACCTACCTGTGTTCAAGGGCTTGGGAAATGAGGATCCATACTAGTTTTGTTTTGTTGCGAAGGCTATATGGGAAGCTCGGGGTATCACAGATGATCAAATGAAGAAAGCAATGTTGGTTAGTGCTTTGTAGGAACGCGCGCTAACTTGGTACATTAAATATTGCACTCATAACCTGACGTCTGTTGTCGCAGATATTCAGACCATGCTGAATAAGGAACTCAGTAGACCTAAGTCTGAAGTGCAATCAATTGTGGGATTCAAAGAGATCATTATGAAGCCTAGTGAGACACCCTAGGATCTAGATCAGAGATTGGAATGTACAATTCGTTAAGCTAACATGAATGTGACAAGTGGGCAGCACCACAAATGGTTTGTGGCTTCGCTCCTGCGTCATCTAAGGGTTGCGCTATCACAGCAAAGGATTGTGACCCAGGAAGAAGCTCTGGAAATTGCAATCATATTGCATGAGGCACTGATGAAAGATACTAATTTGGGGGTTCAAAAGATTCATGCGTAGTTGTAGAACCTTTGCCTAGAAATACAGAGTTTGAAGAATGATAGAATAGCTCAACCAAAGGTGTGTGAAGAAGTTTGGTGCCTAAAATGCAAAAGCTAGGGGCATGACAAAGGTCATTGCCCAGTCTTAATGAATTATCTTGCAGTAGGAGGACCAATGTGTTTGAGGCTAGAGGCTCAGGCACGGCCAAGTGTAGGGCCTGTGCTATAGTGTGCTATCTGTTAGGTAATTAGGAAACATGTGATAGACAATTTCCATTTGCTGCAAAAAAAATTATAGACAACGCAACACCTCTTTTGCAACCTCTTTCAATTGGTGGGTCATGATGACAGTAATTTCCATAGTTACGAGTTAATGATGGATAGAACACCCTCATATAAGGTGCAGGTAGAAACCCGGCCTCTGGACCAAGGTGCTGGGGGACCACAAGGTGAATATTAGGGGCACCGATGAGGCTGAGGTGGAGGAGGACTTGCTAGAGGATGGGGATAGGTCATTTGTTACAACTTTGGAGGACTGGCACACTATGCGTGAGACTGCCTGAATCTGACACATTTGGCATGCTGATATTGTACACAGTTTGACCATGCAACTGAAGATTTCTCGGTATTGCTAGCTAAGATATGTGAAAAGGGGGCAAAACTGACTCAGAACCTGCACATGATGAGGGTTGAGCCTCGCGAAGAGGATCCCAAGGTAAATATTATGTTGCAGAGTGGGATGACGACTAGTGAAGATAAGGGGAGGTAGCCTGAAGAAAGTGAATGGGTCTACAAATCTCCAGAAAAGGAGGTCGAGTTTGATATGAAGCGTGCATGGGAAACATTTATGGAAGCAAAGAAAATCTTCACTAAGGTCTCTACCTCAGGATGTCAGGATAAGTTAGATGAAGATATGGACCCTTCCATGGTTACTACTTTCTTGGAGACCTGTATGAAGCTGTTGTGTGATAGCAAGGGTATAAAAATGCTATAGGAACTGATAGATATGTGTGTCAGGAAAGAAAATGCTCCTGATGTACTATGCGTAGTCAGGAGGATTGGTAAGCATAACAAAAGAATGAGCTATGAGATGAGGCTCACTACCCAGATAGGAGAATATGAGATGGATCAAGTAATTCTAGATCTAGGGTCGGACGCGAATGTTCTACCTAAATAGACATGTGAAAGGATGGGGAGACCAGCACTACAATGGTCTTCGATTCAGTTAAAGATGGAAAATCAGTAGAAAATTATCCCCGTGGGAAGATTGTAGGGAGTGACAGTGCATATTGAGGGCGTGAGTGCATTGGATGACTTCGAAGTGATAGAGATTGTGGATGACAACAATCCCTACCCTGTTCTCCTTGGGATTGATTAGACCACTAACATGAATGGGGTAATCAAAATTTGAAGAAGCAAAAGATGATATTTGAGAAGAAATCACTCCATGTAGTAGTTCCCCTGGACCCTGCAGAACGACCACACTATACTAAACCCGTTCATGATGATGAAAATGAAAATGACTTGGACTAGATTTATAAGATAATGACACAAGATCAGGACTTGGTGAATCTGACAATGGATGGATGTATTGAATGGGACTGTGAAAGCTCCTACACTTCAAATTTAGATGAGGAGTTGGAACACTGGCAGAACCGACTGCATGAAGTATCCACGCTGCATTTTAATATGATGACCAAGTCAATGCACTATGTCATTGGAGGTACCAAATCTACCTTATTATGATTGTTTAACTGACACTAGTAAAGTATTGGATACATTTGAGAGGGAAGTGCCATAGAATCATCACTTCCAGGCCTTGGATTGGGCATTGCGCGCTACGCCTGCAAAATGGTGGGGTACGCACAAAGACAATTTTGATGATTGGCTCATGTACAGAAAGATGATGAGATTGTGGTTTGGTCACCCACAAGTGTGGCTAACAGAGAAATATGATGGAAAGGATGGTCCATGCAATCACCTGGCCAAATGGACTAAGGTCCATGGAGCAGAGCCTGAGCCTGAATGGGTGCATCTTTTTTTTCATACTTTGGATGTAATACTGATGAATTAGTACTTAAAAATGGAGCTCTGCCATGGCACTAAAGAATGGGATGTTTTGCAACAAGGGTTCTTGATGATGTTTAGTTTTGAGTATGGATTTGAATGTATTGACGACACATTACAAGAAGTCAAGGTAGCAATCTTTAGAATACCACAGGATCCCTTGGAATTAATTCAACCAGATTGGACTACCCAGCTGCACCACGCATTGGAGTGCTATAATGTGACTTTTAAAGAAGAGGATGAAGACTTGAGGAACATTAATATCCCAGAGACTGAAGCTCATCGCAAAACCACAAATTGAGAATCCAGATATCACCACGCCACTAAGAACAAGTCAAGTGAACATTGGGCTAGAAGCGGGGAAGAAATTTGCAAAAATTGGGGACTACTAGGATGATGCAATAGTAGATAAGGTCACTGAATTGCTTCGTGAATATTAGGAATTGTTCCCTACGAAGTTTTCAGATTTGAAAGGGATAATAGGGGACCTAGGAGTCATGAAAGTAACATTGAAACAAGATGTGAAGCCGATTAAGCAAAGGCCTTATCACCTCAACCCCAAGTATAAAGAGAAGGTTCGCTTAGAGTTGCATAAAATGCTTGTTGTAGGTATTATTGAACCAATGAAAGAATCTAATTGGGTGAGCCTAATAGTGGTTTAGGACAAGAAGAAAATTGATGAAATAAGGATATGCATAGATGTCAGGAAGTTGAATGATGGTTGTGTACATGATCCCTTTTTGACTCTGTTTACCGATGAAGTACTAGATAATGTTGGTGGTCACGAAGCATATTCATTCACTAATGGGTTCTCTGGGTACCATCAAATAAAGA
This sequence comes from Pinus tabuliformis, assembly GCA_031772625.1. Classification (NCBI taxonomy): domain Eukaryota; kingdom Viridiplantae; phylum Streptophyta; class Pinopsida; order Pinales; family Pinaceae; genus Pinus; species Pinus tabuliformis. The sequence continues at coordinate 1,238,838,273 of CM062819.1, forward strand.
TTACACTAGAGGATAGAAGTAAGATGACTTTCATGACTGAATAGGGAAGCTTTCAATATATTGTAATGCCGATTGGACTGAATAATGTGCCAACGATCTTTTCACATGTAGTCATTGTGGCGTTCAAGGACTTCATTCACATATTTTTGGAGGTATACTTCGATGATTGGACGGTGTTTGGGTTGGTAAAGCACCACATAGTTAGTCTATGATTGATGTTGGATGCATGTCGGAGGTACCAAATTGTGCTCAATTTGAAGAAATGCTTATTCTGTGTCCATTTTGGGATCTTGCTAGGTCATGTGGTATGCAGACAAGGCTTGATGGTAGACCATGCTAAGATCACGATTATAATTAATTCGGAGGCACGAAGAAGTGTGAAATAGCTACGTGCAATGTTGGGGCATATAGGATACCATAGGAAGTTCATCAAAAGCTATGACCAGATTACCGCGCTGATGGAAAAGATGATAAAGAAGGATGCTATGTTCAGATGGAATGAAGAATGTCAGCAAAGCTTAGGTGTGCTGAAGGAAAATATGGTCAGCACACTGATCCTAGTCTTCTTGGATTGGAAGAAGGAATTTCATGTGCATGTGGACACGTCATGTATTGTGCTCGGTATAGTACTGAAAAATGTCGGTGAGGGAGAGCGGGATCACCCGATAGCATTTTCAAGTAGAAAATTGTCTAAAGCTGACAAGAACTATTCAATGACAGAGCGTGAAGGATTGGCTATGGTATACGCACTTCAAAAGTTCAGACATCATTTATAAGGCTGACACTTCAAGATGTATACAGACCATTCTGCATTGAAATAGCTCGTTCACAAGCTGTGTTGGGGGCAAGATATGTAGATGGCTATTGTTGTTTCAAGAATATGACTTCGAAGTTATTTTAAAGCCAAGACGACTGAATTCAAGACCAAATCATCTGTCGCGCATTGAAACAGGAGAGGAGCCTACTAATTTGCAGGAAGGATTCCCTGATGAGTAGCTCTTTGTAGTAAGTGTTGCGAACAATCACTTTGTAGATATCATACACTTCTTGATGACAGGGACGGCTCCAGAAGGGTACACTAGTCAACAAAAGAAGTAGTTGGTGGTGCGTGCAACAAAAGTTTTTCTCATTGCAGGGAATTTATATAAAATGGGCTGGGATGAAATTATGTGATAATATGTACCTAACTTTGAACGAAACAACATCCTTGCTAAAGCTCATGGAGGAGCCGCAAGAGGAAATTATGTAGGAAAAGCTACAATGCAGAAGATTTTACGTGCTAGTCTATGGTGGCCAACACTTCATAAGGATTCTACGACTTATTGTAAGGCATGTGATGCATGTCAAAGGATGAGCAGGCCATTGCGGAGTGATGAGCTACCTCTAAATCCACTGATGTCATTACAACCATTCAAAAAGTGGGCGATTGACATTATAGGACCAATTCAGCCTCGAGGAAAGAAAACTAGTGCATGGTACATCATCACCGCGACTGAGTATTTGACCAGATGGGCGGAAGCACGGGCTATGAAGGAATATACATGGGTAGCAGCAACAAAGTTCATCTTTGAGTATGTACTGACTATATTTGGTTCCTCGAAGATTTTGATGAGCAATCGTGGTACGCATTTCCTTAATGAGATGATCATCACACTGACAGAGGAGTTCCAGGTTCATTATAAGAAGAGTATGCCATATCACCCATAGGCTAATGGGATGGTGGATGTGCTTAATAAGATATTAGAGAACATGTTGATGAAGGTCTGTAATGCACAAAAGAACGACTGGGGTATGCATGGAGCCACGATGCTATGGGCTTACAAAACGACTTACAAAAAACTGACTGGACAAATGCCTCTCAAGATGGTTTATGGCGTAGAAGGTGTGATGCTAATCGAGTACATTGTACCTAGTTTGCGCATAGTAGCATTCATAGGAATGGCAGATTACAGAGCCCTAAAAGAAAGGTTCGCATAGCTGGCGGAGCTGGAAGAGGATAGATTTTTGGCTAGATTCCATCAACAAGTTCAAAAGAAGCACAAAAATGCATGGCATGATTGGCACATCAAACTATGCACCTTCAAGGTAAATGATTTAGTATTATTATATGACAGCAAGTTTGTTAAATTTCCAGGAAAATTTCGGATGCATTGGCTGGGGCCCTATGTCATCAAGGAGATTACCAATGGTGGAGCAGTTTAGCTGGTGAAGTTGAATGGAGAGCCATTTCCAAGGAAGGTAAATGGCAGCTAATTGAAGCCATACATTGGGGATATGGCTAGATGACTATATGGTGGAGGCACAGTCGTAGCACTCCAGGCAACTGGAAGGAGGTGTGAGACTATAAAATACACTACCCAGGTTGTAGAGCTACGTTACTGGGGGACTGCGTGGATGGGAGGAGTGCCACAGAATTAGCAAAAGTGCAAAGGGAGTTGCGCTATAGAAGGAGACACCATGCAAGGCAGCCAGAAAGTGACCGTTATGGTCATTGTTCACGATTTGATAGTTGGAAAATGGCTAAGTGGAGTATGGGGTAGAATTTAAGTCAAAATTTAAGAGCAAGCTCTTTGAAGATCTACTGCCAATCTAGCATTTGTGAGCAGATTTTGGTGGGGACCGTCGGATTTAAATTCGAATTCGCCTATAAATTACAAATGGCTGCCAAAAAGAAAATGCTTTGCATTCTGAGAATTAAGGTGTTGAGCTATCAGAAGTGCATGAGCCTTGATAATTTTGAGGCTTTGGTGGCTAGTTCAGTATTTGACAAGTTGCCTAAAGAAACCCAAGAGCTTATTACTACTCATTTCGGCACCCATGGAAACTGCAAGTGCTGGAGGATCGATGGCTTCTGAGGGAGCTGCCCCTGAGATTGCAAGTGTAGAAGTGCCAAAATCATAGAGGTCACCCAAAACGAGGTATACACCACCAAAAGGGGGTCCCAAGACAAAGAAGGATAAGTAGAATGCAACACAGTAGGTGTGTGAGTCGCCAAGAAAGCACCAGAAGGAAAATCCCACCGCGCAGGAGAAAGGCAAGGTGTTAGACTTAGAATCTGAGGAGGGCACTGAAGATATGCATATGGGCACAAAGGACATTGAAATTGAGGGTGTAGGCCCTCTCTCAAAGCTACCCTAGTAGATCCCTCCGTGCCAAGCTAAGGTGAAGGTACCAAAGGACTTGGATGAGGGGAAATTTTTGCTAAATACCCCGTTGCTTCCAGATCAGATCACATTTGAAGGGCCACACTTGGCGCACATTTTGGATCTCAAGCAAGAGGATTGCGACTTAGTGAACATAGATTGATTCCCCCACTTGGCGACTGATACCTTTATGACCCATGTTTTTTATAAATATTCTAGTGTCACTATGCTAGAGTCATGACAGTGGATTAAACGAGTGGACAAGGTAGGACTGTTAAACCTGCTATGGGTGCTGCATTACCACCACGTGGAAATAACCTTGATGGTGATCAAATAGTTGCTATGCTTAGTGCACAATGGGTGCTTGTGGTTAGGAGAACTGATACCCATCACAAATATGTTGATCCATAGGGTCACATTCATACCACATTCAGGGTTAAATCTGGCCATGGCATTTGGCAGAAAGACGGGTGAGCACGACCTCACCGTGAGAATGAAGGAAAAATTCAATCTCGCCAAGACAATACGTGGATACCCAATTTCTAGCATAACCGACACCATGGTTAAGGTCACCACCGAGATTTTGACTGGGAAGGTAATGAGGAAGTGTCACACAGATGAATTGTCAGCATCAGTTGTGTCATTACCGGGTTGGTGCATAGAGGGCATATAATTTAATTGGGCATGTTATCTCTGCAGTGAGTTCCTCATGAACTATAGAGAAGTGCAATACAAGAGTAAAACCTTTCACTACTCTTGGCTATTATTATCAATTATGCTGGTTGCATGCGAATTACCAGAGAACAATGAGTTTCCTCCAGTCGCATCAGATCTACTAGAAGCAGTGAAGTTTGTTACACTCTAGGCCACCAAGGATGTCACAAGGGTCAAGGACACTAAAATATTTTGGGTGTTGATGGAGGTAACCATCCGCACAAGCTGAGGTTATCCCCAACTGTGTTTGAGTAGTTGTTATGATATGTGGAGTTCAAAGTGAACTTCCACTATGTTTCCATCCAGGTACAGAAGTACCTTGAGCAAAAATGGTATGATCTTCCATACCTAGCAATAGACGATGCAATCGTAGAGGTCCTAGAGAGTTGGCCATCAGAGTGGCGCACAGCATCAGACTTGTCAGCTGGGTCTAGTAAGTCTGCCACAAAGTAGAAGAAGTAAGAGGCCCGACTGAGGATGTAGTAGTTGGCTAACAGATGGAAAAAGGAGACCGAAAACAAAACTAAATTAGATCATGCTGCTAAGAAGCAAGCAGAGGAGGAAGAAGAAGAGGAAGAGTGTGACTCTGATAGAAGTCAGAAGTCTCCTTCACCGCAAATGGAGGAAGAAGAGAAGCAATCAAGATAGGGAGGTACAGACCTAGACACTACTCCATTCTGGGTTAAGCACACTAGGGATCAAGAAAAAGTAGGGTTGCAGAAGAAGTCAAAGGCCAGCAAATCATCACTTGACCTGAACACTTTGACTGGTGGTGATCTGAATGATATCAGGGACACAGTGAGGGATGCAACCGTAGAACTACTGCGTCAGTTTGAGTGGCAGTAGAAGCAAGCCATGGTTTCCATTTAGATGTGTCTGTGCAAGTTGCAGATCTAGGCCACTCAAGTGCAAACTAGTGTGGGACAATGCAGCAAATCATCAACTAGCTTGGCACCTAGGACCTCAGAGGTAGTGGAGCTAGTCCGCTCCTTGGATCCCCAGGTCGTTGTGCTACCGGATGGAGCATTGACTATATAAGTGGAAGCTAACAAGGCCACCGTCAGTGCTCTCGAGAAGGTTGGCTTGAACATGGCCACACTGCCAAGTGAATCCCTTCACACCCTACAAGATGGTGTGATCGCGAAACTTCAGGCCAGAGAGTAGTGTGTGTTGAATTTGATCAGCGAGCAGATGGTCAACAATGCCCAGATGTTCATAGAAAAGACTTCCGTGATTGATCTCCTTAAGAAGATCACAGAGAAAAATTAGTGCACCACAGCTATGGTAGTTGAGGCCTACAAAAATGTTTCCGAGCTGAATATCCCATAAGATGTGTGAGTCGACACCAAAATTCAAAAGCTTGTTGCAGGTGTACGCAATGCAAGGATAGAGCTGGTTAAGTTTTAGTTTGAGCTGAAACTTAAGATCACAGACCTTGAGTTTTGGGCCCAACCTTCGACTCCACCATAAGTAAGAGATCAGTGCGAGGCAACTGTCAAGGATGCAATTGCCATAGTGGATGCCATAGAGAAGGATTTCAATTTGCTCTTTGAGCAGTCGCTCGAAGTAGTTACCAGCCTGCAGGAAGATCCTAATGTGCAGCGGTTAGAAACAAAGGCAAGGTAACTTCAACAAAATTATGATGAGGTAAAATCAATGGCATGCACCATCTCCATTACACAGAGGATGGCAAAGCTACAGGAAGCAAAGTCACTGAAGGAACAAGTGGATACAGCACGGCACAAGGAGGTAATACTGAAGCCCAAATTGGGGCCTCGGCTAGATGAAGAATATGTGTTCACAACCACCATAGAAGTAAACTTGCCTAGTCTGTTAGAAGCACAACAAAAAATATAGGCAGATAGCACAGGACTAGCAATGGAGCAGCTGGTTGAGCAGGTTAAGCAGGCTGCGACGCAGTGTACCACTAAGGTTGTAGCAGTACAGGTGGAGTTTGGAGGTCTCCCCGACAAGATCTCCATGCCACCAAAGTGACTCAGGGGTGAGTTACCATATTTTTGTTGGGGGCCTATTGGGAACGGGTCCCCTAAGGTTAGTTTCGAGGTTAAAAGCCCAAGTTTTGGGGCAAAAGCCCAATTTTTGTATAAGAAGTGTAAAGTCTCTGCATTTTGTGGTTACGGAGTGAGAAGACGTAAATAGTCATAAAGCATTTATGCCCTTTGTTTAATGTAAGTCATGTCAGCTTTAGGATATCTACCCATGGTCAGCATACCATGGGATTGTATAAAAAGAAGTCTTAGAAGAGTCTTTTAGTAGTTTAGTTCATATATGTTTTTGAAGAGTCATTGATGTAATGGGTCTGTGAGAGCTAAGAGCGAAGAGCCTTAGCGTAGGAAGGAGGTTGTGCATTTGTGTGTGTAGAGGCCTAGGGAAGAAGTCCGTAGTGGAGTGCATGGACCCCTGTAGCTGTGTGCACAGGGTAGTTAGAGTCTGTAAAGGAGATCTGAACATCAATAAATAGAATTATTCTAGAATTACTTGCGTATGAGCTATTTTACTTTGGTTATAAATGCATGAGATTATGTTACGTTAAATTTTAGGTTTATGATTTAATGTGGTATTGATGCACTAATCTATCTGTTTTACTTTGTTATATGAACTCAGGTAAGAATATCCATTTACTCGAAGATAATCATAATTCATGTTGAATCTATCCACTACTTATGCTAATCTGGGTAAATGCAACAATAAGAATAATTACAGAGGCGTGTAAGTGTTTGAATCACCTATTTAGGCTACGTGAAAGTCAGTCATAGACCTTCACGGAGGTCTAGAGGATGACTAAGGGAAGTATATAGATAAGCCTTAAAATTCTTATCGATCTACATGGAGGAAGGGTTAGGGTATAAAACAACAACATAGCCATCTCACGGTGCGAAAACTTGGTTCCTGCTTCCCCCCATACTGCTTCGGGTGAGACTTTAGTCTACACTCCATGGATTGATGCCGAAAGGGCCAGTAGTGTAGGGATTTGCTTGGCTAATTAACATTGAACCTGGGTTAGGGCCCATCAAGCAAAAACTTCACTAAGTGATTACTACATCTCTTTGTTGACCACAAATTACATATTATACAGAGAATTGTGCTAGAAATGAAAAAGTAACACCTAGCACTTCTAGAAATTGTAGAAAACAATTGTCAAAATTTTGAAATCATACAAGTCCATGACTAACACTCATATAGATAGCCATTACTAGTAGTCCCCAAAAAACACAATCCATCCTTAAAATAATGAAACTATTTTGCATCCCTTATAATAATTGCTTGCTTCACGATCCTAGAGATGAACTTTTTTGCATTATTACAGTCATCAAAAACATGAAGGTTTTTTGTTATCTGTATAGTGCTTCCAAGATTTTTATTTATAAGAGAAAACGTTATCGCTAAATTTTCATTGTGATTGCACAAAAGTTGTTCCTTCATTTCATCCTCAACATTGTGCAGTGTAAATTTTGTGTTAGGGGCATACCCTACCTCATTCATCTTCCTAACCAAAGTATACAATATTTCATAGATTCCATCTGTCTGAGCATGTGATATGTCTCCTATAAGGAACCAATGTACCTTTTTATTTAATTCAACATAACTGTGTCCTTGTATCTTTCTCAATTCTCATATTTTCATTATTTTGCTCAATTTTTCCACAGCATCCCACCTACCATCCATGGCATATATGTTTCACATCAATACATAACATCCAACATTTTTAGGCTCCAATTCAAGGAGGCATTCGACTACATGTTCTCCTAATTGAATATTGCAATGACTTTTACAAGCACCAAGCAAGGCTCCCCACACACTGGCACTAGGTTATAATGGCATGTTTTCTTACGAAGTCCTCTACCTCATACAAATGTTCATCACAACCAAGAAGATCAACCATGCATGCATAATTCTCTACTCTTTGCATGATAGAGTAATCTAGATCCATACAATGAAAGGATTGCCAACCCTTATCTACAAGGCCTACATGATTGCATGGAGATAAAATACCAACAAACGTAATATAGTTAGGCTTCATGCTTTTCAGTTGAATTTGGGAAAAACATTATAGGGCATGCTCACACAACCATGCATTCCATAACCAAGAACTATTGGATTCGATGAAACTATGTCTTGTTTAGACATCTCTTCAAAAAATTCACATGCCAGTTGTATTTTTTCACATTTGGCATACATATCTATGAGAGTAGTCCCCACTACAATATCAAACACAAATATTTTTCTAATAATATAACCATGGATCCACTTACCCCATTCCACAGCTTCTAAATGGGCACAAGCTAGGAGCACATTCAGCATGGGAGCATAGTTAAGTTTAATTCCTACCAGTTGCATTCATCTAAGAAACATCAAAGCTTCATCTGCATTCCCATTGACCACATATCCAATAATTATGGAATTTCAAGAGACCACATCCCTTTTAAACATTTTTTCAAACACTTCAAACACATTTTTTATACTCCTACACTTTGGATACATATCGATGACTGTAGTTCCAACAAAACAATATGGTTCAAACCCACTTCTAGTTATGTAACCATGGATCCACATGCCTTATTGCAGAGCTCATAAATGGGTGCAAGCCTAGATGAAACTCACAATCGTAAACCAATTGGGCACCACATCATCCTTTCACATTTCATCAAACAATCCAAGAACCATTTTAGGATGTCCATTCTAGGCATACCTAGCAACCATGGCATTCCATGAGACAACATCTCTAGTACACACTTTGTCAAACAGTTGGCGCTCAATGTCAAGACTCCTACATTTAGTATACATATGTATAAGTATCAATCCTATGTGAAAATCCAACTCAAAACCACATCTAGAAATACCTTCATGAATCTTCTTGCCCTCTTGTAGAGCTAAAAAATCAGCACATATTTTGAGCAAAACAAGGAATGTGAAATTGTCTAATTGTATACCCACCTCCTATATTTGGTGGTAAAGTTTTAAGGTTTCCTCACATGGACCATATATATATATATATATATATATATATATATATATATATATATATATATATATATATATATATATATATATATATTAAAATGTACATTATATAGCAATATTTTATATGTACATTAAAAAACATATATTCATAAAGGTGGGGAGTTTGGATCTCAAACACATTATAATAGTTAAAATTGGGAATATTTTTTTCTATACTAACCTATATCTACCTTACATCCAGATCTACCAAGTGTTAAGAAGGATAAAATTTATTAAGGTGCAAACTTTGTTTAGAGTTAAGAGATTTTATCCCTCTAGATACTTGGTAAATCCAAAGTTATGATGGATATAAGCTAGTTTCATATATATATATATATATATATATATATATATATATATATATATATATATATATATATATATATATATATATATATATATATATATATATATATATATATATGTATATATATGTATATGTATGTATGTATGTGTATATATATATATATATATATATATAGATATAGATATCAAAACCTGGAGCTCGACGATAAATTGACTATTTTACCTCAATTTTATTTTAATTATTAGTTTTATTTTTTTATGTAATTTGACCAAGTCAAAATGTTTACATAAAATTGCAAAAAAAATAGGACGTTACAACATCTCTTCCATACTAGGCTGGAGAGCCTCTCTCGATGCAACAATTAAGAATTATCTAGTAATGTATAAAGTTTGTAGTAACTTGTTAACAAAGAGAAAATTTACATTTGGGTAGCAGATTAATTTTTGAATTTTATTGTTGATAAGTCCTTGTCCTCTTATCCTATATTTACATGTTGAGGTTTGGTAGTGAAGAGGAACCTCCACGTAGCCAACCCACATTTCTCATAAAGGCCTCTTATGTTTTTGGGCATGTTGATATTCTATTTCTTTAAGTAATCAAACATTTTCTTTTTTTAACTAGGTGGAGGCTAAGTTGGGGTCAACCTGATTATTAATAGGAGGAATATTAATCAACCCACAATGGGATTCTTATCATCAAAATTGTGTGAGGCTTTGGTCAAGCTTGGGTGCCCCTAAGTAATTTTAATTCCCCCAAAGTGGCTTCCACTCTTCAACCCCTTCCCATGAGTTTTGAACCTGTGATATTGTGGGGAGCAAACCCCACACAAACTGGCTATTCTACAACTCATATGCTGTACTTGTTGGTTGATTGTATTTTTGTTCTTGGACTAGAGTAGTCATTTATGTTAATCATTTTTAATTTTTTCACTTATTATCTTGTCATATATTTTATTCCTATCCTAAATTAGTCATTTAAGTTAGTCACTTTTAGTTGGGTCACTTATTATCTAGTCATAAATTTTATCCCTAGACTAAATTAGTCATTTAAGTTAGTCGTTTTTAGTTGGGTAACTTAAAATTTCCCAAATTTAGTAGTAATTGACTTGAAATAATTGTAATGTCTAAATGTTTTAGCCACACAGTCATTATTATCTCATTTTGTACTAGGCAAATAAGTTTTATTCAATATTATTTCTTTCAAGATTGTCTACAAGAACTCAGTCATAACATGATATAATTCAATCATATTGGAATTTAATATAGGTCAAAAAACAATATGTGATAACACTTCTATACTTTTATATAATGTTATTAACTTTCCTAAATTTACTTAGCTATCCAAGTATTTCAATCAATATGAAGCATGGAAAATGAGTATAATTAAGAATGTAGATAGTTGTGAATAGTTTACAGTTTCAAGAAGAAAACATTTGAATTAAGTGAACATTTTATTTGATATGAAAATTCAAGTATTTTATATATGGTTTAATTACTATGCGACATAGAAATCAATGTACATCATCAATCATTTTTGTGTGCTTACACTTAAATCAATGCATCTAATGAAAGAAATCAAATAGGATGAGGAATCAACATATACACTGAAATCAATTCATCTAATGCAAGAAATTAAATAGGATTAGAAATCAACATCGACACTGAAATCAATACATCTAGTGCTAGCAATGAAATAGGATTAGGAATCAACATCTACACTAAATCAATGCATCTAATGCAGGAAATCAAACATGATTAGATTTAACATTTAAGTTAATGAAATCAATGCATCTAATGCAAACAATCAAATAGAATCAGAATTTAACATCTACAGAGAAATCAATGTGTCTAATGCAAGAAATTAAATAGGATTAGAAACCATAATCTACACTCAACTCAATTCTTCTAGTGTAAGAAATTTTCTTTCCTTTCTCTCCCCCCTATCTATATCTCCCTCCATTACTCTATATTTGTATCTTTATCTCACCCCCCAAAACACACATGCTCTCTCTCTTCATATATATGTGTGTGTGTGTGTGTGTGTGTGTGTGTGTGTAGATATCCATATCCCTCCCTGCCTCCCTCTCTCTATCTCTCTCTTCTTCCCTCTCTCCCCCTTCCATATATATCTCGATCTCCCTCTGTCTCTCCTTCTCCATCTCCCTATATCAACAAGAAAATCTACACATTGCTTCTCCATATCATCTATATCTCCCTCCCCCTCTCTCTTCCCCTTCTCTCCCTCTGTCTCCCCTTCTATCTCTCTTCCCTCCTACTCTCCTCTCTCCTCTCTATCCATATCCCTTGTAACTCCCTCTCTCTTTGTCTCTCTCTCCACCTTTCTCTCTCTATGTATTTATTCTTACCACCTTCTCTCCCCCTCCAACTCCATCTCTCTCTTTCTCTCCCTCTCAATACCTCTCTATCTTCCTTCATCTCTTTCCCTCTCTCTCCTACCTCCCTTTCTCTCTCCTCTTCATCTCTCTCTCTCTCTCTCTCTTCATCCTCCCACTTTGTCATTATCTCCCTCCCTCTCTCATTCTCTCATCCCCTTCTCTTCATCTCTCCTTCTTTGTCTTTCTATCTTAGCCCCAAACATACACACTCTCTCTCCATATCTCCCTTGTCACTGCTCCTCTATCTATCTACCTTTATCTCTCTATATGTCTTTCTTCTTCCGTCCCTACATTTTCCTTGAACTCCATATCTCTCCCCATCTCTTTCTCCTCCACTCTCTCCTCCTTTCCCTCTCTCAATATTTGTGCCCCCCTCTCTCTCTTAACCTATTCTCTCTCTCCCTCTGCTCTCCTTCTCTCTTTCTCCACTCCTCCTCTTCTCTCTCCCTCACTTTATCTCCATTTCTCCCTTATCACTCCCTCTATGTCTCCACCTTTATCACTCTAGGTCTTTCTTCTTCCCTCCCATATATATTTGGAGCTAGTATACATCCTAGTATATTAATATATATTATAATATAAAAAAATATATATTATATTAGAGTTAATATTATATTAGCAAAAAATTAATAATAATATTATTAAAATATATTAGTATTAAATTTTTAATATTAATATCATATTTGAAAAACCTAATGGTGGCCATGTGGTAAAATCGAAGGGGAGGAACCAAGTAAAGGCCAGGGTGCAGACAACAGAGAGATACAGTAGCAGACAGGGCAGACCCCTGAGAGACACAGTCATGATAGAAGAGGTCAGGAGGGGAGAGATCCCCTCCTATTAGGATACGGTGACAGGGGAGGGTTAGAACGATTAGTGGGCAAAGGAGAAACAGAATGCAGGCCCGGTTCTGGGAGCGACTTGGCAGGTGGGCAGAAGGGGAAGATGCCTGCCATGTGCGGAGGAGAAACCCAGGTTTGTGATTCCATCAAATAAACTGGAAAGGTACAGAAGTTACATGAAAGACCACGCCCTTATCTGCAAGTTTTTCAGTGCATGGTCGTCTGAACGAGACCTTACCAAGTGGATACAGCAAAAATGGCAGCCCCAAGGACACATTGAGCTAAAGTTGGGAGCGAAGGGCTTCTTCACGGTAATCTTCTCTAACCTGCAAGATAAGGAAAAAGTGTTTGAAAATGGACCTTATTTTTATTATAATGCTGGTCTTTTTATGAGGTATTGGGAGGAATGTTATAACCCCGATAAGGAAAAATTTCTAGCAGCGCCAGTCTGGGTTCGATTATTTGGGCTACCCATAGACTTTTGGGACCCGGAAATATTGGAAGGGATAGGAAACACAATAGGAAGTTTTGTGAAAATAGCAGAAACCACAAAGAAAGGAAGGTATACATCGTATGCCAGGATATGCATCTATATGAACTTAGCAAACCCTATCCCAGATTCAGTGGAACTAGAGTATCATGAAGAAGTCTGGCAGCAAAACCTAGACTATGAGCATATACCGTTTAGATGCCGTAGATGCCATGAACATGGACATCTGGTTAAGGATTGCCCGATTACTATGGAAGAAGAAGAAAGGAGAAGTAATCTGCAGAAGAGAGGGCCAGTAGATCAGGAAGGATTCCAAGAGGTGAAAAGTAAACGGAAAATCACCAAGGTAAACCCCAAGGAAGACAAGAAGGAAAAACAAACAATCCCAGGGAAATCAAATAGCTTTGAAATATTACAGGAAGAGGGAGAAGAGGAGGACCAAACCATGGAAAATCAAGAAGATAAAGAGTCAGAAAATAGCTCAAGTAGTGAAAGAGCTCACATAAAGAGGAAAGCCCCGAGTGAGGTCACGGACAAAGGCAAGGAGCAGGAAGAACCGGTAGAACAGATGGAGACAGACATGGAGACAATCAGGGAAGATCTTAGTCAAGAAGAAGAAGTCCTAAGAAAACTACTAAATGAATGGAGGAATTTGGATGAGAGGTTTATCCCGGAAGACCAGAAGAGGTTGTATGCGGAAACCTTTCAGCAGTACAAAGCTAAACAGGAAAAAGGTAAAGCGGCGCTGGAAGAATACCAAGAGAGCCAGAAGGAAAGCAGAACAGATCAGCAAGGACAAGGCAGGGGGGGGAAAATGAGGATGGAAAAATCTTAAAGATTCTATCCAACTAATGGGAGAAATGTTGGTAAACACAGGAAGAGTGGTTCCGCTGTCAGCGGTGTTTCAAAACCTATCTCAAACCCCTCAATGATTTTGACATCATGGAATATTAGAGGCTTAAACAGCAAAGGGAAGCAGAGACATTTAGTAGCAAGACTGAGGAAGGACAAACCACAGATAATGCTAATCCAGGAAACTAAAATTTCAGGCCAGAAGATGGAGGAAATTCTCAATAAAATAAACCCAAGATATGAGCAAGTAACCATAGACGCTAAAGGAAGTGCGGGAGGGATAGCAGTCATTTGGAATCCAGCAGAAGTCCTATCAGACTGGTGGATAGGAATGCCCAGAATCCTAACCGGCAGATTCAGACTCATTGGGAAAAGTGAATGGGTAGTTGTGTCGGCAGTCTACGGGCCCCATACCCCGACAGATCGCGGCCTCTTCCTTAGTCATCTGGAAAAACTCAAAAATATGCACCAGGAGCAAAGGTGGGTTATCGCAGGCGACTTCAACTTGATAACCTCCAGAGAAGAGAAGAAAGGAGGCATTAACAGGGAAAACCTGAAGATGGAAAGATTAAGGGATGTCCAGACAGATTTAAGGATGGTAGATATACCAACAATAAATGAGAAATTCACCTGGAAAAACAGAAAAGGCGGGAACAAACAAATAGCATCGAGTTTAGATAGATTTCTAGTCTCTGAGTATATAATAGGTATGGACATTTTTTACGAAGCCTCCATCCTCCCCTCTATAGGGTCGGATCATTGGCCAATCAAACTAGAAATAGCTATGAACAACCAGAATAAAAAGAGACCTTTTCGTTTTGAATCCTTTTGGCTAAGAGATCTAGACTTCTTAGACAAAGCAAGAAACTGGTGGCAGGAAAGCAAGATGGGAGTGGAAGGTTAGAACAAAATGCACATGTTCCAGCTCAGACTCAAAGACATAAAGGGCAAAATAAAGAAATGGAACAGGGAAGAATTTGGCAACATACAGCAAGAGAGAGGAAAACTACAGACTAGAATGGCAGGAATACAACAACAAATCATCGAGGAAGGAAGAAGCGAGGAGTTGGCTGAGGAGGAAGGCAGGTTAATCAATCAACTGGAGGAAAGATGCAAGCAGGAAGAAATTTTGTGGAAACAGAAATCACGTGTCCAATGGTTGAAAGACGGAGAAAAGAACTCCAAATTCTTCCACAAAGTGATGCTGAATCACAGACAGCACAATCGAATATTTTCACTGAAGGATAGTCAAGGAAACAGAGTGCTGCAACAGAAAGATATGGAGCAGCTCCTGGTGGACTATTTCAAAGGGATCCTAACAGAACCAAACATTAACAGGGAGGAGGAAATTGATAAGGTTTGTCAACATATTCCTAAAAAAGTAACTAGAGAACAAAATCTAGCTTTGCTTAGGGTAATTACAAAGGAAGAAGTGGAGGAAGTGGTGAAAAAAATGGCAAAGAATGAGGCCCTGGGACCTAATGGCTTCACCATTGAGTTTTACCAAGCATCCTGGAGTTTCATGGGTGACGACTTGCTGGACTTAGTGGAGGAATCAAGGTGTACAAAATGCATGCATCTGAATGCTACCTTGGCCTTCATTCCCAAGAATGGAAATTCAGACGAACCATAGGTATTTAGACCAATATCCCCCTGTAATTTCATCTATAAAATCTTAGCAACAATTATGGTGAATATACTCAAGCCAATTCTGCCTGACCTCATAGCTCAGGAACAAACTGGTTTTGTTAAAGGAAGGCAAATAACAGACGGAATTATAGTTGCCCAGGAAGTAATCCACTCCCTGAAAAATTCTCGAAATTCAGGCATGCTAATCAAATTAGACCTGGCTAAGGCTTATGACCGCCTTAGTTGGGTGTACCTGGAAGGTATCCTCAAAGCCCATGGATTTGATGAGAGATGGGTGAAATGGATCCTGTCTATGGTGAGCACTCCGGTGATGTCAGTCCTATTGAATGGCACCCCCACCGAAGCTTTCAACCCCTCGCGAGGGCTAAGATAGGGAGATCCCCTGTCTCCATTCCTCTTCATCTTGGCAGCGGAAGGATTGAGCAGGCTGGTAAAAGCACAAGTAGCTAGGGACCAGATAAAGGGGCTGAGAATCTTTGGGAATGATCTCAGCAATTTGTAGACGATGTAATGATGTATGGGTAGGCCACGCTCAAGGAGGCCCAACAGATTGTCAAAACCTTATCTGAGTTTACTCAAGCTTTCGGGACTGAGATTAATAAAGAGAAATCAGAAATATTTTTCTTCAACACTCAGCTAGTGGCCCAAAGATTTCTGGCGTGCACAATGGGATTTAGAATTGGAACTTTTCCAACGAAGTACCTGGGTATTATGCTTAATGAGCACCAATTCAGGGCCGCTAACTGGGTACCCCTAATAAATAAAATCAGGAAAAAGATGGACAATTGGACCTTTCGGTCGCTGAATACCCCCAGTCGACTAATTCTCCTAAAAGCAGTTCTGCAAGCTATTCCAATTTATCAGATATCGAGCCAAGCTATCCCCAAGTCCATCAGTCAAAAGCTAGTCGCCATGTTCAAGAAATTTCTTTGGCAGGGCACTAGCAAAACCAGAAAATGGGCCTTATTATCTTGGGAGTGGCTCAGCAAGCTAACCAAAGATGGAGGATTAGGTTTGAGGGACCCCTATGTTCTCAACCAAGTGATGGGGGCGAAGCTTTGGTGGAGATGGACACAGGGTGGCCAAGACTTATGGAAGGCAATCTGGGAAAGGAAATATGAGGCAGCGAAGGAACCAGAAGACAAGATGAGAAGTCAGACAGAGGCCAAAGGCTCCGCAATTTGGAACCTGGCGAGGAGTAACAAAGAACTGATAAGGGAATATAGCTTTTGGGAGATAAGAGTAGGAGATAAAGCCAGGTTTTGGGAGGAATCCTGGCAACAACACAAAAGACTCATCCAAAAGGAAGCCCTTCAAGTCATTCAGTCTTTCACCTCCTAGGCAGACAAAGATGTTGTTGGAAAATTTTGGAAACCAGGTGTTACACAAAATATTGTCACCATGACTATTTGCTATGGATCTATCATTATTTATGATATCCTCCTAAGCAAGTCTCAAACCTCAGCTCTTCATGTCAAGCTTTGAAAATGAGAGAAAGACCTTAAAAATCAATAAAGCTCTAGTTCCGCACTTTCTCTCACTGTTACCTACGGTCCCACACCCCCTGTTCATATTACCTGCGGACCTGCCTGCTCTGTTTCTAAAGGAGTGGGTGTGGACCCCTATGAAAATAAAAAAGGGGCAAATTTATTCTTAAAAAATCACTTTGGGTTAATTCTAGATGATTCTAGAAGGAATCTTGACGTGGATGGTTCACTCCTAGGTGGTTCATGCATCCCAAGAGAGAAGGAGCTAATCCCTTGATGAGAGGAGCTTATCCCTTTGAGGGAGGGCTTTATCCCTTTGAATGTGGACCTAGTAACTTCCCTCCATTGGGCTGGTTGCTAGGGAGGTTAGAAGCTGAACATTTTTTAGGGTAAATGCTGGTGTAATTGAGACTTCATAGTTAAGCTTGAGAGGAGAGATCACATACCTTTTGGCTTCATTGGGAAGAGAGTGAAACTTGTCAAAGTAGAGGAGACTTCTTGCTAGACCCTAGGAGGAGCTTGTACAGCATCAAGGCACAGATTGTAAAGTTCTTCTTTGATTTAAATTAATACAATCGGATTCATTTTTCTCAACAAATTGTCTTATGTAATTTGTTTCATGAATTCCTTGATCATCATGATAGGTATGCTTTGTTATATTGGCTTTTAAGGTGCTATTTAATTTGTGTGCTTGTTTGTGTTTGCAGATTCTCTACAAGGGAGATCATTTGGATCAACGAAGCGAGGCTTCCACAAACTTGCATTGGACCCAAGGTAGGCCTAAAACACTTGTTTGCCTTTGTTTATAAATTGCATACTTAGAGAAAGATAGGATTTGATTGGTTTGCTTGTCGCTAGATATCATTAGATACTAGGGAGGTCGATCTTGTCCGCAAGAACGACTCATTCCGTCTGACAAAATGGTGACTCCACTGGGGACTTGAGTGTTTGGTTTTTTCCTTGCTTTTACTTTGACCTAAGAAACTGTGTTTTTGTTTCTGTTTTTGGCTTGATGTGTGTGGGATTGGGTAGGTTTAGTTAATCTTGAATTATTTTTTGTTTTTCATACTTTTGGGAGAGGACCACACCCTCTACTTTTAACACAGTGCGGACCTATCCGCACTTTTGATTTACACACAGAACGGTACTGCACCTGTGTGGACTGCGGGCCTGCGGACCCTGTCAAAATTTTGAAAAACTTAAGATTTTCTCTTAAAGTCAACTTAGGATTTGTTTAGGTGTTTTTAGCCTCTGCCCAGACCTGCATGTGACTTGTGAGGAAATTTTCTTAGGTTAATTCCATTGGCATTAGGGTTTTAGGTGAAATTCCTAGAAGTTTTGGTTGTCGAGCTTGTTTTTCATTTTGGTCTTGTAGTGGCTCAGAGTTTAGAAGCCTTAGAGGCCTCAGATCACCTTGGTTTTTACTGGCCTTCTTATGAGTCTGACCATTTTCAAAATCTGCCTTTGTTGAGGAATCCATCTTGTGTTTCTCTTTGCGAAACTTCGAAAAGGCTTGTGTTAAAAATTTTGGATTTCATTTTTAGAAAAGAAAACAAAAATTGGTTGTTTTTTGACTGATTTGTGATTCTGGACAAATTAGTCCTTAGTTTGCTTATAGCTAAGTAAAACATCCTTGAAAAGAAATCTTGTAAGCTTTTACTTCAAATAGTTCTTAGAATTTATAGATCTCAAGATTAGATTTTTCCATAGTTTTGAGTGTTTTATGAAAATAAAATAAAAATCTCTTTTGAAAAAGTTTGTTTTTGTAGTATTTGAGTGTTTGAAAGAAAAGGTTCGTGAGCATAACTAGTTGTCTCATTTTTTAGTGTATTGGAAAAGACAAAAAGCTCTTCTTTTGATTTGTTTGTTAAGGAAAAGATTTGTTTTTACAAGCATTTGCATTCTCAACTCTTTCCTAGCTAGAAATTCATTGAAGGGAAAAGATTGCTTATCATCTTAAGTGCATTTTTTAGTGATTTCGAGTCGAGTCTTCACACCATAAGTTTCATCTCCGCACCTCTTGACTTAAAGAAAAACCAATAAAAATAACGCTTAAAGTAAAATCTATCTAGTAATCTTTTTATTTCTAGGGCTCTATTTCACCAACATATCTTACGCTAGTATCTTGGAGTAGGGAGTAATTAACTCTCCAAGATAGTAAAACAAACAAGTAGCTATATCTTGTGGTAGGAGATAAAATCCAATTGTTACATCTATGCTCTGGGAAAGCTCCTCTTAAAGAAGAAGCACGAGATCGTGTCCGAACCAGTGTGGGAATCAATCCTTCATCATCCGGAACGACCCTAGATATTCACGTATTAAAAACGATAAACCTCGGATTAACCATTGTCGAGGAGCCTGGGGTCACTTGTTGGTAAACCTTGGATTATGTCAAGGAGCCTTCCAGGGGATTGAGCTTGTTACTCTGCCTTTGCGTGCGTATCGGATCGTAGACTATTCCCCCATGTATATTTGTTTCCGTTGGTAACCATAGTGACCATATTCTATAGGATTCTTTCCTAAGGTGATGGTGGAGGGAAGATCCCACTGTACCTAGAGCAGACGTCGGCTAGACTCACTTGGATTTTCTTGGGGTTATCTTCACTCGAGACGGTTTAGTGGAGGAACTTGTGCCAGTCTATTCATTAAGCAGGTTGTCGGGGTAACTGTTCCAACCGCCATTTCTGTATTGAACTCTGCGACGTTGGATTTCATCACCAGCTAGTGTTTTTAGTACAGAAAGTTACTTTTTATGTGTGGTTTGATCTCCTAGATTCTTTAGGCGTGTGATTCAAAATTGTTTGGTTCTTTAGAGGCTTTAGGTGGTTTTCATTGAGATTTTTCTTTGTTTGCGTGTGAAGTAGTTAAAATATTTAATCGTGGCTGAATTACCAAGGAATTCCCGTAAACTTCAAGGCCAACCTCCTGAGTTTTCACCAAGCCAACCTGAAGGGCTACGAGCCCTTGTAACTCCTAGAGACAGTAGAGTTGGGTCACCTGAAGAAGGAGAATCTTCTTTAGTGGTACATCCTGATTATCAAGCTCTAGTAGCATATTAGAATCCACAATCTGTTTCTGTTTCCGAAGTTACTTGTAGATTTTCATCTACTAGTGATTTAGGTGAGGAACCTGAAACTGAATTTGCTGCTACGCCAACATAGGGATTTGCCTCTCCAACTTCCAGTGGTCCTGGTTTACCCAGGGTAGAAAGAATAATTACCCAAAATCTTCCTTCTAGACTTATAGCTATTGAAGAACTTGCTACTTCGGAAGAATAAGGTATACCTATCCCTAAAAATGAACCAGTTATAGAACTTAGGGAGAGTGAATCGATCTTTTACAGTCCACCTAGGAGCGACGCTTGGTATCTTTCATTGACCAATTTTTTGGAAAACTCGGGACTAGCTTTTTCACCACCTCGCATTCCTTTTCACCCAACACCTAGGGGTTATTATCATCCGTTAAATATGTCAAGATAGTCATCCATGTTTTCTCAATCTCCAGAAACCTTTATATACGGCGATCCTTCTGTTCCCTCTGGGTATCAGTCACTTATTGGTACTTTTTCGGGAGCATCTCCTCAACCTATCAAAAAAGGGTTATTAACTGGTAATAACAGTACTAAGCCGTTGAGTGTAGAAGATATTCTTATGATTTCAGGTACTATTCCTAATCCTCAACCTCAAGGTGGCCAGTTACCGCCTAGGGGGCAGCCTCAAAGTCCTTAATTATCGCCTGGGGGGCAACCTTAAGGTACCCAATTTCCACCTGGGGGGCAACCTCAAGGACAGTACATACCTATGGGATAGTACATTCCTCAAGGTCAACCTCAGACTCAATATGTACCTCAAGGTCAACTCCAATATCAATATGTACCTCAAGGTCAACAACAGTATCAGTACGTGTCTTAAGGTTATCAACCTCAAGGTTAGTACCTAACCCAAGGTTGTAGAAATTTTGAATAATATGACACATATTCACAGAGATTATCCTGATCATACAATTATAAGCAGAACATGTATAATACATAATCTCCTCTACGTTGATCATCAATTTACAGAAGCAGAAACATTCACAGGCACACATAGAAGCATCAATCAAACTCATTAACATAGTATGTATCTCGGGGAAAGCATCTCGCTAAAAACCCCACACTATCTGTATATTATATTGATTGAATCATGTAACATTACATAGTACAATACTCATCCCAAGTACTCAGTACTATCTCCTCATGCTACACACAATACAACTCAGATCTGATCTCCAAATCTCCCCCGCTGCTTGCCTGCCTCCACTGCTCAATACCTACTCAAGAATTGATGAGAATGGCTTACCAAACTCGTATTTGACCTGCAAATAATCAATCACACTCTGTAGGACATGAGCACAGGCTACAATTCTTGATATTGGCCAATTCATTGGCATACTCAATCCCTCTGACTGTGCAAATCATCATGCACAACTATAGTCACAACTGATAGCAATCTGATCCTCTAACACCTGTCCCTGCTGAACTGAACATGCACTGACATGCAACTGAGTTAACTGATGTATTTTATAGTTTCATTATGAGCTAATAACTTGTGAATTAATTAATAACTAATTCACCCAACTCATCTCTAGTCTATTGGCTAGTTAGACTAAATACAACCAGTTTAACAAAGCTAAACTGAACACAACTCCATCAACTGCACCTCCAGTCCACTAAACTCAACTCACTTGAGTTCTAACTGAAGTCCTGCATGAAAATATTAGTCATCCCATAGGTAACCACGTATTTCCCTCTGGGATCTGCATGTACCACATCCGTAGCTCATCCTGAAGTGCTCCAAGAGAATAAGATCAAGTTTATAGTCCAAATATTATTATGAGACAATAATATTTGACTTTTCTATTTTTGACAGCCAGTCTAAAAATAGACTTTGATCACTCACATTGTGATCACTCACACTATGGTCACCCACACTGTGATCACTCATACTGTGATCACCCACACTGTGATCATCCACACTGTGATCAAAAATAGAACTTGCGCCATAATTTGCCTGCGGGCCCACTTAGTGAAGGCGACTCTTTTCACTAAGCTCCATCATCTTGATGCAATCTCAACAAGCATTTCATGTTGCACACTTTTCAGAACTCCCTCTCAACAAGAAAGGCTTCCTCTCAAACCCGATCCTGTAACTTAGGAATGTTCTCCATGCAACACATCTGGTCGGTCCACTTGCTCTGTCATAAAAGTCTCTGACTGCTATTGCCTCTGTCAATTGAAGACTTTGCATCTCTGTGCTCTTCAGTATCTGACTGCTCTAGCCTCTGTCACTTTGATCTCTGACTGCATCCATGCTGCTGCTGGTTCTATCTCCCAGCATTTCATCCGCACTGCACCTCCCAACTGACCTCCCTGTTGGGCTAGAAACACCCTTTGATGTTGAAGCTCTACATGCTGCTGACGAGTGCTCCCTCTCTGACATCTGCGCTACTGAAACATCTCCATGCATCTTGCACCATTGCACACCTCTCTGTGCCACCTAGCACTGTGCAAAACATTTGTGCCTCTCGCATTGCCGTAGCCTGCTAGCTATGCGCTGTCCTAGGATTCCCTGCACTCTCGCACTCTCTGCCGCTCCATCCGCATCTGCGTCTACCCAATCAATTAGTTCCTGCTACTACACATTGGGGCTCCCGTAGCAAGGTTTCATCCAAGAGGTTGGGTACCTCAAGGATCCTGCCCCTCCTCCTTGGGACAATCAATCCACATCACCCCACCTCCTACCTGGAGGTATGGCTACATGCGATCCCTCAGCCCACCTGGCTCGAAGTTTCCCCCTACTGGAGGTCTCTGCACAAGTAGATGTCTCTACTGAATCTCCTCTCAGCTTCTCCTATTGTGGCTGCTCCACAACCTCCTGAAGCTGCTGCATCAACCATGGTTCCTCCACAATCGTCTGAGACTTCTTTTGGCTCTGCATGTTGAGAGGTAATGTATGCTCCCTCTCAACCACCAAGTCTCCATCATGACAATGAAAGCATCGTACTTTCGATTTGTCAACCTTCTTCCCATCATTGGAAGAACAAGATTCGGAAAGAGAACCCTTCTCCTTCCCCTTCTTCACCTTACTCGCTAAGGCACAGTTCTCCTCATCATGCATAGATAAAGAACTGTATCTGGTGCTCCGTCTAATCTCTTCCTGCATCAAATCCAACCAT
Source organism: Pinus tabuliformis (assembly GCA_031772625.1). Lineage (NCBI taxonomy): Eukaryota > Viridiplantae > Streptophyta > Pinopsida > Pinales > Pinaceae > Pinus > Pinus tabuliformis. The sequence goes on from CM062819.1 coordinate 1,238,861,388, forward strand.
AGTCGTTCCCAATTTGGCAGTTTCTCCCTTCCATTCACCGAGTCCTGGTAGCTATGCCAACTCTTAGGAAGGTCAAGGAGTGCTAGACTCACCATCCTCATCCGACAGTCACCCCCACACTTCCCAGCTCATCCCATCATTGGGTGAACTTCGTGAGATACTGGGGCATACTGTCTCCATTCTCACACTGAATGTTTCTGAGTTTTACCTTTTTCTTTGGAATTAAATTCGAATTCCACCAGCTCAAAACTTAACTGCTTCCGATCTAGAATTCGTGAGAACAAAGTATTTCTTGTACAGAGATCGACTGTATGGGCATTCACCGGATCTCTCACCTTCCAAAAGAAGGATGAATCTAGAGGCTACCTGGCCCGATTACAGAATCTGCCTGAAGAAATAAAATGTAAACACTTTCTGAATAATAGATCCGATGATCAATCCTCACTTGATATCCTGTAAAAATCTCTTCTACAAATCAAGCAGCTCCCATACCATGTAGAAATTTTGAATAATATGACACATGTTCACAAAGATTATCTTGATCATACAATTATAAGCGGAACATGTATAATACATAATCTCCTCTACGTTGATCATCAATTTACAGAAGCAGAAACATTCACAGGCACACATAGAAGCATCAATCAAACTCATTAACACGGTATGTATCCTAGGGAAAGCATCTCGCTAAAAACCCCACACTATCTGTGTATTATATTGATTGAATCATGTAACATTACATAGTATAATACTCATCCCAAGTACTCAGTACTGTCTCCTCATGCTACACACAATACATCTCAGATCTGATCTCCAAATATCCCCCGCTGCTTGCCTGCCTCCACTGCTCAATACCTGATCAAGAATTGATGAGAATGGCTTACCAAACTCGTATTTGACCTGCAAGTAATCACTCACACTCTGTTGGACGTGAGCACAGGCTACAATTCTTGATATTGGCCAATTCATTGGCATACTTAATCCCTCTGATTGTGCAAATCATCATGCACAACTATAGTCACAACTGATAGCAATCTGATCCTCTAACACATGTCCCTGCTGAACTGAACATGCACTGACATGCAACTGAGTTAACTGATGTATTCTATAGTTGCATTATGATTTAATAACTTGTGAATTAATTAATAACTAATTCACCCAACTCATCTCTAGTCTATTTGCCAGTTAGACTAAATACAACCAGTTTAACAAAGCTAAACTGAACACAACTCCATCAACTGCACCTCCAGTCCACTAAACTCAACTCACTTGAGTTCTAACTGAAGTCCTGCATGAAAATATTAGTCATCCCATAGGTAACCACGTATTTCCCTCTGGGATCTGCATGTACCACATCCGTAGCTCATCCTGAAGTGCTCCAAGAGAATAAGATCAAGTTTACAGTCCAAATATTATTATGAGACAATAATATTTGACTTTTCTATTTTTGACAGCCAGTCTAAAAATAGACTTTGATCACTCACACTGTGATCACTCACACTGTGGTTACCCACACTGTGATCAGTCATACTGTGATCACCCACACTATGATCATCCACACTGTGATCATCCACACTGCGATCAAAAATATAACTTGCTCCATAATTTTCCTGCGGGCCCACTTAGTGAAGGCGACTCTTTTCACTAAGCTCCATCATCTTGTTGCAATCTCAACAAGCATTTCTTGTTGCACACTTTTCAACAAAGGTTACCAACCACCTTCTAGTCAATCAATTGTCCAAGGAGCTGGAAATGTACCTTTGAATTATCAACCCTACCCTCAACCCGGTTATGGTCCTCAATATTCTCAACCTGTTATGGGTCCGTACCCCGGAATGAACTTAGTGTGGGATCCATCTCAATCTCAACAGATCTTGCAACCAAATGTGTAGTTGTCATCTCAATCTGGACAACCCTTGGTTTCGGGTTCACCCCAGCAACCTATCCAGTCTATTATTCAAACTTCTGCACCTTCTGTAGTTTCTCAGTCTGAGCCTAGTACGCCTCGTACTCCACCTCAAACGACTGCTACAACTGCTGTAACATATGTTCAATCTACCCCACCTACTTCTGGAGTATCGGTAGCTCCGGTTTCTACTGTTCCTGTATCAACTCCTCAGACATCTTTACCTCAATCTGGATCCACAATTCAAACTTCAGTCCAAATGCCTGTAGGACAACCTGTTCCAAGTACGGTTGTCACAAGTCAACCTCAATTTACTTATCAACCGTACCAGGGACAGTACCAATTCGGTCCTATTGTACAACAGCCAGCCTATCAGTATCAACCATACCCTAGGTATACATATCAACAACCTCAACAACCCCAGTATGGTCCGGTTAATCCTGGTTTTCCGGGAGGATATAGTATCCCAAATGCAATTCCAATTCCTAGTTATCCTGGATATCCTCCTCCTGGGGCTAGTCTCATGACCCAGGGTTTCAGGGACCCTAATTATCAATTACCATTCATTGCAACTTTGGACTTGCCTGACTTGTCGCGCCTTACAAACGATCCAATTAACTATCTTCCGTTTTGGTTGCCAATGCCGAATAAGTTTCCTAGTGATATTCCTAAGTTTGAAGGCAAATTAGGAGAGGACCCACCGAACCATGTGATGACTTATCACCTCTGGTGTGCGTCTAATTCCATTTCAGATGATTCAATCCATTTAAGGCTTTTCCAACGCACTCTAATTAGTCTTGCGGCCAAGTGGTACATTGAGTTACCGCGAGCCACTTTTTATAACTTTAGTCAGTTAGCTACATCATTTTTAACTCATTTTCAGTTGCCAGTTAGATATGACAATGGCACGGAATTATTAACTTCATTAAAATAGTCAACGTCCACTTACATTTCAGATCACGTTCATGAATGGAGACGTCGACGGCGTTTAGTGAAAGTTTTTATCCCGGATCAAATTTTAGCTGAATGGTTTGTAAAATATTTATTACCGAAGATCACTGAGGATGTAGCTAAGGTAGGAGTCGTTACTGAAGAGCAAGTAATTTCTCAATCTCAGTACCTTGACTTAGTTTATACGCAGTCAGGTATGTTACATGAGAAAATCCCCAACCTTCCTAAACAAAATCAAATAACTGTAGCTCCTTCAGGGTCTCATGCCGTTGATGGTATGATTGATATGGTTAATACCAAAAGTAAGAAGATGTCTTCCAAGAATTCTTCCCCTATCATAACTTTACCAGGTTCCCCGACATGAGATTCTTTCGCGGAAATTTCCGCCGATATTCATGTTATAGAGTCATCTACAGCCAAATCAAAATCTGGCAGTAAGAAGAAAGGGAAGAAGAAAAATAAAACAGATAAAAATTCAAAAGAGAAACCAGAAAAAAAGGAATCAACTAATGAAAAACGCAAACCTCGTTATCCTTGTCTCATTTGTGACGAAGAAAATTTTACAAGAGACTACCCTCATCATGCAGAGGTTGCGAAATTTGTCAAAGGTTCCCAAACACCTGCTGTTTTGAAGGATCCTTTTCCTAGTCAAGATAGTAAGATGATAGGTTCTTCCTCAAATGCCTCTGAAGAATCCCATGTTAGGATTGCGGCTCAATCACAAGATTATGGAAGTAAAAGTCCTGTTGATGGTAAGGAAGCAAAATCCTTTCATTCGAATCCATCAAATTCAACTCCCGGTTCCGATCCACTACAGATCGAGAAACCTAACCCAGACTTAGTAATCAAACCACCCGCCAAGGGTATACTTCGAAAGTCAGCTTTCAATCCACATGCGAGAACGGCTCAAAACTATAACATTGTTGAAGATCTCACTATTTCACCTTCAGCAATGTCGACTTTGGAGGTGCTGCAATCATGTCCAGCACAACGTAAATTTCTATTATCGGCTATAGGAGTTGTTGACGTTCAGGACCCAAACCTTATCATCTTCGATCTAGAAAATAGTACACCACACTTACCTCATCAAATGGCTTTCGAGATTCCAGTGTTAGTCAAAAACAGACCTTTTTATAGGACTGTGATTGATGAGGGAGCCTTGACGTGTATTATGTCAATCCAGTGTTGGAGATCGCTTGGTTCTCCTATGCTAAATCAATCCACAACGATTCTAAATGCCTTTGATGGCCGTGGGTTTCATCCTTTTGGCATTCTATAGGATTTACCTATAGGGGTTGAAGGCAAAGCTATTAATCTAGATGTGGAGGTGGTTGATGCCCCTCTAGATTACAACCTTCTCTTGGGTCATAGTTGGTCTTACGCTATGACAGCTGTCATTTCATCGGTCTTTCGGCTTATAAAGTTCCCTCATAATGGAAAGATCATAACTATAGACCAGCTGACTTACTTTTCATCCGACGCAGCCTCTTCTGAAAGTATTCAACATGTCGGTAAAACAACTATCCCGTATAAGGATGTTGGTGTAGGACTAGTTAAAGATTCTAGTTTACTGGGAACTTTTCATTTTCCTCCTATCAATGCATCGTCTTCTACTGCAACCATTCATATGATTTCGTCAGACACTACTGTTTATGATGATCCTTGGATCATACCTTCCGAATCTGAGATAGATTCATTTGGTGATGTTATGCCTTTGAGTCCATATGAAATTGCGTATTAGGTTGTGTAGTCGTTTTCCGACCCTTCTTCAACCAAAATCGACTTAATGAATGTGTTCCATGAGGAATCATTTTCAACATCAAACTCAGACTCAAAAACGTTTTCCGAGCTTGTTCACACTGATGAGAAAATTCGTGAAATCCTATGTGTCGATGATTTACCATGGGAAGATCTTCATCATAGATGTTCGTTTTTATGTGAGATTGATCACTTTGAAAATGATTTTTCATCTATTTTTATGACTGAATATGTCAAGGAACCTCAAAATCCAATGAAAAATCCTGATTCTGAGTTAAATTTGGGAAACATTTCTCGAACTATTCCTATTGATATTTCGGTTAAGCTTGGAATTGTTGAAAACATTCATATAGGTGCCTCTTGTACGCAAGATGAAATTCAAACATATAAGGCCCTATTTCAAGAATTCTGCAACGTGTTTTCCTGGTCATATGAGGAAATGCCAGGAATTGACCCAGCAATTGTTGTTCATGAAATCAAAACCTACCCGGATGCTAAACCCGTCCGACAATGTTTGCGTCAGATCCACCCCGCGAAATGTTGCTGCCATTAAAGAAGAAGTTGAAAAATTACTCAAAGCAGGTTTCATTTATCCAATTCCGTTAACGGATTGGGTATTGAATATTGTTCCCGTTAACAAAAAGCAAGGGATAATAAGAATATGTCTCGACTATAGGGACATTAATCGGGCCTGTCCAAAAGACAATTACCCAACTCCCTATATCGATCAAATCATTGATGATTGTGCCGGAAGTGAAATATTCTCCTTCATGGATGTTTTTTCCGAATACAATCAAATAAATATTCTACCTGCTGATCAACCAAAAACGGCTTTCATTTGTCCATGGGGGACATTTTCTTATTGCAAATTACCTTTTGGGCTCAAGAACGCCGGGGAAACTTTTCAAAGAGCCATGTCTTACGCATTTCATGACATCAAGCACATTGTGCAACCCTATCTCGATGATTTACCTGCTTATTCATTACATCGAGCTGATCATCGCATCCATTTATGAGAAATATTTATGAGGTGTAGGCATTATCGAATTAGTTTGAATCCACACAAGTGTGTTTTCTGTATAGAAATAGGTCAGTTACTGGGTTTTGTTATTTCGAAAGCTGGCATCCGCGTCGATCCCTCGAAGGTTGAAGCTATTGTCAAATTGCCTCCTCCTTCGAGTCTTCGCTAGCTCCAAAGTTTGCAGGGGAAAGCAAACTTCTTACGTCGATTCATTCCTAGCTATGCTGAGATCACAAAAGGTTTTACCCAGTTGTTGAAATAGAATACTCCATTCTTTTGGGATGAGATAGCTGATAAATATTTTGATGCACTAAAACATGCGTTGACCCATGCACCATTATTGCATCCTCCCAACTACAACCAAGACTACTTCTTGTATCTCACTGCCTCGCATTCCACTATTGGAATGGTGTTAGTTCAGGAAGATGAATTCGGTACTGTTACCTTAGTCGAACCTTAAATCCAACTAAGCTAAAATACTCACATGTGGAGAAATTGGCGCTGGCAGTTGTTCAAGTTGTCCAATGTTTTCGTCATTACATTTTACTACGCAAGACTACAGTAATTTCTGATTGCAACCCTATGATCTATATTTTGACCAAACAATTGCTAGGGGGCAAGTACTCCAAATGGATTGTGATCCCGCAGGAGTTCGACTTGGAATTTGAAAAGTCTAAGTCAAGGAAATCTTTAGTTTTTGCGGAGTTAATGTGTGACTTCCCGCGTGCTGACACAGAAACTATGGCGAAGGATCCCATAGCGGACGAATCCTTGTTTCTAATCAACACTTTAGATCCATGGTATGGGGATATCATCGTTTATCTCCAGACCCAATCCTTTCGGCCAGAAATTTCAAGGTCAGAACGTCGAAAAATACAATTCAAGTCCCAAAAATTCAAAATTATTGGAGATACACTTTATCATCATGGGGCAGACTCTATTTTTCGACATTGTTTAACTCATGATGAAGCTGAAAGGGTTCTAAATGACTGTCACTCTGGAGCGCTTGGCGGTCATATGTCTGGGTTTTCCACATCCCAAAAGATATTGCGCGCTGGCTATTTCTGGCCGTCTTTATTTAAAGATTGTATTAATGTGGTTCGAAAGTGCCACAACTGCGAAATTGTTTATCGAAATATGAGCGCTCCACCTGCTCCTCTCCACCCTATAATTGCCATCGATCCTTTTACGAAATCGGGTATCGATTTTATTACATGTAACCCTCACTCAACCGAGGGGCATGCATATATCATCCTTGCGGTAGATTATTTTACCAAGTGGGCCGAGGTGATGCCTACATTTGAGGCAGACAGCAAAACTACTGCGATTTTCGTGTTCAATCATATAATTGCTAGGTTTGGTGTTCCACAAGCGACTATCACTGATCATGGGCGTCATTTTCGAAACATTATGATGACTGAACTTACAGACCAACTTGGCTTGCGTCACGATAGTTCAACTCCATATTATCCACAGGCTAATGGTCTTGTTGAAGCCATCAATAAAGTTCTAGTCATCATGATCCAACGAATCATTGGGATTCATAGTTCGAATTGGCATAACATGCTATTTTCAGCACTTTGGGCGTATCGAACCTCAGTAAAAACGTCAACCGGTTTCACTCCTTCCAAACTAGTTTATGGTCTGGAAGCTATGTTACCCATTGAATACGAAATCCCATCATTGCAAATGGCCATCGAATTACTTCCAGCCACTTACGAAGAGGAAAAACATTTGTTATACTTGGCTCAGCTAGATGAGAATCGACGTGATGCTGCATTAGCGATCGAAACTCATGCCAAACGTATTAAAGCTCAGTATGATCGAAATGTGACCCCTCGAAATTTTTCAGAAGGAGACCTAGTCTTATTGTACATTCAAGCAAATGATAAAGTAGGCGCTGGAAAATTCGTACCCATGTGGCATGGTCCTTATGTTTTCAAGCGAAAGCTGGCAAAAGGGGCCTATGAATTGGTAGACTTTGATGGGGTCTCTTTAGGTAAACCCAGAAATGGTCTTTACCTAAAGAGGTATTATGCTTAAACCTAGGTGTGGAGATTTTTAGTTAGGTTAGTTTTCTTTCTAGCTGGTGTGTTTTAGATTAAAAAGTGTGCTTAGATTAGAGAGTGTTTTTTGTCATTATTCCTGCTTATCTTGGTTTTACTCTTGATATTGCAGATGTCGACGCCTCTCCAAACATACATTGGTTTTGCTGATGGTGCTTGTCGTAATACATGGAACATTTCTTCCGCAGCTTGGGTTATCTATTTGCCTCGGTCAAACAACAAACAACATCACTGAGTATAGTGCCGTGATTGAGTTATTATCTGAATCTATTTCATTTGGGATTCGGAGTTTGATAGTGAGGTTAGATTCTAAAATCATTGTATTACAGCTTAATATAGTATATGCCACTAGAAATCCAGTGTTATTGAGATTATTTTTGAGAGTTCATCTCTTGGAACGTGAATTTGACTATATTGAATATCAGCATATTCCAATATATTTAAATACATTAGCAGATGCAATTGCTTCTCAGATGTTAAGTAGACATTTGCAATAATCATACAAGTAAATTTAAAAACATTTCATAACATGTTTTACAAGATAAGCCGGTAATAGCGATATAGTATAGCATAGGAGTGTGTCAAATATACATTGTCTTCGATCATAGGTTGAACACCTTATGATCGGCAAAATTGATAGTACAAAAAGCAAAAAATGTCATATGTGTCTACAACAGGTGATCATCCTATCACTGGTGATGATCACGATAAGAAACCACTGTATGGGCCACCCTGCAAAGGAACCTCCTGAAAGGTCCTAGGACCCCAATCACATAGCTCTGTAGCCTAAGAGGAATGTCATCTATGCTGGTCTCCAGAATGTCTGCTGTCAATCGCTCTAGATGATTCTCCAATTTGGCCAAGGTCTCTGCTGATTCGTCTTGTGGAACTGGTGCTGCTGCAGCTGGTTGTTTCCTCTCATAGGGCCGAAGAGTGACTGGTCATCGTGGACCTACATCTACATTTAAAAATTTTACAATAAATTTTGGGACGAGATAAAAACAAAAAATAAATAAATTAGAAAATGTTGAAAATGATTTTACCCGAGTCATCCCATTGCTCTCCTGGTGGAAGAGCCATGTCTGGGTCACCACGAAAATCTACCCCGGCATAAGGAAATTCTTCAATAGAAAAAACTTGGTTCTCCAACCAATGGAAATACTCAAGAGTGAATCGAATGACTTCTACCCCCTCCTTAGGATGACGGGCCATAACTGCAACCCATCGCATCAGTTTGGGCTCTCAAGGAAGTCCAGCTCCAACAGTGAGGTGTTGTGGGACCAACATTGGGACCCTCTCCAAACCAAAGCTCATGACTAAAGCACCATATCCAAAGGTCTTCAGTTGTCCGTTCTTTGCTCTAGTCAGTTGGTCTTTTATATTAGCCAACACAGCATCGCACCAGTTGAAGATGGTGCCTTGAAAGCAGTCTACTGCCATCCGCATTTGGGATTCAGTGACTACATGTAGTGCTGCCCTCCCGTAGAGCCTGGTAACAGTAAATGCAATCACTTTCAGTTCAGGAAGGGATATGGTTTTGATATCTATCCCTTTGTCTCTAGTCTGGTCGTTGCAAAACTCTAGCCGGAGGCTATCGACAGACTGGCCACCTAGCCTAGTCCCGAATAGAGTCAAGTGTTCACCTCTCTTAGGCAAACCAGTCAAAATGTAAATGTCTACCGGCTCCATTTTGAGCTGGTGACCACCAATGAAGAAACATTGGTCCTGTACGCTCCACCTTTCTACCAGCCACTACAAAAAGTCCACCTGGGCCCTCATGCCAGGTATGGCCCAGAATTTGTATAAGCCGCATGCCCTCAATGCATCAATCGAAGGTTGATTATTTATCTTGGCGAGATCTACATCCTCGTGCTCCTGTTCTTGCCAATCAAGCATGACGTATCCTATACATTCAACAAAAAGGCGGATTAGAATATCTAAAAGCAAATTTTTTTGGTGAAATTTGAGAAATTTAGGTTTAAAAACCCTTGCTACAGGGACCGCACCCTCTCTGTTAGAGACAGTGCGTGGGTCTGCACTTTGCCTTCACGGCAGGTGCGAACCCCTAACTTTTTTCCCTTTACAAAAAAGTCGAGGTCCGCAGGTTACCTGTGCTATGCCTACGGACCCCCACGTGCGGGTTTCTAACCTAAAAATCCCTTAAAAAATGAAATCAAAACCTAAAAACAACTTTGAAATGGACGAAATGAAAGAGTAGGATGATGTAGATTACCTGGAGGAGACGAAGTTCGATTCCAACGGACGGATTTTCCGCAATCTTCACGGGAAGTTTCTGACCAAAAGCTCTATTTTCTCACCCAGAACTCAAACGGTAAAAATGAATTTACAAAAGCCCTTTTTATAAGTGTTTTGAATAAATGAGTTTTTAATTTGTTTATGTTTCACTTTAAAGAGGTAACTTTTGAAGCATTTTTATCCATTTTAAACAGGTATGAGTAATGTTTGAGTTTTTGTTCAGGATAACGGATTTTTCAGGTGAAATCTGTCATTTTCAACGAAAAAACATTAGAGTCACCTTTAAGCTCTTTTCTAACTCCTAAAACATGAAAATATTGCCGAGTTTTTCTTTTTAAACTCGTTAAAACGGAACTAAAAAGACGGTCCACTTACAACTCTTTTCTGACCGTAAAAACACGAAAAGATTGTTGGATTTTTGTCGTTTCAAATTCGATATTGTTTATAAAACAATGTGTCATTGATCGCTTTTTTACTTTTTCGGATCAGAGGAACTAACTATGAAAAGTAATCCTTGGTCGTAATGATCAAGCGGTTCTCTCAAGTATTATTTTATACTTTTTCGAGCTTGGGAGACACAAACTTACGAAAAAGGACAACCATGGAGTCTTCTTAAGTTTTTCCAGACTCTCTAAAATTGAAAAACGCCAAGTTTCTCCTATACTACACTCATTAAAATTTAACAGTAAAGGACCTGTTCAATTACAAACAGGAATGGACCACTCCTTCTTAGGGTTTGAATTTAAAATAAGTTGGACTCATCCGAAGGATGAGCTTATAATCAAGCAAATTTTATCCTCCTCAAGCTTGTCAAAAATAAAGAGGTACTTGCTAGAAATGGTGGGGGAAAAGAGAGAAAAATGAGCCTATTTGTCATACTTTGTAACCACTCTTGAACACGACACTTTTATTCACCTGGGTTGGGAAATCCTTTTCCTAACAGTTGATCAAACCATATTGAAAGTCTTCAACCGGTTTCTGGGTATTAACTTTGGGTCAATTGTCACCAAACCATCTACTGTGTCGTTATGTGTTCAAGAGGTTAGTGCAAATAAGCCATTCATCTGCAAAATATTTTTCATCCATCTTGACCATCCCTGAGTCATTCCTTGCAAATAAATTTCTTCAAACTTGATCTATGATTTCGTGTTGTGGGCTTGCTTATGACGGATCGCTTTCTATCGACTTCAGCTCATTATCTAGAAAGATGATCTAGAAATCATCAGTACCTTGGGATCTGCATACCTCAATGGCAGGTTTCTTGCCTTCGACGATAGGTTGCATCATTGACCTTCGATCAAAGGATTCCGTGACATGTTCGACATCAACACATCTATTCATATTTCATGGATTGTACTGAGTACTTTGAGAGCCATTGACATTACTGGTGGTTACTCTCACACTTGTTAACAGTTTACATCATTCACTGGTAATCAAGTGGTTTCTACCATGTTCGACTTCGACACATTCATTCACATGGTTAGAATCGTACTATTTCAGGAAGTAGAAATCAAGACCCTGGATCTAGTTTCCACCATCCAGGCTGCGAGGAATTTTGTATTCATTATATAGTGGACTCTTCATAAACAGATGGCTGCATCCATACTGTGTCTACATGTGTCTATACTTGTGATGTATTACAATATCATTCCTATATCAGAGCAGTAGTTAGTTTTCTAGTCAGTTTTGATCTGAGTATGGGAATGCCTACCTCAGCGATGATATTATCTCATATATATATTTTGCATTTAATGTTTTTTACAGGTTCCAACCGGGCTCTCCACAAGATGATCCTCGAAATGATAAAGTACTTCACCCTTCCTAGATAATAAATGAAATCCTCATCTACTACAGACTTCGCACTTTAGGGAGCAATCTGTTACACAAAATATTGTCACCATGACTATTTGCAGTCAGTATGGGTCTATCATTATTCATGCTGTCCTCCTAAGCAAGTCTCAAACCTCAGCTCTTCATGTCAAGCTTTGAAAATGAGAGAAAGACCTTAAAAATCAATAAAGCTCTGGTTCCACACTTTCTCTCACTATTACCTGCGGTCCCGCACCACCTATTCATATTACCTGTGGACCTGCATGCTTTGTTTCAAAAGGAGTGGGTGCGGACCCCTGTGAAAGTCAAAAAGGCACAAGTTTATTCTTAAAAACTCACTTTGGGTTAATTCTAGATGATTCTAGAAGGAATCTTGACGTGGATGGTTCGCTCCTAAGTGGTTCATGCATCCCGAAAGAGAAGGAGTTAATCCCTTGATGAGAGGAGCTTATCCCTTTGAAGGAGGGCTTTATCCCTTTAAAGGTGGGCCTAGTAACGTCCCTCCATTGCACTATAAATTAAGGCATTGGGCTGGTTGCTAGGGAGGTTAGAAGCTGAACATTTTTTAGGGTAAATGTTGGTGGAATTGAGACTTCCTAGTTAAGCTTGAGAGGAGAGATCACATACCTTTTGGCTTCATTGGGAAGAGAGTGAAACTTGTCAAAGTAGAGGAGACTTCTTGCTAGACCCTGGGAGGAGCTTGTACAGCATCAAGGCATAGGTTGTAAAGTTCTTCTTTGATTTAAATTAATACAATCGGATTCATTTTTCTCAACAAATTGTCTTATGTAATTTGTTTCATGAATTCCTTGATCATCATGATAGGTATGCTTTGATATATTGGCTTTTCAGGTGCTATTTAATTTGTGTGCTTGTTTGTGTTTGCAGATTCTCTACAAGGGAGATCATTTGGATCAACAGAGTGAGGCTTCCACAAACTTGCATTGGACCCAAGGTAGGCCTAAAACACTTGTTTTCCTTTGTTTATAAATTGCATACTTAGAGAAAGATAGGATTTGATTGGTTTGCTTGTCGCTAGATATCATTAGATGCTAAGGAGGTCAATCTTGTCTGCAAGAATGACTCATTCCGTGTGACACCAGGTATAGGTGTATATTGGCGTAATTGGAAACAGAAGGAGGATTGGGTAGTGGCCCCTGACTCTGACAGATGGCAAGATTACTACAACGAAATGGCATCTCATAAAGTGGCAAACAAAACAGGGCAGGACATCCTAAGATGGGGCACCCAAATACAAGGAACCTTCACTATAGCAGAAGGGTATTACTTAAAAGCTAATCAGAATCAATAGGCAGAGACGAAGAAATGGAAAAACCTATGGAAAATAAAGCATTGGCCAAAAGTTTCCTTCTTTGTCTGGATTATGTTACATGGCAGGGCGCTTACCTGGGACCAACTTCAGAGGAAAGGGAGGCAGGGACCGTCACGATGCGCGCTCTGCAATGCACAGGAGGAGTCAATGGAACACTTGATGAACAGATGCACTGTCAGCAACACCTTGTGGGACAGACATTACAAGTTGTTTGAGCGACGTCACAGAAATTACCAAAACATCATCAATACCTTAGAAAACTGGCCGAGGAAACCTTACCAAAACCCGGTGGTAAATCGTGCTTGGCTGCTATCCATTGGGTTCATGCTCTGGAACATCTGGAAGGCATAGAACAGTGTGATCTTCAAAGAAAAAAAACGCACCCCGACAGACATATGGGATCAAATAATCAGGAACACGAGAGAAACAATTTTAACGGAACGCTGGAAGGAAGAAGACTGGAAGGCTTCACTAACAGAGGCACAGATTTTGTAGAGGCTAGAAATAACCCAGAGTATGATATGCAGTGACCGAAGAAAAGACCAAGTCAGAGAGGTGGCAGAAATCAAACAGTACAGGCACCCCCCACAGGGATTTGCAAAACTAAATTTCGATGGGGCGGCCAAAAACAACCCGGGAGAAGCAGGCATCGGGGGGGTCTTCAGGAATGACAGAGGAGAAACCTTGAGAATCTTTGCGATGGACTGTGGGGAGGTGACAAATAATGAAGCGGAACTGCATGCGCTGAAGCGCGGCCTTGAAATTGCGATTCAGGTAAAGGTCAAGAGTCTCCAAATTGAAGGTGACTCAAAATTGGTGGTGGATATGGTGAGGCAACTGCAGCAGAAAAAACCAGTGGAAAAAATAAGTAAGAGTTGGCGAACAGCGTGGCTCATTGACGAAATTGGGAAGCTACTTACCAAAATAGATTATCTGATCCCCACCCATGTTAGACGCTCAGGCAATCACTCGGCAGACTGGTTAGCAAACTGGGGCAGTCGAAACAGGGGAAAGTTGATAGACAGCGAAGGGATGGAGTAGCTACTCCCGGAGGAGTGTGAACAATTACAACAACTTCTCGACATTCATAAGGGTGGCCACAGCAAATCCGAGGTAACCAACCAGGAAAATCTGGTACGTGGTAGATGCAGGGAAGATTACAGCGGGTGGGGATGGACATTATAATCACGAGAAAGGACAGGGGTGATATAAGTGATGGAGCAGGGTAGCTGACGGGGCAAGGAAGGATAGGGTCATTTGATGGGGAAGAAAAGAGAATCAAGGCATCATTAAGAAATGAATTGGAGGGAGTGTGGGGAGTTGGGATAAGAGTTTGTGTAGGGACGACAAGTGGCATCAGTGGTACAGAAAGGGTATGGCAGGAGCAGCCAGGAGAATGCAATAGTTATGACGAGTAAAGGTGGTCAGACAGTTAGCGGGAATTCTCGAGGTAAGGATGTGGGGATGAAAACAAGGAAATCCAATGGACAGGTGGAGGTAATGACAGAAGGACAAAGGGGATTATACAATCAAGGGCTTGAGGTGGTAGCAAGAGTTTTCATATAGCCTAGCATGAAGCAAGGAAGAAAGGCAAAAGGTGGTAGCAAGGCACAGCGACCAGCCCATAGCTCGGGTCCCAGTGAGGAAAGGTGGTATGTATATTCACTCCCCTCTCCTTCAACTCTAAAGATAGCTAGAGGTAGATACTTCTGTTATTTCTCAGAGATTTCCAGGAAAAGGAAGACGAGAGCTAGTATTAGGAAAGGAGGAGGCTATCCCAGATATGTGAAGGAAAATATTTACCCTATCAAAGAAGATGATATCCCAGGCAGAGAGAAAAACAGACCTCGGAGGAGGATAAAACCCTAGTCTAGGAATGACTGGTGGGTGGGGAGGGTAGCTAAGTCGAGAAAAGATGGGTTCCCTGCTATCCGCAAGAACCATACCCTTGTCTGCTATCTTGGAAAATCCTGGAAGGCTAATAGCAGAACTACATCAGTTTATCAGTGGGAAAGTAGTTCACCCCATCAATCGGGGAGAGGAGGAATGATGGCATCGTATATAGTAAGACACCAAGAGGGACAGCGAGGGAATTCCAGAGAAGTAGAGAGGGGTGCGAGGGGAAAGGGCCGACCTGCAGGGCAGGTCGAGGAGTGGCCCGGGATCTCATGCCAGAAGAACAAGCCGGAACATAATTCTAAGACAGGGGAGGTAAGTGAGTGGGTTGAAATAGACTTTTGCATCAGAGGTACTGACTTGCGGTTTGGTGTCTTGATAGGTAGGAAAGACATAATCAAACAAAGGTTCCTGGAGAGCAGCAAGATGGCCCCGAAGAAAGAGAAATAGGTTCGAACCTGGGAAGAAGGATCGAGCAGCAACCCGAAGCTGAGAGGAAGGCAACCAAAGTCAGAAAAAAGAATGTACATGGTCAATGTGTATATGGCCATGAACTCTCCCTGAAATTTGAGAACAAATACATGGATGGGAACAAGAGCTAAGACCCATAAGTGAGAACAATGAGAATCCCAAGGGAAATGGGAGGATCTGGTTCTAGACCCAGGAAATACTAGGAGCCACAATTCACTGTTTAATAAGTTGCTCCAACATTATTGGATTATGAAGCACGTGGTTGCTCGAGCCATGCAAATGAACTAGGCAGTCCGGGAGGAAGAAGAGGAGGAAAGAAAGTAGAGAGGGGGGCAGCTAAGGAGCCAGACAATGGAAGAACTGGAAAATCTAAAGTCCATATTCCTGAAAGAAATAGCAGTTGTCCAAATTCAGGCAGTGAGCAATAATCTAATGCTGGGAAAAATGGAACAAATGATGCAAGAAATGAAATGGGTTCTGGAGCAGAATAATGTGAATCCAGGGTCAAGTGCCATGGCGCCCGCCCCGGTTAATTCGTCAGACGAGGAATGATGAAGCTAGGCCCTTGTATAGTTTTGTTTAATATGTTTTTAGAAATGAACTGTGTATGGTTGTTCGGTTATAGACTAGTAGATAAAATAGTTAGTAGTATTCGAAAGCACAGATATGACAGTATTAAGGAGAAAAACATTTTTAAATTTTGGTCTGGGTATAATGCTGATAGGTGGTGGCCTAGTTTCCTGCGGGCAGGCCAGCCACCTGAACATAAGTTTGATGTAAGAATTTTGCTATCGTAATATAGAAAGAAGTAATGCCTAAGTTTACAAAAAGAAAAATATTAATATAATATTTCATAATTTAATATTAATAGCAATAACACTTTTTTAATATTAATATTAGATTTAATAAGGTTTCTACATGACATTATAACAAAAATTATAATAATTTTTTTCAATTTTAATGTGGTAAAAACTTTTGTGGAATGTAAATTGATGATATGTTCAAAGTTAAGGTATATTTTGAGCACAGTAAAACATACTTACACCTTGCCCCCATACTGGGCTGTAGTATGCACCTCTTGGCGTAATAACATAAAATTTTTATAATGTTGTTCATAACCTAGATCCAATTAAATTCTCATTTTTAGTAAAATAATATCATATCAATTTCATTAAATTATTAATGGATTAAATTTTAGATCCTTATTGATCATAAAATATAAATTATGGGATTATAGGATTCACATAAGAATTTGAAACCTTTTTTTATAGAGGCTCGATCAAGCTCCATAGCTCGATCAATCCATATAGCTTGATCGAGCCCCTGGTTAACCATGTGAATGGCTCGATCGAGCATTTTAAGCTCTTAATCGAACTTCTGAGGTTCTAAAAGCCAAAATTTTAGCACCCCTTCTACAAGTTTTTCTATAATGTCATTTTGTACCCTAGTGGACTTAGGCCACAATTTGTCCTTAGATGGTGGAATTGATCATGTTGGATTAATGAAAGAATCATCTGTTCAATGAAATTTTAGTTTGAAATTTTTGAATTCATATTATATTTTTCTTCTAATTTATTTTAAACATAATTCTTGAATTTTGTTTGGACAGTTTTAATGAGTTTGAATAAAACATCAATAACATAAAATATACACAACAGAAAGAATTGAAAAAATACAACTATATTCTTTTATGAGTCCTCTTCAAAAGGATACTCTTGGTTTTTCAATTTATTTAAATTGTTTAAAAAAATATTATGTGAACACATGTGTCTGCAAAATGAAATTGAAATATTAATTTGCCAACTTAAAAAAATAATAAATATAATTTGCATAAAAATAATATTTTTTTAAATGAAAAACTTAGTACTCTTCATGTAGACCATGCTCATATATATAATAAAAAATATAATTTTTCATAAAAATAATATCTTTTTAAATGAGAAACTTAGTACTCTTCATGTAGACCATCCTTATATATATATATATATATATATATATATATATATATATATATATATATATATATATATATATATATATATATATATATATATATATATATATATATATATATATATATATATATATATATATATATCACATTTTAGACTAAGTTGTCCTACGCAAACACATGAATGCCTCTTAAGATATGCAAAAAATTGCAAGGAAAAGCATTTCATTTAATGGAAAATTGACATATTATATTACTGTAAATATTTTTGAAACAAATATCATAAGGACAAGAACATAATTCTCCACAAATGATCTTTTTACTCTTAATGAAAATTCATAATTCTTATATGAATTTTGAGGGTTTCAATTCAATAAAAGAGTAACATTTTGAAATTTCATCGCCACATTTGACCTAAAAGTGTAATGTATCTTCATCGATTCACCCCTTTGTAACCCATTTATGCTTCTCTTCTAAAGGTAATATTTGTTCTAGGAAGTATTTAAGACTCTCATGATCTGTTTTTACCTTGAAATGTCTTCCCATTAGGGAAGGGTGTCATTTCTTCAGAGAATTTAGTATTGCCAGCATTCCCTTCTCATATATAGGTTTGTGTAATTACTTTCCCTTGAGTGAAAAATTTTAAATTAATGGGTCTTCCTTCTTGCATTAAAACAACACTAATGCCCTTTCCTAGGGTATCAAATTCTACAATAAAAGTTTGTTTGAAGCCTAGTGTAGCTAAGGTGGGAGCTCAACACATTTCCTCTTTAATATGTTCAAAGGGCTTAGTTGTTTATGAAGTCAAGAAGAATGCATATTTCTTTAGTAATGTAGATAGTGGTGCTGCTATTTTTCCATATTTTTTAACAAACTTATGATAATACCATTTAAACTTGAGAAATCCTCAGAGATGCTTTAAGGTTGTGGGGATTTTCCATTCCTTTATAGCTTTAATTTTGTTAGGGTCTACCCTAACACCCTCATGAGATACAATATGACCCAAATATTCCACTTCTTGTACCCTAAAGAAAAATTTGGAGATTTCTACATACAATTGTTTCTCCTCCAATAGTTTCACAACCCTGTCAACATGTTGAACATGGTATTTCCAAGACTAGTTGTATATTAGTATATAATCAAAAAATACTAACACAAATTTTCTAAGGAAGGCTTGAAAATAGAATTCATCAAAACTTGAAATATGGAAGGTGTATTAGTAATACCAAAATGCATGACAAAAAAATCATAATGAGCTTCATGAGTTTTGAATGTTGTTTTTGAAATGTCTTATATCTTCATTCTAATTTGATGATATCCCGAACAAAGATCTAGCTTGGTGAAGTAAATTGCTCCATGTAGTTCATCCAACAATTCGTCAATGATAGGAATGGGGAATTTATCCTTAATAGTGAGCTTGTTGAGCTCTTTATAATCCGAACACATATGCCATGACCCATCCTTCTTGAATACCAACAATACTATAGAAGGGAAAGAACTCTGTCTAGTTTGAATTATACTTTGCTATAACATTTCTGCAACCATACATTCAATTTCACTCTTTTAGGCATAGGGATATGTGTTTAAGGTCTAATGTTTGGAGGACACTTCCAGGAATCAAGTGAATGGCATGATCATGATCACGAATAGGTGGGAGACCTTTGGGAGTCTAAAATACCTTGGAATGATTATCAAGGACTCTTTGGAGATATGGAGAAATGAATGACTTAGATGTTTGAACATTAAATGAGCATACTTGCACAATTACCCCTTCGTGTTCCTTATTCAAAATATTTCATGTCATTAGAACTAATTATCTTCCCAGGTTTCCCTGTGATACCCCTTAATTCAATTTCCTTTCCTTCCTAGAAAAAATTCAATAAAAGTTCTTGAGAATTAAAATATATCATCCCCAAATATTATGATCATTGGACTCCCAATATATCATCATCACCACCCATCGGAATGGAAAGCGTTGGACTATTCATCACATATTCTTCCATGGTAATATTTATATTATGGAACTTCCATGAGAAATTTATAGTTCCTCCATTTGCAACCATCACTTAACAGGCACTGCAAGAAAAAATGTCATTGGTGAGGGCTGAAAATTGTCACCATAAACTCATTGGTGATGGTCAAAATGGCTTCTATCACAAAAAATTGAACGTCACCAAAAGTGGCATTGCCAAAAGTATAGGTGTTGTGGTGACATTCAAGTTTTGTTACAAATAATAATTATAATGATGAACAGTGACCATCACCATTCTGTATAAACAATAATAATTTAAGGTCACGACCTTTCATGGACCTCACTATTGATGGATATATATGGTGACAATTGTTGACCATCACCTTTTCATATTTTGGTTAGGGTGAAAAAATGTCACCATAAGCTCATTTGTGATGGTCAAAATAGCTTCCATCACCAAAAACAAAACATCACCAAACGCCCTATCACCAAAAGTGTAGGTGTTGTGGTGACTTTCAAGGTTTTCCACAAATAACACTTATAATCATCGATAGTGGCTGTCACCATTTCATATGAACAATAGTTGTTTATGATGATGAACCTTTCATGGCCCTCACTATTAATGCATATATATGGAAAAGTTCAATAACAGTCACCATTTAATTTATAAAAAATGGCTTTCGATAATGGCCCTTTAATGACCCTCACTATTGATACATATATAGGGACAATTAGTGATCATCACCATTCCCTATGAACATTAGGGCACGATGGAATCAAAAAACCAACCTCCTTCTTGTAACATGGGTGTTGTTCCATTGAGCTAGCACCTTTCAAAGAATTAGACCTTGAAACTTTAAAAACTCCAAATTATAAAACTTTGTAAAGTATTGTAGGTTTCATTAGCTCAGTTGGCACAAAAAAACATCCAATAAATGCAAGACATAACTGTTTTAGAATAAGGAAGTAGCATTTACGTGTTTAATATGATCAAGCACATAAAAATTAGCATCAAAGTCGATTGTTTAACCTTGGGAATAACCAAAGTACAAACCCAAAGTTCTCATGTTCTATAAATCCTCTAATAAAATTTTGCAAATGAAATAAATCACTGCAGAACTTAAAAATTGTATACAACTATAGCAAAAATTGACGAAAATAGGCATTATAACTGCTATGATGATTAAAGATCAAAATCACAGGATGTCCTACGTGACTTGTATTTAAATACACAACTCAAACCTCATTTGTAACAACATCTTATGTGAGCATGTAATCTCATGATGATTATTTAACCTATGGGCATCATTCTTTTCTACAAGCAATTAAGCCTATGGGTACAAAGTCTTTGGAATTTTCTTACCTTATGGTTGTCCCTCTCTCTCTATATAGTGAATCTTTTGGACACCTCTACTACACTTGTTTACTATTAGTTTCTCTTCTACTTTTGGAATTTTTTTATTGGCTATTCGATTCCCCCATTCTCTTGTGATCTTCAAAAGTTTAGAAAAGTACTGAATTAAGAGTAACTATTAATACAATATAGGTATTAAAATTGAAATAAGTTGTTTCCAAAATATTCATAATATTATTGATATAAATAATATAAGGTATTAAAACAACTACAAATGGTATTAAAATATTCAAATGAACTTGAAGATAATACAAAAATATCCTTGCCAAAAGAGTTAGCATTTGTGTTTCTACTACGTGTGTCTATATATTATAATCTATCTAAATAAATTGTGACCATGTCTAGTATGTAGGCACATACATATGAAAAAAAAATAAAATTATGTGCGATAAGATAATCACTGTAACAATTAAAAGTGCATTGAAAGGTGCAGTTTCAATGTCATCATTTCCCCAACCTAATTGAAATGTCTCTATTGGAGGATTTCCTGGTGCTTTGGAGGTGAGAAATAATGATCATTCTGATTCACAATATTTCCAAATATAAGTGTTTGATGATATTATAATAATATGAAACATCTTGTCCTAATAGATGCATGTGTTTTCTATAGACATCATAACAATAAGCTATAAGAATTCAAGATTAGACATAACATGTAATGGAGTAACTATTCGGTACTGACAACATGGGAAGATCAAAAATTCTATAGGATTAGACATATCTTATGATCTAGTAGATATTAAATAATAAAAACAATCACTGGAAAGATGAATGATTATCTAGCATTGATTGGGAAAAGACGAGATCATGATCAATTTGGCATCTCCCACCAGCTATAAAACATTAAGCAAAGGAAGTTACTTTATTGACTCTTGCATATGTAAGTCTTTAAAGTGGATGGAGTAAGCACATTGAGACTTGAAGTAGTCTAATCTTAGAAGTTAGACTTATATCAAGGAAATTCTTTGAACCAATGTAACAGGTTCCTATGAGAATAAACAGACTTCCAAGTCTGACCCTACTCTGTAAGGAAACGGAGTTGAGACAAACTCAGTCCCAAGTCATTTATGCAAGTATGACATGGACTCACAAGTCACATACAAGCTAAATTTAGTTAGAAAACATTACTGCTTTGTGGTTGGGGCTTCGGGGTGGTGACAAAATGCAAAGTGAACATAAAAACACACATTATCTTCAGCACCAACATGCATTATAATGTGACAAATTGAGGACAAATGGTCAATAAATTACAATCAGGAGATGTGCTTGATGAGAAATTGGGTGGTATAAAAGTAGCCAGAAGAACACAACCATAGATGATTTTTAGCAATCCACCAAAAACATGATTTCATATATTTAAAAACTCATGAGGTTCAAAGGACACTGCAAACCAAAAAATAAAGGATCACAAAATATATGAACACAATTCATCTAACATTTTACACCATGATGGGGAAATAAAAGATTGCCATCGACATCAAAGACACATAAAAATGAAGCAAGGCACACAAGATCAAAATATAGCAATGTAAATATTGAAATATATGAGGTAGATTTCCAGATTAATAATCTCTCTAAAGTTGCATGATTGATGAGTGTAGAAGCACAAGTACAAGAAAATATTGACTAATACGATAATATCTAGTCTTCATGTTTACCTCTCTCCAACAAAAACAAACCAGAATGTAAACTATGCAAGTTTAGGAATCATACATAAGATATAAGTGAATCTACATAGCATACCTCCAATCTTGGCCTCTTGATTTTAGAGGTTTTCATAGACTCCATTTCTAGTGTCTCTATATTATTATGTTGTTGGAGACTATTAATCACACTCCGACCTGAAGATGCAGTGCTTAGGGGCATCAAATATCATATTGTATCCCACTCTCTTTGTCATAGCACTACCATCCTATGACATTAGATTTCTTTCTTGCAAATGAAATTTTGTCTACTAACCAAATCCTCTCCGACAGTAACTCTAGAACCATTACCTGGTGCAGATCCTACCATTCTATATATCAAGCTTACCATTGAACCTACTTAATTCACAACAGCCATCAAGTCCTTTGGGGAGATTGAGTTGATCTGTAAATTTCAAGGAAAATAAAAACATCAAACAACATTCCATGATAGATACATCTTAACATGAACTCAACAATTAAGTTAACCAACAATTCTCATGATCCTCCAACTAGTATTACAATTGTTTATGGTTTCTAAAGGAAACCTCAAATAGAAGTGTTCCAACTTCCAACCATGACAGAATAATGCAGTCCTATTTTTAGTTCATTTATTTCCTAATGCTACTTAGCCTCAAGGAGAGTGATGTTGGAAACCTGGGAGTCAGTTAAACATATTGAATTAACCAAAATCATAGCATGATTCTCAAAATAGTCAACTTCCCATACTAAACTTATTCAAATCCGGTATAATAATAAGGGAAACTAACACTTCATCTGTCAATTTTGTTGGTGACCAGGGGTTGTTGAAGTCTCTAATATTTAGATTGCTTGAATCCCAATTCAAGCTATTACTGCAGTGACATATCCTTATGAAGGGGGTTTCTCCTACATGGGTAGTTCCTTCCTTGACAGCAAATCCACCAACACATAAACTGGAAGGTAACGAACTAAAAAGTAGACAACCAATACTCTAAATACAACAAGATATATTTGGAGGGCTTTTAAACCATATTACTATTACAATACAGACTCCTAATATTATTCCTTGATCACTATTTTTGAGGGTGCATGTACACGGTGAAATCACGTGTAGCTCATGCTCAAGTATATAACATATAACCAATATAATGGACTCCACAATATATTTTCAAAAGAAAACAATAGTAATAATCAGTCCTGGGATTGATAAATAAAATTCTCAAATCTCCTTAAGGTTTTCTAACAAGCTCCTAGGTTTTATGCTATTACTATATAAAATAATTAATTTTAAATGTTAATTGGACCATTTGAATGTATCACCCAATAGCCCCAAAAATAGCATGTTACATCCATTTTATTATTCCCTTATGTTACTGGAGCATTTTTACATTGTTTTCAATGGAATTTTCTCTCATTGAATAATAATTGCCATTGTGGAACAATAATGCATTATAAATTGATAAAGGATATTGTTGCCCCCTATACATAACCATGGGACTATCATTACAACATCTATGAGAAACAACGATGAATTGCTATAATAGAAATTCTAATTAAAAGTCTTAGCATGGAATTTATAATATCAGATCGGTGTCTATTACATCAGAAATGAACCCCAAGGAGAATTCCAAGTTTCGATATATTAAAATTTAAAAAGGCTTTCTTGTTTTGTTTTCAAAAGACAAAAGGATGTAAACACGAATTATACCAAAATGTCAAGGAAAACTAAAACATATCCATGGAGCCTAAAAATTTCATAAGTTACATAGCTTTCACTGTTATTTTGGCAACAACAAGTAACAATAAATAGACCTTTTATGATCGAAAATAATGTGGAAAAATAAAATAACTATCCTTCCAGATATAATCTAAGAAAATGAGTTGACACCTCCATACCACTTTGACCAAGTGCTCCAATGGGGGTTCTATTGTGCTTGATGTCCCTCCCACTAGGAATCGAGATGAAACAATTTGGTGCCCATCTTGGTTGACTGTAATATGAGCTGGACTAGGAGAAAAATCAACTAAAAGTGGTGAAGTAGAAATTCCAAGTGTACCAATAGCTAGAGACTAATCATGATTTAGTCCATGAGTTTTCTGATGAAATCCCTGAGCACTTCCAACATTTGAAATTGAAGAAATGGCAGAAGACTACTTCTCAGTGTCTTCTATGTGAGGTGATAGATCCGCAAGAGCAGAGGGTGTAGGTTGTTGGGTTGTGTTATAGTCTTTCCACAACTAGCCCATGTAGTCAACTAGGGGTTTAGAAAGGGGGCAGAGCCCCCCCTTCGTTGTGCTGATTGCGTAGTGGGGGGACTCACAGGGGGTTTGAGAGGTGTAGGTAACCCCACTCTATGGGGTCTAGGGAAGCACCCTGGAAAATTTTGGTTTTGGACCCTATATTAGGTTGGGCGGACATACCTATGGTTTTGTGAATGTTTTTCGCACATGGTTTTGGACGCAATGGTTTTCGGTCCATGGTTTTGAACATGATGGTTTTCAGTCTATGGTTTTGGACACGATGGTTTCTGATCCATGGTATTGGATGCTTCGGCATGTATAAATATGTATTGTAACATTGAAAGGAAAAATAATGAAAAATCACGCTGGTAGTCTCGATTTTGGGATCCAGGGGAAAATCTCTCAGTATAAGTGTTTTATGTGTTATGCTCTCACATTGTTTATTTTCTATTTTCTAGAATTCATATGTAAGTAATTGTTGTACGAGGTTAAAAAGTACATTTGGTATCAGAGTTGTTTTGGCTTCAACGGGACACATCTATTCTTGAGGGGTTTCATTCGGGCCTGTGGTAGACCCTGTTCAGTGGGAGATTTGTGAGATTAATTCTAGTGGTGAAAGAAGATGGAGAGCAGTGGAAAGATAGAGATGGTTAGAGTTTTGAGTTGTGGAAACTCAAGATGGAGGATCTATTGGTGGATAAAGATCAGTGGATCACGGTAGATCTGGGTACTAAACCAACGGGAGTGTCCGATGAAGAATGGAATAAGTTGGATTAGAAGGCAAAGAGCACAACATGACTATGTGTCTTAGATTCAATGTTGCTGAATGTATCAGGGGAAGCTACAATGAAGGCTTTGTGGGACAAGCTAGGGACTTTGTACCAATCTAAATCTCTAGTGAATAAATTGTTCCTACGGAAAGAGCTGTATAACTTGAGGATGAAAGATGGGGACTCAGTGACAGAGCATCTGAATGCATTTAATACTATGGTAAGTCAGTTATCGTCTATAGATATTAAAATTTCAGATGAAGATAAGTGCATGTGTTTGTTGTGTTATCTACCAAATTTGTGGGATAGTCTTGTTATTGCAATAGGTAGCAATGCAATTTCCTTGTAGTTTGATGAAATAGTCTCATCCTTGCTGATGGAGGAGATGAGATGGAAAAATATGGTAAGCCAAATGGTGATGCCTTGTCTGTATGAGGACAGTCCCAGAACAGAAACAAAAATAAGCCATCGAGTGGGAGATCTAAATCTCCAGGAAAACCTGTAAAGGTGGTGTGCTGGAAATTCAGAAAGGAAGGGCACTACAAAAGTGACTGTAAATCTAAAGCTCCTGATAAAGGAAAGAAATCTAATGATGCTCCTTCTGCAGAGGCAAAAACCACCTCAGATGAAGGTGGGGATGTGTACTTCGCTTCTTCAAGTACACATGTAGATCATGAGGCATGGTTGATTGACTCAGATGCATCCTTTCACTCACTCCCCATAGAGAGTGGTTTTGCGAGTATGAGAAATATGATGGTGGTGATGTCTTCTCGGAGGATGATAGGAAGGCTAGAATCGTTGGTCATGGAAAAGTAAAGTTGAAGTTGCAAGGTGGAAGGGTTAGAACGCTTCCAGGTGTTCTGAATATTCCTGCATTGGCCAGAAATTTGATTTATGTAAGCAAGTTTGATGATGAAGGTGTAAAAATAGTGTTCAAGAAGGATACCTGCAAGATGGTTTGAGGAGCACTGGTATTGATGTGGGGAGTTCAGATTGGAACTTTGTACAAGCTGCAAGGTAGCACTGTTGTTGATGTGTTCACTAATTTTGTAGTTCCTGAAAATGGAGAAAAAAATCTAGTGGTCTCTGGAGAGAAGACCATGTTGCTGCATCAAAGGCTTGGACATATTGGAGAGAAGGGCCTTCGAATACTTAATGGTAAGGTATGGTAGAAGGTATGAGTAATATCTCTCTTGATTTTGATTTCTGTGAAATTATGTATATGGGAAGCAGAATCGAGTGAGTTTCCCCTCTGGTGGTAAGAGGGCAAAACAGATATTAGAGCTTGTGCATAGTGATGTGTTTGGACCTGTGAAGACTCCATCACTGGGTAAGTATGTGTATTATGTATCATTAATAGATGACTTCTCAAGGAATACATGGATATATTTCCTTAAGAAGAAATCTGAAGCTTTGATAGGTTTAAAGAATTTAAGGCTCTGGTGGAAAACCAAACAAAGAAGAAGATAACGGTGCTGAGGATAGATAACGGTGAAGAGTTTTGCAGTAAGGAATTTAAAGAATTATTTATGAAGTGTGGTATAGCAAGGTAGAAGACTATTCCATATACACCTCAACAAAATGGAGTTGCAGAAAGAATGAACAAGACGTTGATGGAAAGGGAAAGAAGCATGCTTAGTTGTGCCGGGTTAGGACAGGAATTCTGGGCAGAGGTGGTGGAGACATCATGTTACCTGGTCAACAGATCACCTCCATCAGCGTTCAAGGATAAGACTCCACAAGAGTTATGGACTGGTAAGAAACCATCTCTTTCACATCTGAGGGTATTTGGATGTGATGCATATCTACATGTTCCAAAGGAGAAACGAACCAAGTTAGATAGTAAATCTGAAAAGTGCATCTTTATTAGGTATAAGAATGGTTTAAGGGGTTATAAGATTTGGAACACAGTAATAAGGAATGTTGTGTATAGCGAAGATGTGGTGTTCAGAGAGGTAAAATATGCTATTAAACATGAATTCCAACCAAAGGAACCTAAGAAGATAGAGTTTGAGCTTAAGGAGGAAGAATTAGACTCTACAACAAAGGAGGAATCATAAGATGAAGAGCCACAAACTCTGGGTGTGAGAAGATCAGTTCGAGAAAGAAGGCAGCTAGAAAGGTATATTCCATCTGCTTTCTGTTCAAATTTTGCTTTATCTATTACTGATGATGATCCCAGAACTGTGAAGGAAGCAGTAAATTCAGACGAAGGAAAGCTCTAGAAAGAGGCCATGGTTGATGAAATGGCATCCTTGCACAAAAATGAGGCTTGGGATCTGGTGGAGTTGCTGGCTGGAAGCAAACCCATTGGCATAAAATGGGTGTTCAAGAATAAGACAAATGCAGAAGGAAAGGTGGGGAAATACAAAGCTCGGTTGGTAGAAAAAGGTTATTCCCAGGTGCCGGGAATTGATTTTGGTGATATTTTTTCCCCTGTTGCGAAGGTAACTTCTATTAGATTAATTTTATATGTTATTGCTCCTTTTTTATTTTGAGGTAGAACATATGGATGTGAAGACTGCATTTCTTCACAAGGATCTGGAAGAGGAGATCTACATGAAGCAACCTGAAGGCTTTGCGGTGAACGGTAAGAAAGAATTGTTATGCAAGTTAAATAAGTCTTTGTATGGGTTAAAACAGTCACCAAGGATGTGGTATCAGAAATTTGATACATTTATATGGGGACTTGGCTTCACCAGAAGCAAAGCAGATCACAGTGTGTATTTTAATTTAAATGGTGACCATGTTATTTATCTGGTCTTGTATATGGATGATATGTTGCTGGTTGGAAATGACAAAGAAATTATCCAGGATTTGAAGACCCATCTATCCTCCAAATTCGACATGAAAGATCTTGGTGCTGCAAACTATATTTTGGGCATGGAAATTAAAATAGATCGAACAAAGAGGAAGCTCTGGTTAAACCAGATGAAGTATGTTGAGACAATATTGAAGAGGTTTAATATGTAGGATAGTAAACCAGTGAAGGTTCCTATTCCTGTAGGCGTAAATTTATCTGCTGAACGATGTCCCAAAACACAAGAAGATGAAGAGGACATGTCTCGTGTTCCATATGCAAGTACAGTCGGTACCCTGATGTATGCGATGGTATGTACTAGACCAGACATTGCACATCTAGTGGGAGTATTAAGCATATTTATGTCAAAACCAAGGAAGGAACACTGGACAGCAATGAAGCGGGTTTTCAGGTATTTGCGTGGCACTAGTGATTATGGTTTGTGCTACCAAAGAAGACTAGGATTGGATAGAGTGTTGGATATTCGTGGCTTTGTTGATGTAGACTAGACTAGAGATTTGGATCAGAGAAGATCTTCAAGTGGGTATGTGTTTAACCTATTCGGAGGTGCACTCAGTTGGATGAGTAAGAAACAATCTATAGTGGCACTATCAACTACAAAGGCAGAATACATGGCAGCCAGTCATGCAAGAAAGGAAGTAGTTTGGTTGTAGATATTGTGTTCAAGTATTGTGTTCAAAGACAAAGCACATTGATGTTCAGTATCACTTTGTGAGGGATATGATAGAAGAAAAAAAGGTGTTGCTGGTAAAGGTGGACACTTTGAAGAATATTGTAGATGCATTGAAAAAATCGGTGAGCTATGAGAAGATATTTTGGTGTAGAGAAACAATGGGCATTGTAGGGCTGGATAAATGACTAAGCTCTCTTGTGGCCCCTTGTGGAAAGAAAAAAATAAGTGGGAGAATGTTGGGTTGTGTTATAATATTTCCACGACTAGCTCACATAGTCATCTGGGGGGTTAGAAGCGGGGCAGAGCCCCCCCTTTGTTGTGACGATTACATAGTGGGGCGAGTCACAGGGGGTTTCAAGGGCACAGGTAACCTAACTCTAAGGGGTTCGGGGCAACGGCCCAGAAAATTTTGGTTATGGACACGATATTAGGTTGGGTGGACCTACCTATGGTTTTGTGCATGTTTTTCACACATGGTTTTGGATGCTATGGTTTTTGGTCCATGGTTTTGGACAAGATGGTTTTCGGTTCATGGTTTTGGATGCGATGGTTTTCGGTCCATGGTATTGGATGCTTCGGCATGTATAAATATGTATTGTAACATTGAAAGGAGCAATAAATGAAAATCAAGCTAGTATTCCCGATTTTGGGATCCAAGGGAAAATGTTTGTGTATATGTGTTTTATGTGTTATGCTCTCACATGGTTTATTTTCTGTGTTCTAGAATTCGTATGCAGGTAATTTTTGTACGGGGTTAAAACCTACAAAGGTGCTATAAATGGTAAGGTTGCAGGTTGTATGGGATTCTACTCAGGGAATTGAAGTGAAGTTACTACCAAAATTTGTTGATCAACCCGTGGGGAGGATTGTTGAGAAACATGTGGAGAAGCAACCTAGAGAAGTTGAGGTGAAGAAACAGAAAGTGCTGACCCTATCTTAAGTTGATGTTGCTAATAAACTAAACACTAACTTAATATATGATGTTGTTGTATAAATGTTTGTTTAACATCAGACTATTTTGTCATTGATTCATTACTCAACTCATTAATTTGTTGAAATTGTGACATTTGTTCTCCCTAAAGTTATGCCTACAACTGAGCAGCTTGTTGTTGCTTTTGCTATGGTAACTGCTAAAACTGTTGTTGTTGAACATGTTGTTGTTGCTGTCTGAGATGTTGTTGTTGATGCTAAATTTTTTTTTGTTAATGTATATTAAGTTGTTTTGATTGTGCTTGCATCATTTCTTGCTGCTTTAAAGCTTGTTGGTCATGTTGTTGCAAATCATTTATATTATTTTGTTTTCAAGGATCGATGTCATTCTACTGTAAGGAGCTAATATTATTCTGCTGAAGAGGAAAATTATCTTTCCTTAAGAGCTTGTTTGGGTAGCTCCTCTAATCATCAACCATAA
Organism: Pinus tabuliformis; assembly: GCA_031772625.1. Classification (NCBI taxonomy): domain Eukaryota; kingdom Viridiplantae; phylum Streptophyta; class Pinopsida; order Pinales; family Pinaceae; genus Pinus; species Pinus tabuliformis. Next base: position 1,238,891,793 of record CM062819.1, read on the forward strand.
CATTCAACTCTCTATATACGTGTTGAAAAATAATTTTAAAAATAAGCATTTCACTTGTTTGACTCTTTGAATGATCAAGATAAGAATTATAAACTTTTTTTTTATAATTAATTTATTTTAATATATAAAATAAGTCCCTTTATATTTAATATATATATATATATATATATATTCATTACTCTATTTAATAACTTTTTAACTAACTATTAATTTAAATTAATTTATTTATGCTATATTCATTTAATGTCCCTTTAACCTCAATTTTAATAAGAATATAACTAACTAACTGTCTAGTCAATTTAATGTCTTAAATTTCTCTACATAAATTATCAATCCGGGTATCGTAAACTAATGAAGTGTGGTGCACCATATGTGCTTAGTTAACCTTTTTCTTACTTCGTTGTTTTATAGATTTTATATTGTTTTAGGGTTTTTTCTTTGTTGGTTTGCTAAAGTGTCTAATGCAAATGGAAATCCTATTCTAAGGTCTTAGGAATACTTTTAAAGGTCAAGTATGGATGTAGATTTCAAGACAAGGTTTATGTCCCTAATGGTAACTTCCAAAACTTAGCACTTCAAAAGATCTCAAAACATGTTATTGATGGAATTAGTACTTAAACAAAAGTGTAAATATGTAGCTACTTCAATCAAACAAAAGATGAAATATTGATCATGAAATCACTTTCTTTGCTACTTGTCTAAATATGGAAATAAAAGTTAAGCTATTGCACTCAAACAAATCAAAAACTACAAACTAATAAAAGTAAAATCAAATCACATCATTCATAGTTTGATTCCTCGCTAGTTAGTTTAGCTATGACTTTCAGAGATAATCATCAATGACATGAGCAATCTGATATCTAATTGTAGAAAAGTAAAACTAAAATCAAATCACAACATTCATAATCTGATTCCTCGCCAGTTAGTCTAGCTATGGATTTCGGAGATAATCGTCAATGACATGAGAAATTTGATATCTAATTGCAGAAAAGTAAAACTAAAATCAAATCACAACATTCATAATCTGATTCTTCACCAATTAGTCTAGCTATGGCTTTCAGAGATAATCGTCAATGACATGAGCAATCTGATATCTAATTGCAGAAAAGTAAAACTAAAATCAAATCACAACATTCATAATCCGATTCCTCGCCAGTTAGTCTAGCTATGGCTTTCAGAGATAATCGTCAATGACATGAGCAATCTAATATCTAATTGCAAAAAAAGTAAAACTAAAATAAAATCACAACATTCATAATCCGATTTCTCGCCAGTTAGTCTAGCTATGGCTTTCAGAGATAATCGTCAATTACATGAGCAATCTGATATCTAATTGCAAAAAAGTAAAACTAAAATCAAATCACAACATTCATAATCCAATTCCTCGCCAATTAGTCTAGCTATGGATTCGGAATATAATCGTCAATGACATGAGCAATCTGATATCTAATTGCAAAAAAGTAAAACTAAAATCAAATCGCAATATTCATAATCCAATTCCTCGTCAGTTAGTCTAGCTATGGCTTTCAGAGATAATCGTCAATGATATGAGGAATTTGATATCTAAAATAACTGACAAAGCAAATAAATAAGAATAAAATCAAATCATAACTGAAATTGAAAAGTTAAAAAAAAAACAAAGTCAGCAGAGAGGCAAATCTCATGTCACTATTTGATGCAAAAACATGTAAAGAAAAACTAATCTACAATCAACCGGTTGAACACACTTACATGAATTAAAGTTGCATGAATAGAAAATATAATCTATCAAACTTGAAAGCAATCAAATGACATAATGAAATCAAAGCAAAATTACAAAATGAAATCTACTCTACCTTACATTCTAATATGCTCCATGACATCTACTTCACATCTCCTTCCATGTTGAGAACATCAAAGCTTTATTCAAATTCTTCAAAATTACAAAGTTCAACAAAGTTCTCCAAAGCTTTCCAAAGCCATCTCACAAGCTAACAAGCTTAAGAACTAACAAGCCAAGACTAACAAATGAAGGAGAGAGATCTCCTATTTATAAAAAAAGATGAGAAGCCATCTCCTTAATGAGAGTCCATGAATCTCTCCCTCTACCTCTAGAGTCCTAATCAAAATAGGAACTGATAAGACACATGTCTTCTTAGAGTTACAATACAATTAAGAGATGTGACACATATCCTCATGATCCCATGATTCTTTCCACTCAAATTCGAATTTGGCCTTAGAGTGCCACATAAGGGTCTTCTAGAAGTCTCCTTTTGACCTACACATGTCAACAATCTCAACCCACTTGTTAGGTATGAGAATATGCACATCATTTTCTAATTTTTAACCACAAATTCACTTAAAAGGCTTAGAATTAATAAATATTGGAAAAACATAAATGTGGCCCAATGATAATGAAAGTGGGATGAATGTGGTGACATAGTAGTGAAATGGAGGTGAAATGGAGGTGATATAATGGACATAATAGTGAAAGTGTAATGGAAATTAATGACATTTTCAAGACTCAACACTATCAATTTGATATTTATTTGAATTAACTTAATTATTAAAATAAAGGTCAAGACACTAACCATCTCCTGGTCAAATTTAGTTGTTAGTCAATATAGTCGTTGCTTGGTCAAGAAATATAACCGTTGGATGTTCTACTCTGGCTATTTAATATGCAAAGCTAGATCTGATTCTTCAACTTGTACTGACGATGAACCACACTGGTTGGTTTGAAACGCGTCGAAAAATTAAATTTCATGTGATTTACGCCAAAGAATCTCTCATAAATTTGATATGGATCACAAAAGCCTCAACTCAACAAAAGAATTAAGTTTTCCAATTTAATTTTTCCATTTTTCCAAATCCATGATGAGCTTCGAATCCCCCAAGACCTAAAATCCAAGAAATAAAATTCTTAATAGTGAGAGGGCAAACACTTCATCCCTATTATTTGTCCCCCCTCCTCCACCCACAACAGACTTGAATATACAACTATGATTATCATTCAGCCAACTCCACAAATTCCACGATTCCCTTCACATGGACCGAGAAAATATCCGCATGCATCTTCTTTATCTATTTCTGGATTTTTCAAAGTTCTATGACTCTTCATTCTGCTAGATTTCCACACCCCTCCATAACCAAGACTAATTTGTTGACAAACCTGCCAAATATGAAACACATACACACACACACATATATATATACACTCCTTAATTCGAAAGATCATTTTATTTATGGGAAACCAAAGGGCTCATGCTACAGTAAAAGTAAACACCTTGATTTCGTTCATAACTTGATCATTTAACCATCTATCCAAACAAATAACAAAAGGATTCCCTACCCACTTTTCTTCCATGTCTATCAATTTCAGAGCTTCACTCCAAAGTTATTTACTAAAAGGGTAGTGCACTAGTAGATGATCAACAATTTTGTCACTATCTTTACAGAGTATGCATCTACTACACCCTTGTTGAAACCTCTTCTAACAATTTCCCCAAGTCAATAATTTATTTGATGGTGCTAAACATGAGTAGCATAGTTTTCAAAGGGAATTTAAGTTTCCATAATAAATTCCATCACCACTTATTTTCACCCTCTTCATCTTCCTCAAAACTAACCTTGTATTCTAGTTGTGCAATATACATTCCATAGTATTTGTTTTATACCAAATAATTCCATCCTCTCACTCCCTTAAGCCAAATAGAACTAGTATATATTTCACCATATCCTAGTCATAACTTATCAAGTCTAATATAAAAAATAGTTGCATTTCTTTTGGATATTGTATGTGTATATATGCTAATAAATGTAGCCATGCATCTATTTAGTCCAGAAGTAATCATCGGGAGCAATTAAAACAACTTATTATCACATTCCTAGCAACAAAATAAACACAAGAGGGAGACATATTCACTATGATGTAAATCTGAGAACTTAATAGTATTCCATGAAAATGGCAATAAAAAACTACAAAGAATGCCATGTGTTTTATTGTTGGTGTTGATAAAGACATTAAGATTGGCTGTCAGATTAATATGGTACACCTAGCACCTAACCCCACATATCTCATCCATGACTATGTTAATAGTTGTCCTATCCACACCTAAAAGAGTTATCTCTTGTGATATCATATTGGGATAAAATTGTCATTGTATCCATTTCTTAGATATTTGAAATATTTGCCACTGTATTTTCCACTTCTTTGTGTTGAGAGAGAATAGATCTCAGCTCACAACATTTGCAGGCCAAAGTGCATCTCTTTCCACCCTTGTTTTTTCTTGTGTAGCTAACCTATCTCTCCCTATCCCTTATAATCCTGTGTAGCATCACGCCATGTCAGTGTACATCCTATCTTGGATTTTGCAGACAACACATGATGCCTTTGTTAATAGAGCATTGATGCCTCAAGGTTCTATATTTTGGCTTACCAAGATGATTAGCTTGAGTGAGGGTGTCATGAATTTGGCTTAGGGTAAATTATTAGAGAAAATTCATAACTCTTATCAGCCCTTTGTGACAAAATACACCCTCCCAGATCTAAGAAGAGTGTATATAACCAAACCCTCTGAAGGGTGGAAGTCTAGCAAAGGAGGAGATATTTCATATTGTCCTGTCATGGTGAAGAATTGTCCACAAGAGACCCTTCCTAGTTACATAAATGAGCCCAATCTGTGTGAGTCAAGGAAGGGTTAGGATCAAGAAACTGTAGAGGAATACTTTGCTTCCAAGGTGATTTTACTTTCTTTGATATACATTCATATATATTTTTATGAATTGATTCTCTTATGTAAACTTATTTTCCTTATATTAGGGCAAAATTATTGTCCTTGTTTGTCTATGATTATATGTGGGTAATAGATTACAAGTGTTGCTGCAAGATCTCTAGATGAAGAGAATGTTTTTTGGCAGCTGAATCAAGTCAATAGTCTACACCTGAAGGTGAGGGAAACCAGGTGCATATTTGATTCCTTCCTTTGTTTATATTCTATGTGAGAGGTCATGTGCCTAGAGATCTAGGGGAGACTTGTTTAGCATTCTATCAGCAATCTGGCAGATACTAAGGCTAGATCTATGGGACAATAGTTCCTTTTCTCTAGTGTAAAAACTGTGCAAACAAAGACACATAGAACTCATATCATATATATCTCCTCCATCATATCTGATCAGGAAATAGATCCTTGATAAAAATTAGTTTTAGATACCTAGAAGACTTCCTGATTAATTGCGTGTGTGACAACTTCATCTCATGTCCATTTCTATGGAATCTGGTAAAAAAGAAAGACTTTATGTATCAAGAAATCTGGTGCATTTGTCATTATTAACTGCTTGAATAAGGTTTATAAATGCCTCTTCAAACTCTCTCTCTCAAAGAGCTTGGTTAATGTCGGGACTGATTGTAAGTCGCTATGTGGTGGTTTTTAAAGGAAGATTCTTATCTTATTGACTATATTAAGGTAGGCCACAGAATAGAAAAAATTTCACCTTATTTTTATTACTTTGGCCACTAGGTTGGCTATCCTCAATGGTTTTCATGACCTACTACAAACCTATTTTTAACAGTCACAAACAAGAAGATTGAAATACTTATGGTCTCACTCTTAGAAGATTTCTAGTTGAGAAATCATTCAAGTTGTTTTGTAACAACAACAAATGTGAGCTCCAAATGACTTTGACTTTGTGCTAGATGGACCCTCCACTTGCCTCATAAAATTTGAGGACAATTAACTGCTATTATTTATGCTAATAACCCATCCTACTTACCTACGTCCAAGCTTTGAATCTAGACATGTATTGGAGAGTGTGGTTCTCACATAGGATTCGAAGAAGTGTTGCAACATTCGTGAATTATGTTACCAATTCTCATTACAGCACACAACATACTTAGCATCATGATATTCTACTAGGATAAACTAGTCATCACATCCATTATTTACACATCGATAAGACTTACATGGTTCATATCAAATCCATCTCCTTTAACTGACCTTGTCAGGAAACAAATCCTTGATACAGAACAACTTTAGATACCTAGAAGATTGCCGAACAAATTGTGCATATGATGGGATTCCTCTTAGATCCATTTCCATGGGATCTGATGAAAAAGAAATTATGTGTAACAAGAAATGTGGTGCACTAGTGAATTTCTTGTGATTAACTACTTCAATTTAAGGTCTATGAATGTCTCTCTAAACTCTCTCTCTGGAAAAGATTGGTTCGTGCATAGATTGAATGTTGGTTTGTAAAGGAAGATACTTATCTTCTTGTCAATAACAAGATAGGATATAATTTTTTTGCCTCAGGATTTTCTTACATCAGTCAACTGGTTGGCTGTCCTAGATGGTCTTTATGACCTACTTCCAACCAGATTTTAATAGTCCCAAACTAGGATATTGCTATATATATATATATATATATATATATATATATATATATATATATATATATATATGTATGTATGTATGTATGTATGTATGTATGTATGTATGTATGTATGTATGTATGTATGTATGTATGTATGTATGTATGTATGTATGTATGTATGTATGTATGTATGTATGTATGTATGTATGTACGTATGTATGTATGTATATATATATATATATATATATATATATATATACACACACACACACATATATATGTATGTATGTATATATGTATATACATATATACGTACATACATATATCTGTGTGTGTGTGTGTGTGTGTGTGTGTGTGTGTATCTCATTTTATAAATGATGAAAAATCATTAAGGTTGCTTCATAACAACTACAGATATGAGCCACAAATGACTCAGAATTCTTGTTTGATGGAGACTTTCCACTTGCCACGTAGCATTTAAAATGGAAAGCTACTGCATATGTTAATAATCCAACATACATATTTCAATTAAACACTTGGATCTAGCATTGTAGTAGACATGAGAGTTCTCACATACTTGAGGACTTGAAGCAACATTTTAGAAATTGGTAATCAAGTAGTTCCACCTGAAATGACCCTCACTAATTTCATAAAACATAAATTTTAAACTATGTTGGAGGGGGGCCCGTCCCCGCCAAAAAAACCCCTAGTACCTAACATTTTGGCATTCCGTAAATTGGGGACATCCAAGCCTTTCCAATCCATCCCGAGCAGATTTTGGGATCTTATTGGGTACCATTCCGCCATCTCTGAAGAAAAAACAATATGTTCCTCCCTTCTCTAATAATAAATCACAAAATCCAAGCAATTAAAATGGTGAAAATTCATCAGTTGGCATGGGTATCGATTCTCTAATTGGATAGGCATTCCATGGAATACTCGATGGATCATTTCCTACGTGATATTTCATTATTGTTAATATTGGAGGAAGTGATACACTTCTCAAAGGAGTGGTATTTGGACTTGGCATTTTAATGCCACTTCCACAAATAAATCATGCTACAACAAAAGTAAAACATACAAATACAGACATGAATACTAGTTTTTCCTCACAACCATCTCCACCTCCACCATGAAATCTAGCTACCTTGTGAGAAGTATATGAGCCATATTTTGTTATCGAAACCACAACAAAGCCAATTGTCATGATAGATGTGGAAATAGCCTCCTAAAACAAACATGAATATCTTCATCTTCACCATCACCACGAATTTGTGGGTGGAGAAAATGTTGTTAATGAAGATATTTGTCTTTCCCAACAACATGGATTTTTAGATGGAGAGAATGAGGCTAGCGAGATCTTGGAATTTGTTACTCGTGATTACATCCATCATTTATATAATTTGAAGATGGAGGTGATGATGGCTAGAATTTATTAGTATTATTATATATATCTATATGTGTGTGTGTGTGTGTGTGTGTGTATTAGTACTTATCGTTCCTCGGAAAATTTGGGGGTGCACTCTAACTATACCAAAAACTCGTTCACCATCCCCACCATCCTCGCCATCAAAGGCAGTGCAACATATATTTTAAATAATCACAAATCAGCCAATATTTTGAAAAATTCAAAAACTACAACAGAAAGTCACTTAAAATGCATATATATATATATATATATATATATATATATATATATATATATATATATTGTAAGTGATTTTTCACCAATTTAACCCACTTTTTATCAAGTCAATGAATGCAGACCCTAGACAAGTGATTTCCATGTATGAGTTCTGCAACACTTGATTCAAAGCATTGAAAATGACCTTCACACGTTATGGTACTCTCTTCTAAAAGATGTGCATAGTTCATAACTAGAAAAGATGCCATAGAGGAGTTGTCAATGGAGCGTACCACGAGACATTTATAAAATATATTTTGTTTTCATAATAATTCCAACCTAAACCAACAAATTTCTTCTCATGGTTTCTAAAATTATTTCAACTTTAACCGAGGAAGTATAAGATCGTGTTTACAACTTTACAAGATGCAATATTGTGAAAATAATAAAATAAAAAATTTGGTGCACTTTTACATTTGTTGATATAAACTCCTCTCAAATTAAGTTGGGTTAATGGAAGCCCCTTAACTAACTACATGGTGGTTTGTGAAGGGCATAGCTTATGTTTTTGATAATACTAGATTAGGTCACATGATATAAGTTTTTCCTTCATCAATGGATCGGTTGCAGTAATTGACCTTCTAGAAGACTATAACCTAGATCTAACTTGACTTTAACAGTATAGTGTTTCAATCAAGTAGAATTCTCTATTTATGGTCCCACTTCATAGAAGACCTCCAATGAAAAATCATTATCATCGATAGCAACAGACAGGAGTCACGTGTGGCAATTGACCTTTGACCTATGTTGAAGCATTCTAAGAGAAGAAAACTGACAATACATATGTTAAAAATCAATGATGCCTTTGTCTACATGGAACTTTATCAGTGCAAATTTCTAGTGGTCTTGATGGTTTTCACCTCTAATAGGTCTTTCCAAGTCAATCTAGAACAAGGTCGGTCCAACCTAGACCCAGCAGGTCTGACTTAGACCTAGGTTGAATCACACATACCCTCCTAAAAGGACAAATTTGGTTCAAACTAGACCCAACACGTCTAACTCAGACCTAGGTTGAATCACACATACCCTCCTAAAAAAGAAAAAATAGGCCAAGTCTACAAACCAAATGTAAAAACCCATCATGTAAATCATGAACACATGCACTTAAAGAAAGAACCTCCAAGTCAGCTTTGACCAGCTGAATAAAATTATTCTTTTTATCATTTTCCCATTCGTGCTCATTTGTTCAAAATTTTCAGAAGGGTTCTTCTGTTGGCGCTGACTCCTAGAAGCTACATGTTTTTAAGTATTTATCCATTATTTTAAATTTTCACATGATCTCATATTTGACTTTGAATCTTGAATCTTGATATTTGATATTCATGCATCACCCATGGTTGATGAAAATTTTGAATTTTCAATCATTGGATTACAATTATATCATGTACATTGTACGCTATATTATTACATTTTCATTATATCAGTGTAATATCGCATGCATAATATAAAAAAGAAAATATTTTCTTGAAAGTCTATAGTTTACTCTTTTTGGTGCAATTCCCTTTCTAAGTTGATTCACAAGTCTTTACCAAGTCCTGATTTGAGTTCGACTGTCAGATAGAAACGAGTCATGTCCCAAGTCAAGCCTAGCAACTGTGGCATCCCAATATCAGAAGAATTCATGAACTAATAACAAACTTTATATGTTATGATATTTTGCAATAAGCTGCTAAGCTTGCCTGAGTTCCAATTAAGTGTGTTTAATAATTTTATAAAATGCAGAGCCTATTTTTCTTTTGATGCTCACTGCAAATCATGGCATTATTTGAATTAGGCCTTATTTCATTGAAGTTATCAAAACCAAAGGTAGGGAAATGTTTCCTCCATTTGATCTTTTGTAATAAGTTTCTAACCATGCCCTAGTTCCAATTAAGTATATTTAATAATTTTCTAAATCACAGACCATGTTCTTATTTTAATGCTTATTGCCCATCATGGGGTTATTTGAATTAGGCCTTTTTTGTTCAGGTTATCAAAACCAAAGGTATACAGGAAACGTTTCCTCCATTTGATCTTTTGATAGTAAAATATATAATTTTTCTAATTATAAGAAAACATAATATCCAATATAAAAAGAACAACAGTTCTATATAGTGGAGAAATCACTCAAAGAAGATGCACTTAGTCTAGAAAGAGACATGGTCCAAGCAAATGCTATGCTAATGTTCACTTTCCATTCATTAAAATAAGGTATGAGAGTAATTTTATCTATCAAAGGCAATAAACAGATTGACTTTTCAATATTTTTTTGATAAGTTATAACTTATACTAGAGACAGACCCAAATTAAGAGTTTTTCCAATCAAAAAGGGAAATTATTGCCTCCCAAGCTAGATGAATAAAAAATGAAGAGAACAAAAATATTTCTTTTGTAACAATTTCTGGTGTTCACATTTCACTCGGAAAAAAGAGGTAAGGATAATTTTTATTCAGTCAAAAGGAAATCAACATCCTTAGTTTTCAATAATTCTTGAGTAGAGTTCCCCCATTGACAGAACCTAATTAATAATTTTGCATCCAAGCAGAGAGGGAAACTTTGTGTCCAAAGCTGATTAAAAATTTCAGAGATAAAACATATTTTCTTGTATGAATTTTGCATCCAAGAAGAGAGTGAGCCTTTTCATCCAACTCTGAATAAACGTTTGAGGGATGAAACATATTTTCTTGTATGAATTACAATCGTTCTCACCTATCTAGAAATGAATGTTTTGTAATGGATTCACAAGGCATTGGATAAAACTTGAACATTGAAAACAAAGGACCACATACCTGATGATCTCTCATTGGGTTCCAATCATGCTGTTATGAACCAGCTCAAAAATATAGAAAAGATAGATCAATGACTTCAAAATTAGCCTCTTCGAGGGGGAAACCTCCTTTACATTACACAAATGAAGAATTCTTGGATGATACAAATGAATAAACCTCCTTTCTATATAGGGGAGTCTAAGGGGTCACAATATAATCAAAGCTGACATAACAATAATAATATAGGGACACAACAATAACAATAGTGGGCTTGTATGGGGCACACTGATAACAATATCGGGACAATAGGGGCACAATAATAACAATAAGGGCTACAATGACAATAGTAATGGAGGAATCACTACTATTATAGGGACCTAACATGCTCCTATCCTTCATAAAATTGTTGTCCTAGATGCTTGACTAATTCTGGATGATTCTGTATAAAATTATCATTCTGCCATGTGGAATCTTCCGCAGGTAAGTTCTTCCACTTTATGAGATACTCCAACATTGATTGATTTCGTGGATGTCGAGTTCTTATTTCTGTAACTGCTTCAGGTGCCAATATGATTTTTCCTTCCTTGTCAAGTTTTGGCAATATTTTTTGAACGGGGATCTTGTCACCTATAACCTTCTTGAAACATGAAACATGCAAAACTCATTGCAATCGGGATGCTGCAGGAAGCTCCAATTTGTATGCCATAGTAACAATCTTTTGCAACACCTTATATGCACCATAATACTTTGGTGATAATTTATTATCCTTCTTAGTTTGCTTGAGTGATGAGGCTCATCATTGGGAAAAATATATGGAGTTTAGTACACCTCCAATCTTACTAAAATCAACTCTTCTCATAATTCTTTAAATGTTTTAATTATATTTTTCTTAATGAGATGAGTAAAAGTAAGATGTCATGTCTAGTGGTCTAATGTGCATTGATTGTAGATTTTGGGAGAAAATTATGGATAATTAGGCTACAGGAAATTGTATGAGACAAGATGGAGAGAATATAGTAGATGGGATATCCCTCATTAACTCCTCACTCACTCGAAGATTCCTCAATCAAATCACACCAGCTTGGAATTGCATGCAGTTGAGTTATGTGGATCATTGACAGCGAAGCCAGTGATAGTTAAGAACCATCTTATCTCAAGACTTGAAGCCAAGCCTCCCTAGATTTAAGGAATTTTTTGGCAGCTTTAGTTGTATAAATAAATAGGCCTAGAGCCTCATTAGGATTCATATTTTTTATGCAAGATAGCTAAGCAGTTTTCGAGTTGAAGGATTGTGAACAAACATTGTTATGTCTTTTTTGATATGTTAATGAAAATTAGCAACATTCCCTTGATCCATCACTGAGTTGATTAAGAGGGCTGAAGCTCTTAGGTTAGAGCCCAACCCTAGTAGCAAAGGTTCCTCTTACTATACTTGTAAGCTTAGGTTATCTCATATATTAGTTGTTAAATTGATTTTGGTGTTGTTAAATTGTAGGTATTGGTAGGTTTGATTAGGTTGCTTCCATTTGTGAATAGATTTAGTAGTAGCATTATAGAGATAAGAAAATATTCAAAAAATTCTAATAACAAGTGGATCTTACCTCATTCCTCCCTTCAGGGACCATGGCTTGAGGAACAACTCCCATTCAGCCCAAAAAGATAGAATTATGGTTTCGTATGAAATTTAGGGTTTTTTTGCTAATTAGGTCATCATGTTTTAGTTTTAGAAGATAGGTTGCAGTTGTCATTTCTGATATCTTAATTTTTGCATTAGATTTCATGTTGCTTTCATAATAGGTTTCAAGCATTCCCATGCATGAAGTTGGAAAATAAATTATGCAAATTCTGTTTTCTTATACTTTCATAAACCCTTCCTGTTTTGAAATGATTTATGGATAAATGCCAACACTGATGTATATTTTGCAGGAGTTTCTACATTTCAAGAAGACATTATTTCATCAGCCTAAACCAAGCCATATCCACCCATGATCGCCAAAGGCCACTAATTTCTAAATTCAAGTTATCGCTTTACAACGACAACTTGCCATTCTTATTGAGCAAATCCAACCATCATAAAGCTTTGGTTTTAGTTCTGAGTGAGTGCCTACCATTCCCTTGACTTATTTCATCCATTACTAACCTTCCCTAAACTCATTTGTTAATATACCTTTCCTTAATTTAACATTGTTTTCCTCCCTTGAGAAAATAAAATTTGCATCATTTATTTGCCAAGTTCATGCATGGGAATGCTTGAAACCTATTATGAAATCTAATGGAAAACTTAAGAAATCAGAAAATAGATGTAATGGGTTCACTCTCTGTCACTATTGAGCTGGGTTGATAGGCATGTAGGGCTTGTCAAGCCAGCCTTCTATTGATTTAGAAGAAGTTTGATTGCCAATTGAGAGAGGAGAATTTTACCCTAATTAAGAGAATTGAAATTCTACTCACTGCACTAATGAAAGACTCAAATAGATGCCTAAAAAAAACATAACTCATCTAGCTATTTGTTAATATACCTTTCTTTTCAAAACAATTCTAATTTAACACATGTGAAATCTTAACTAACCTAAGCATGAAATATGATCTACGTAATGATTCAAAACTACAAATACCTGCAACTTACCAACACCAAAATCAGTTTAACTAATCTATGAGATAACCTAAGCATACAAGTATAGTAAGAGGAACCTCTGCTGTTAGGGTTGGGCCATAACAAAAGAGCTTCAACTCTATGAGTCAACTCATTGCTGGATCAAGGGAATGCTACTCATTTTCATTAACATATCAAAAAATACATAATAGTGTTTAGTCACAATCCTTCAACTCGAAAATGGTTTAGCTATCTTGCATAAAAAAAATCCCATAGTATCCATCTAGACCTAAAAAGATTCTGACATCCCTCTATTTTTATGGATTTAGGACCCTTTTGATGATGGCTATCTTATTTGGGTCTAGCTGCAGTTCTTCTTGGGATATTAAGTGACCTAGAACAGCCCTTGCAGTCATCAAGAACTCACATTTTTCTAGACTAATGGGTAAGTTCATTTCAATGCATTTGTTTAACACCATGCCCATGTTAGAGAGAGCCTCCTGGAAATCACATGCATAGGGTGTGAAGTCATCCTTATAAATTTCCATAGCATCATGGACTAGCTTTGCAAAGATACTCAGGACTACTCTCCAGAAAGTGGCAGGGGCATTGCATAGACCAAAAGGAAGGACCCTATAAGTGAAAGTACCCCAAGGACAGGTGAAGGTGGTTTTATCCTCATCTTCTCGGCTGATTTGGATTTGATTGTACCGGCTGAACCCATCTAAGAAAGGGGAAGAACTTCTTCCCTGCCAGACCATCTAACACTTGGTCAATGAAAGGTATAGGAAAATGGTCCTTCCTTGTTGCTTTTTTTAACTCTCTATAATCAACACAGATCCTCCACTTTCCATTATTCTTTGGAACCAACACCAGAGGAGACACCAACTCAGTATCTGAGACGGGGTAAATGAATCCCACATCCAACAGTTTCTGAAGCTCTTCGTTGACTATATCCTTGACAGATGAATTCATTCTCCCTTGGGGTTGTTGGACTGGTTTGCAACCTTCTTTGATGTAAATGTGGTGAGTACACACTGAGGGGTGCACTCCCTTCATCTCTTTGTAATTCCAAGAAAAAGGTGTCCAAATGCTCTCTTAGCATATTACATAACTCTTCTTCTTGGTGTACTGAGAGAGAGGGGTTGATTTTCAATGCTCTTTCATGGCTGAAATCTATTGTCTTGACATGAGTAGGGTTTCAGTCAGCTATGCATAGGTCAATCTAATGGTTTTCCTTCGTTTCATTCACTACTTCCTCCACATACATGGTGTTAGGAGTTTGATTTTGGAGAATGTGTTCAATCAAATCATCTTCATCATGCTGTCCTCCTCTTATGGCAGTTTCTAGGGTATAGAGTTGGGAGGAGCAGACTTCATCTTCTTCCTCCTCTTCTAGCCATAAAGGTAAGTCATTTTCTTGAGATGGCTGAGCACGAGGATACAGGACCATCTACTTGAAAAGATGTTGATTTTTTATAGTCATATTTCCAGCCCTGTAACTTATGTAGGCATTAACAGTGGCTAACCAAGGCCTCCCAAGGATGAGAGGATAACCATTAAATTTGGTCTTAGGCTGGAGAACTAGGAAGCCTGTAGGGTATTCCCAGGATTCAATGGACACCATCACATCCTCAACAATCACCTTATTTGCTACTGTGGATCACTCTGTTAGCTGCAAGATTGTCGTGGTCTTTCTTAATGATCCCTAGAGATACAACTTAAGCATAGTATCCTTAGGCATTACATTAATGGCAACCACAAGACCAATCAAGGTATGGGGTACAATGGTGCCATTGATGTGTACATCTAATACAGGGCTTCCAGGGTCTAAACAATTTGGGAAAATTACCTGCCCCATCATTAAGTCTGATAGTTGTCCAAAAGCCTTAGACACCCTAAAAGATAAGTTGACTACTGCACCTATTCTCTGAGGTCGAAATTGGGCTCTTCCTTTTCATATTCATGTTGATGCCTCTCACAAATCTATAGGAATAGCTCTAGGCCAGATAGATGACAAGCTTCCTTATGCCATCTACTTCATCAGTAAGAATATGTTGAAAGTCGAGATGAACTACACAGTGATTGAAAAAGAGCTCCTAGCAGTTGTGCATTCATTGAATAAATTTAGACATTTGTACATACTAACCATGCTACAACTAAAAACTTGATGAATAAGCCTGATGTAAATGCCCAGATTATTAGTTGGTCACTTTTATTGCAACAATTTGATTTAACTATTATTGATAAGCCTTGCAAGGAGAAAGTTTTTGCAGATTTTTTATCTATATTGACTTTTCTTATAGGGGAGGAAGGAGTGGTTGATAATCAGTTACCAGATGAACATTTATTCACCATCTCAGTTCTCTCTCCATGGTTTGCTAACATAGTAGACTACTTGGTGTCTGCACAATATCCACCCAATTTGTCCTCCAAAGAAAAGAGAATAATCATAAGAAAGGACACCCCATTCACTTCGATTGGGGGCAATCTCTTCAAGCTAGGTCCGGATCAAATTTTGAGAAGATGTGTTAGGGAGGAGGAAGTCTTTGACATCCTTCTGACCTGTCATGATTATGGAGGTCACTTTGTAGCCAAAAGTACAACATTCAAGGTACTACAAGCTGGTTATTACTGGCCCACTCTTCACCAAGATGTAAGGAGGTATACCAGCCAGTGTGATCAGTGCCAAAGGATGGGGAAACCTACCCCAAAGGATGAGATGCCTCTGTAACCTCATGTGAACTTCGAGCCATTTGACATGTGGGTCATGGATTTCATTAGCCCCATTGACCATCCATCTAGACAAAAGCAATACATCATTGTATGCACTGAGTACTTAACAAATTTGGTTGAAGCGAAAGGCATCAAAGTAGAAACAGAAGAAAAAGTGGTTGAATTCTTAAGGGATAATGTTTTTTATAAGTTTGGGTACCATAAATATTTGGTCACTAATCAAGGCAGTAAATTTACATCTCATGTGATTAGAAATATGTTAAGCTAGCACAAGATCAATCACAAAAAGTCCACCCCTTGCCACCGACAGGCTAATGGGTAAGTGGAAGTAACCAACCGAGCATTGGAAGGCATTCTGACCAAGGTAATTAGCAATAATAGAAAAGATTGGGCAGACAGATTAATTGATGCCACTTGCGCCTACAATACCACCTGGAAGACCACCACTGGCTTCACTCCTTATGAGCTGGACTATGCGAAGAAAGCCCTGTTGTCCTTTGAATTTGAGTAGAATACCTTGAGGATGGTAGCACAACTGGATCTAGATATCACAAGGGTACAACAAGAAAGGTTTCTCCAATTGAATGGGTTAGATGAATTTAGGATGCACGCCCACCTACACATAGAAGTGACTCAAGTCCAAAGGAAAATATGGCATGGCAAGAATATAGAAGATAAATAGTTTCAAGAAGGCAATTGGGCTTTGTTGTATGATTCTTGGTACAAATATTTTAAGGGAATGTTAAGGACTAGATGGTTAGGGACTTATGTATAGAAAAGTGTCATGATAATGGTGTTGTTCAAATAAGAACAATTGATGCAGAGGCTATCCCTTTGCTTATTAATGGGCACAAATTAAAAATATTAAAAAAATACCTTATCAAAGTAGGAATTCATTAATAGCATCAACAAGACAATGATGGTGTTTGAGCAAGTCTCAGCTTCAACAAAAAATAAAATAAAGAGACTCAGATGAAAACCTCCATGAGGCACCTAAGTACCACTGTTAGGTTGAAAACCTGTTGAGGTGGCCCAAGAGTGTTAAAAAAATAAGAATAAAAGATCTATGGGTGAAAACCTCTTTTGAGGCACCCAGGGTAGGCAACTAGGATGAAAACCTCCTTGGGGGCAGACTAGTTATTTTCCAAATAAAAAAAGAGAGAAAAATATACAAAAGATGACAATTCTCTTTTGTAGGTCTACAAGAGGAAGAGAATCAAAACATGTAGAGGACAACAGGACCTACGAAAGCCATGATTTACTTAACACATCTCATATCCTCCATTATCCCCCTGTTCCATTATCCTCTATACTCCACTCTAGATCATTTCAAAATGTTCTGTGTTTTCTACAGGATTCCTTGTAATTCTACAGGAGTTTCCTATAGATATTAAAGGAGGTATTGAAAACCACAAGAAAATAATTCCAATGGCAAAGCCTATGTCTAGATGAGAAAAAAAACCATTTAACTCACCACACCACAGCTAATACCTTTCATGACCATGTCATCCCTGTATCCATCAAAGAAATGAAGTTCACAATTAAAAAAAAAGAACAAACAAACAAAACAAAAGGAAAAAGAGAAAAAGGAAAGGGAAGGCATACCAAGAGAAACATCCTTCACCTGCCATTCTATAACCCCATTCTCCACTCATTTCAACACCCCTTCTACTTCAAAGATGAGAAAAATGGCAAAATTTTATGGGGAAGGCAGCTACAGGACATCTTGTTGACATCCTGTAAAAAATCTTGTAGCAGCCTATCCCACAAAAAAGACCACAGTGTCTGCAGCCATATTCAACATAAGGGCTACAAGGATGAGGAAGCTCCTCCAGAGATCAGCAGCAGTAGGGAGATCGGCATCAACAAGTTCCAACACCTGTACATCATCAAAGGGAACAAAGCATGAGAAGAGGAAATATACAACAAAAGTATGCAACTTGAAAAGCACAACAAAGTGGCACCTCTCTTCACCATGCATCATCAATGAAGAAAAGGAATCACAGGTATTTCATCTTACCAATTATCTCTCATAAGTACGATATGATCAAAACTATAGGAATAATGCGAGAGTTTATTTTATAAATGAAGGTGGCCAATTAACTTGGCCACCCTGGGTCAGATAATGAGAAGAAAAGGGTTAGATCACTACACACGTGGCAAGGTCAAATCAAAAGGAAAGGGGGTTGAGTCCAAAACTGGTTAATCTATGGAGGATAAGAGTGGGAGATGATTATGAAGTAAGGTGAAATGATGGACTGGCAGTGGGACCAATGGTCGAAAAGGAGGTGCTCATACTCATCCTGCCAGCACACCACCCAACACAATCATCCATAAATAGAAATAAAATATTGACTCCCATACGAGAAAGGAAAAGGCAACTTCGATGATTCATCGAATGAAGAAGTTACTCTCGACATTCCTGAAATAGCACCTACATGAAAGAATCAGCACCTACAGCAAGCAGGAAATGTACAGGAAACCTATAGGATACAGAGAGATTTTCCTACAGAATGGTCAGTGGACATGAAAGGAAATCAAATCAAGGGTTATCATCACTAGAACATAGTAGAGGGAGGTAGGTTCCAAACCTTCTACCTTTTCCATTTAAAAAGAAGAAATCCTCAATTCAATTAAGAATTCGCAATTCATATATTGCATTGCATTTCAATCAAAGTTAAACTCCAAAACTTCCTCACCTACCAGAAGTCTTGAACTGTATCCACACAAACCTCAATAATTACCAAAGAAATATGACAGGAGGTTTCAATAAGAGAGAACCCACGAACATATCAAGAATCCACCAGCATCCTCCTATGGTGGAAATCTTTACAAGGCATCAATGGATGGGGTTCTTTGAGAGGATGAGAGGATACGATGATGATGTGGCTAGATATTTTTCCCTCTCACTCATACCCCTCACTAGAGCTAGTGCCACTGATATAGTGAAGTGTTTATCAGTAGCAATTACCCCAGAGGTTATAAGAAGAATAACTACACTCCCCCTAGGGTTACAATGGAGAAAAAGGAACATGACTAACATCACCCTTGCAAAGAAAAGTTTCTTTTTGGAAGGAGAAGAGCCAATTAAAGACAAAAATGGGGTTCGAAAGGAGATCATTTCATACCGTTGGAATGAAGTCAATTACCACATCATCAAATATATTTCATGTGAAGGGAGACACAATGTAGTTTATGGATACCACTTCAGACTCCTCCAGGAGCTGATCTTTGGAGAGCACACCTTCTCATAACAGACTGAGTATACCCTATTTTCTTCTACAATCCATGATATACATGAGCATTAAGGTACAAAAGGGAAAACATCAGCAACTAGCCCATCATGGGTTGATCAAACTCATCCTTGAAAATTTTCTACAAAACTTAAGATTCCCTATTACATGGACAACATTTGTAGACATGCTAGTAGAAGGATCATTTCAAGCCATTGAGTATGATATAAGCCCTACTCCTAGTGAGGGAGAAGAAGAAATAGAGGATGTAAAGGAAGAAGAAAGAGAGGAGGAAAATGAAGAAGAAACAGAGGAGGAAAATGAAGAAGAAATAGAGGAGAAAAATGAAGAAGAAATAGAAGAGGAAGAAAAAGACGAGCAATAAGGAGACAAAGAAGAGGATGAAAAATAAGGTGAAGGATAGAAGGATGAATAGAAGTCTGCAACTCAAAGCATAGAAGAAGAAGACTCACCAAGAGTTTCTTCAGAGCCTACAGAGAAAGAGGCAGTAGCTGCTCTAACTTCCCTAAGTACACCTGTCAAATCAAAGGGAAAGTGACAAAGACAAACCCCACATTACTTCAAGACAAGAAAGAGCACCAGGATTAGGCAAGGGAGACCTCAAACACCCTACAAAAACTCCAATTTTCATAGAGGACTCACCAAAACAACAAGAGAAAGCAATCCCTCTAAGGAAAAAGGAAGGAGAAGCAACATCAAAACAAGCTTCTTCGAAGCCTCCAATCACCTGTGTTAGGAGGCTTGTCACCAGGCCAGCTTCATCGAAAGGAAAAGGTCTCCTACAGGATACATAGTCAAACATATAGGAAGCAGAGACAATCCTACAGGAAACTTTGTGAAACCTACAAGAAGCTGAGACAATCCTACAGGAAACTTTGTCAAACCTACAGGAAACAAAGAAAAGAGACCAAGAAGGAATTACTCAAGAAGAAATAGATGAAGAGAGACAAGAACTAAAGAAACCTAGCCCACAGCCAAACCTCAGCTCCTACTGCAGGTTCATTGAAGGAGGTAGGGTGATACCACATAATTTTTCCATTCCACTATTCTTCGAAGTTGAAAAAGAGAGGGCAAGGACACAAAGGTGGATGAAAATTACTAAATCAAAAGGGGTAGAGGATGTAGGCCACATGGAGGAGAAATCGTAGGAGATGGGAAGAGAACTGAGTAGCATAAAATATGGGGAAGCAATAATGAAATCTCAGTTAGAGTTTGAGAACACACAACTAAGAAAACAACTATAGGAAAGGGAAGGCCAATTAGCAACTATGGCTAGTTTATCCATGGAGGCAACCCAGTGCAGGATGCTAGCAAAGTCTTATGCCTTATACCTCAAGGAACAATGGCTACAATACCAAATAAAGACCCTAGCATAAAGAGGATTTATGCCTTTCCAAGACTACAAACACTTCATTGACCTCTGTGATCAAAGCACCCTGGAGGATAGAGTAAATATATTTGAGTTCTACCTACACAGTTTAGCTTTGACAACTTTAAATATGTGGGAGCCAAATCCAAATCTAGGGGATTTATAATTGATTTCATTGGCTTCTTAGATGAATCATGAGGGGGAAATAGCTATAGAGATGAAAAAGGTATTGCCAAGAGAAGAGGTAGAATCCCTTATGATCAAAGCAGAACAGTCTAACCCAATGGCTATCATCAACACTCATAGCCTACAGCAAAGCATGGAATGTCACAGAAGCCACCAGAGAAATGAAGGACATAGACATAGATTGAGTTTCTCAGAGTATGAGCAACACTTTCAATAGGGGGTGATGATAAGGTTCATCATTGCGTAAAATATATGGACCTTAATACACCTCCAAGCTTACTAAAATCAACTCTTCTCATAATTATCTACATGTTGTAATTATATTTTGCTTAATGAGATGAGTAAAAGTAAGATGTCATGTATATTGGTCTAATTTGCATTGATTGTAGGTTGTGGGAGAAAATTATGGATAATTAGGTTGCAGGAACGCGAATGAGACAAGAAGGAGAGATTATAGGAGATGGGATCTCCCTCATTAACTCCTCACTCACTCGAAGATCCCTCAATCAAATCACACTAGCTCGGAGTTGCAGGCAGCCAAGTCATGAGGATCATTGGAAGCCAAGCCAATGATAGATAAGAACCAGTTAATCTCAATATTGGAAGCCAGGCCTCCCTATACTTAAGGAAGTTGTTGGAAACTTTAGTTGTATAAAGAAAGAGGCCTAGAGACTCATTAGGATTCAAAATTTTTATGCAATATAGCTAAGTCATTTTTGAGTTGAAGGATTGTGACCAAACACTATTATGTATTTTTTGATATGCTAATGATGTAGGTTTTAACCCCGTACAAAAGTTACCTGCATACGAATTCTAAAACAGATAAAATAAACAATGAGAGAGTATAACACATAAAACCCATATACAAAGAGATTTTCCCCTGGACCCGAAAATCGGGACTACCAACTTGATTTTTCATTATGTTCCTTTCAATGTTACAATACATATTTATACATGCCGAAGCATCTAATACCATGGACCAAAAACTGTTGCGTCCAAAACCATGGACCAAAAACCATCACGTCCAAAACCATGTGCGAAAATCATGCACAAAACCATAGGTAGGTCCGCCCAACCTAATATAGGGTCCAAAAACAAAAAAAATCGGGGCGCTGCCCTGGACCCCAGAGAGGGGTGTTACCTAAACCCCTCAAACCCCCTGTGACCCCCCCCCTCTGCTACGCACTCGGCGCAATGAAGGTGGGGCTCCACCCCCCCTCTAACCCCCCGGTTAAATAAGTGGGCTAGTCATAAAAAGAGTATAACACAACTTAACATTCTCCCACTTGTTTTTTTCTTTCCACAAGGGGCCACAAGAGAGCTTAGTAATTTCTCCGGCCCTGCAATGCCCATTGTTTCTCTACACCAAAAGAACTTCTCAAAGCTCACACATTTTGTCAATGCATCTGCAGTATTCTTCAAAGTGTCCAACTTTACTAGTGACACATTTTTGTCTCGTATCATATCCCTCACAAAGTGATACTGAACATCAATGTGCTTTATCTTTGAATGATATGCGAGGTTCTTTGCCAGGAAAATTGCACTTTGGCTGTCACAGTCTATCCTTATAGCTCCCTATACTAACCCCATAATTGAACACAAACTCTTCAGCCAAACTGCTTCCTTTCTTGCATGAGTGGCTACCATGTATTCTGCCTCTGTAGTTGATAGTGCCACTACAGATTGTTTCTTACTCATCCAATTGACTACACCTCCAAATAGGTTAAACACATACCCACTTGTAAATCTTCTTTGATCCAGATCTCCAGCCTAGTCTGCATCAACAAAGCCATGAATATCAAACACTCTGTCCAATCCTGGTCTTCCTTGGTAGAACAAAACATAATCATTGGTCCCACGCAAATACTTGAAAACTCGCTTCACTATTGTCTAGTGCTCCTCCCCTAGTTTTGACATAAACCTGCTCAACACTCCCACTGCATGTGTAATGTCTCGTGTAGTAAAAACCATTGCATACATGAGGCTACCGAATACACTTGCATATGGAGCACAAGACATGTCCTCTTCCTCTTCTTGTGTCTTGGGACATTGTTCAACAAATAACTTCACACCTACAGGAATAGGAACCTTCACCAGTTTATTATCTTGCATATTAAACCTCTGTAGTATTGTGTCAACATACTTCCTCTGGTTTAACCAGAGCTTCCTCTTTGCCTGAACTCTTTTAATTTCCATGCCCAAAATATATTTTGCAGCACCAAGATCTTTCATGTCCAATTTGGAGGACAATTGGGTCTTCAAATCTTGGATAATTTCTTTGTCATTTCCAACCAGCAACATATCATCCACATACAAGACCAGATAAATAACATTGTCACCAATTAATTTAAAATACACACAATGATCTGCTTTGTTTCTGGTGAAGCTAAGTCCGTGTATAAATGTATCAAATTTCTTATACCACATCCTTGGTGACTGTTTTAACCCATACAGAGACTTCTTTAACTTGCATACCAGTTCTTTCTTACCCTTCACCGCAAATTATTCAAGTTGCTTCATGTAGATTTCCTCTTCCAATTCCCAGTGAAGAAATGTTGTCTTCACATCCATCTATTCTACCTTAAAATCAAAAGAAGCAGTAATAGATAAAAGTAATCTAATAGAAGTTACCTTGGCAACAGGAGAAAAAATATCACCAAAAGAAATTCTCAGCAGCTGGGAATAACCTTTTGCTACCAACTGAGATTTGTATTTCTCCACCTTTCCTTCTACATTTGCCTTCTTCTTGAACACCCGATTGTTGCCAGTGGGTTTCCTTCTAGCCTACAACTCCATCAGATCCCAAGCCTCATTTTTGTGCAAAGATGCCATTTCATCAACCATGGCCTCTTTCCAGAGTTTGCCATCCTCTGAATCTACTGCTTCCTTCAAAGTTGTGGGATCATTGTCAGTAACATAAAAAGCAAAATTTGAATAGAAAGTAGATGGACTATACCTTTCTAGCTGCCTTATTTCTGGAACTAATCTTCTCACACCCGGAGTTTGTGGCTCTTCATCTTCTGATTCCTCCTTTATTATAGAGGCTGATTATTCCTCCTTAAGCTCAAACTCTATCTTCTAAGGTTCCTTTGGTTGGACTTAATGTTTAATAACATATTTTACCTCTCTGAACACCACATCTGAGTTGTACACAACCTTCCTTGTTACTAGGTTCCAAAGCTTATAACCCTTTAAAGCATCCTTATACCTAATAAATATGCACTTTTCAGATTTACTATCCAACTTGGTTCATTTCTCCTTTGGAACATATACATATGCATCACATCCAAATACCCTCAAATATGAAAGAGAGGGTTTCTTACCAGTCCATACCTCTTGTGGAGTCTTGTCCTCCAACGTTGATGAAGGTGATACATTAACCAGGTAACATGCTGTCTCCACTGCCTCTACCCGGAATTCCTATCCTAACCCGGCACCACTGAGCATGCTTCTTTCCCTTTCCATCAACGTCTTGTTCATTCTTTCTGCAACTCCATTTTGCTCGGGTGTGTATGGAGGAGTCTTCTACCATGCTATACCACACTTCTTACAGAATTCTTCAAATTCCTTACTGCAAAACTCTCCACCATTATCTGTCCTCAATACCTTTATCTTCTTCTTTGTCTAGTTTTCCACCAGAGCCTTAAATTCTTTAAACTTGTCAAAGACTTCAGATTTCTTCTTAAGGAAATATATCCATGTATTCCTTGAGAAGTCATCTATAAATGATACATAGTACATAGACTTACCCAGTGATGGAACCTTCATAGGTCCAAACACATCACTGTGCACAAGTTCTAATATTTGTTTCTCCCTCTTACCACCAGAGGGGAAACTCACCCGATTCTATTTCCCATATGCACAATTTTCATAGAAATCAAAATCCAGAGAGCTATTAGTCATACCTTCTACCATACCTTTACCATGAAGTATTCGAAGGCCCTTCTCTCCAATATGTCCAAGCCTGTGATGCCACAACATGGTCTTCTCTCCAGAGACCACTAGATTTTCTACTCCACTTTCAGGAACCACAGAACTATTGCACCCATCAATAACAGTGCTACCTTGCAGCTTGTATAGAGTTCCATTCTGAACTCCTCGCATCAATACCAGTGCTCCCCGAACCATTTTTAGGTATCCTTCTCGAACACTATTTTTACACCTGCATCATCTAGCTTTCTTACGGAAATTAGATTTCTGGCCAATGCATGAATATGCAGACACCTGGAAGTGTTCTAACCCTTCCACCTTGCAACTTCAACTTTACTTTTCCACGACCAATGATTCTAGCCTTCCTGTCATCCCCCAAGAAGACATCACCACCATCATATTTCTCATACTCGCAGAACCACTCTCTATGGGGAGTGAAGTGAAAGGGTTCACCTGAGTCAATCGAGCATGCCTCATGATCTACATGTGTACTTGAAAAAGCCAAGTACACATCCGGAGAGGGGAAACTCACCCGATTCTATTTCCCATATGCACAATTTTCACAGAAATCAAAATCCAGAGAGCTATTAGTCATACCTTCTACCATACCTTTACCATGAAGTATTCGAAGGCCCTTCTCTCTAATATGTCCAAGCCTTTGATGCCACAACATGGTCTTCTCTCCAAAGACCACTAGATTTTCTACTCCACTTTCAGGAACCACAGAACTATTGCACCCATCAATAACAGTGCTACCTTGCAGCTTGTATAGAGTTCCATTCTGAACTCCTCGCATCAATACCAGTGCTCCCCGAACCATTTTTAGGTATCCTTCTCGAACACTGTTTTTACACCTGCATCATCTAGCTTTCTTACGGAAATTAGATTTCTGGCCAATGCACGAATATGCAGAACACCTGGAAGTGTTCTAACCCTTCCACCTTGCAACTTCAACTTTACTTTTCCACGACCAATGATTCTAGCCTTCCTGTCATCCCCCAAGAAGACATCACCACCATCATATTTCTCATACTCGCAGAACCACTCTCTATGGGGAGTGAAGTGAAAGGGTTCACCTGAGTCAATCGAGCATGCCTCATGATCTACATGTGTACTTGAAAAAGCCAAGTACACATCCCCACCTTGATTTGAGGTGGTTTTCGCCTCTACAGAAAGAGCATCATCAGATCCCTTTCTTTTTTCAGGAGCTTTAGATCTACAATCCCTTTTGTGGTGCCCTTCCTTTTTGCATTTCCAACACACCACCTTTACAGATTTTCCTGGAGATTTAGATCTCCCTCTAGATTTAGATATCCCACTTTATGGCTTATTTTTGTTTCTGTTCTGGGGCCGTCCTTGTACAGATAAGGCATAACCATTCTAGATCTCCATATTTTTCCATCTCATCTCCTCCGTCCGCAAGGATGAGACTATTTCATCAAACTGCAAGGCAATTGCATTGCTACCTCTTGCAATAACTAGACTATCCCACAAATCTGGTAGAGAACACAACAAACTGATACACTTATCTTGATCTGAAATTTTAATATCAACAGATACTAACTGACTTACCATAGTATTAAATGCGTTCAGATGTTCTATCATCGAGTCTCCATCTTTCATCCTCAGATTATACAGATTTTTCCGTAGGAATAGTTTATTCACCATAGACTTAGATTGGTGAAAAGTCCCTAACTTGTCCCACAAAGCCTTCACCGTAGCTTCCCCCGATACATTCAGCAATACTGAATCTGAGACACACAATCATATTCTGCTCTTATCCTTCTGATCCAACTTCTTCCATTCTTCATCGGACACTTCCATTGATTTAGTACTAGGATCTATCGTGACCCACTTATCTTTATCCACCAATAGATCCTCCATCTTGACTTTCCATAACTCAAAACTCTAATGATCAAATTTCATGATCTCTATCTTTCCACTACTCGCCATCTTTTTTCACCACTAGAATCAATCCCGAAGATCTCCCACTGAGCAAGGTCCACCACAGGCCCGAGCAAAACCCCTCAACAACAAAGGCGTCCCCTTGGAGCCAAAACAACTTTGATACCAAATGTAGGTTTTAACCCCGTACAGATGTTACTTGCATACGAATTCTAAAACACATAAAATAAACAATGTGAGAGCATAACACATAAAACACATATACATAGAGATTTTCCCCTGGATCACAAAACTGGGACTACCAGCTTGATTTTTCATTATGTTCATTTCAATGTTACAATACACATTTATACATGCCGAAGAATCCAATACGGGATGGAAAACCATCGCGTCCAAGACCATCGACCACAAACCATTGCATCCAAAACCATATGCGAAAATCATGAAAAAATCCATAGGTAGGTATGCCCAACCTAATATAGGATCCAAAAACAAAATTTTCTAGGGCACTACCCCATACCCCATAGAGTAGGGATACCTGCACCCCTCAAACCCCCTATGAGCCCCCCGCTACACAATCGGCGCAACAAAGGGGGGGCTCCGCCCCCCTCTAATTCCCCAATTAACTACGTGGGCTAATAGTGGAAAGAATATAACACAACCCAACAAATGAAAATGAGCAGCATTCTCTTGATACAACACTGAGTTGACTCAGAGGGTTGAAGCTCTTTAATTAGGGCTTAACCCTAGTTGCAGAGGTTCCTCTAACTTGACTTGTATGCTTAGGTTATCTCCTAGATTAGTTGTTAAATTGATTTTAGTGTTGTTAAATTTCAAGTATTAGTAGGCTTGATTAGTTTGCTTCCATTTTTTAATAGCTTTAGCAATATCATTATAAAGATAAGAAAATATTCAAAAAAGAATGATAACAAGTGGATCTTACCTCATTCCTCCCTTCAGGGACCATGGCTTGAGGAACAACTCCCATTCAGCCCAAAAGGACAAAATTATGTTTTTGTATGAAATCTAGAGTTTTTCTACTAATTACATCATCATCTTTTAGTTTTAAAAGATAGGTAACGGTTGTCATGGGTGATATCTTAATTTCTGCATTAGATTTCATGTTGCTTTCAAAATAGGTTTCAAGAATTCACATGCATGAACTTGGCAAAGAAATGATGCAAATTCTATTTTCTTATACTTTTGTAAACCCTTCTTGTTTTGAAATTATTTATGGATTGTTTGCTTGTGGAGGCCTGACCTAGTTTTAGCATTAGTTATCCAAACTAATCCCTACACTACTGTTTGTGTTGTCATCAACCCGCGGAGCATGGACTGAAGTCGCACCCGAAGCAGTATGGGGGGATGATGGAACCAAGTTTTCACACCCTTGAGATGGTTGTGATGTCGGTTTATTCCAACTATACATGCCTTCACGTAGGTCGCTTCACGCTCTGTTCCACCCTTCAGTACCTTTGTGATCTATTACAATCGGCTTTTTCGTAGCCCTAACTAGGCGCTGAAGTCCTTTCGTGCTGCTAGGGCAGTGAACTATGATATCTCCCGCACTAGGCTAGGTATCTTACTTATCTTATTAACACATCTTAGTTAGCTTCACATAAACATATGTTCTTACTTGTGTTCATTTAACCAATATATTTATACACATTCGCACATCATATAAGCATTAGAGTTGAAATTCATACCCAATATATCAGATCCATAAATAGGAGATAAATACGCAGAAATGATAGAAAATTTCTCTTTATTAATACTTCCAGATGATTATAGACTCGACTTGCCTTGCGCACTCAGTTGTAGGGGTCTGCACACTTAGCTGTGGACTACTAGGCCTCTACACACTCAGCTGCAGAGCCTCTACCTTCGCTATGACCCAAAACTAGACTTACACTTTAGAGCTATCTTGCATACATCTTCATTGCTTAGATATTGTTTATCCCTTTCTACCTAGAGCTTCGCTCTATTTATAGAATCCCATGGTCCACGAACCATGGGTAGATCTTTTACAACCAACATTACATTATCAAAATAAGGGCGGACAACCCTATGACTCTTTAGCACTATTTGCTCCGCGCCCACAAAATGTGAAGTCTTTACATTGGAATTACAAAATTGGACCAAAATATGCGCCCTTAACCCCAAAACTACTCTTGGGGGATCCCAAGCGCAACAGGCCCCCAACACAAACATCGTGACTCACCTCGAGTCACTCTCTAGTTGCGGAGATCTTAGCACAAAGACCTCCCAAATCTATTTGGATCATTGCAACTTCGGCAGTGCACTGAGTAGCCGCTTGCTGGACTTCTTCCACGCACTAGTCGGTGACAACTGCTACTGAACTGCTGCCCTGAATCCTCTGCTAAGTTGCTTGTACTTGCACAAGCTTTGCTCTAATGGAGGCCATAATTGTATAAGCTTCATCGATCCATGGTTGTAGGTGCCCTTTAAGACTGCTTCCTTATGCCGAGCAACATTCACCTGTTCCTTGAGCACCTTTGCCTCCTACATCCTTGCAAGCCTTTGTGTAAGGTCAACCATCTGCACGGTCCCTTTTACTTCATCATACATTTATTTTAGCTCGCACACCTCTCCCTCTAGGCACTCTATGTTTGGGTCCTCCTGTAAGGTGGTTAGGACCTCGAATGACTGCTCGAATAGCTGCATGTAGTGTTCCACTATGTTGTCAACCACTGTTGTTGTTGCTGTAACAACAGTGGTTCATTGTTCCCTAATTTTCGGCAGAGTTCAAGGTTGAGGCTTCAAATACAATTCTACGATCTGCAGGTTCAACTGTAGCTAAACCCTGGCCATCTCTGCTCTAGCATCGAACACCCCTGTGGCCAATTTGTGGACGTGCACCTCCACCCATTCTTTTGCATGAATGTCCAACTTCGAGACCATTCGATAGGCTTCCTCTATCACTTGCATAATCTGTTGATTCTACTCGACTGCCTCATTGTGCTACAGGCCAAACTATTCAATGTTGATGCACTTCTCGCTCATCAACTGCAGTGCACGACTCTCCCTGGCTTGAAGTTCGGCGGTGAATTTATCCTATAAGAGGTAGAGTTTCTCCCAAGGTGACGCAGCCATGTTCAACCCTACCCCTTTCAGACTACTCACCGTGGGTTTTTCGGCTTCCTTCTCTATAGTGAGTGCCCCATCTGGTAGCATTATCGTGTTGGTCACCCTGGCACACAACATTTCCTTGGCAGCTAAAGTGTTGACTGTGACACTGGTGGGCACTGCGCGGCCCTATGGAGTACGAACCTGCAACTCTATCTGAAAAGACCCCAATACCAGCTGTTATTATTCTTCAAATTGTTGGAGGGCCTCTGTGGTGACATCCCTCACCATTTCGCTGATATCATGTAAATCCCCCTTAGTGAGGGTGATTGCGTCGAAACAAACTTTTGAGGCTTTTGTCCTTCTTCACGGCACTATCTTCTCTCATGGTCGTAGACACTTGAGTTGGGTGGATGTCATCTGTAGGTCCTTGCCACCCTATTATGTTTGTCTCTAGTTCAGGCGAAGGTGAATTTTTTCCTTCGCACTCTTCGTCCGTTGTTTTCTACTGCTCTACCAACTTCGCAGCATCGCGCGTTGCTTGGGCCTTAGCCGTTGCTTCTTCTTTCTTGCGCTTTTCCACCAGCTGCACCATCCAAAATTTTGTCTCTTCTTTCTTGTGCTGTGTGGCAGACTTCTCTATTTCCATCGCAGAGCTAGCTCGAGCACACCACTCCGGTGGCCAAGACTCAAGGACTACAAATATCACATCGTCACTCGCCCAATATTGTAATCATGCCACGTCTTTGTAGGGTCCTTCCATGCCCTGATGAAGAAATTGTGGAAATATGCTTTGAACTCTACAAAGCTCTGCCAACTATTGTAAACTATGGGTGATAACCGCTGCTTGAGATTGATCCCCATCTGGATGTTCATCTCCATTAGCACCCAAAATATCTTTCTTTCTCTTATCTGTTGTGTGTCCTTCGTGGCCCAGAGTGAAGCGTACCTCGCTACCTCTGGAATGTATAACGTGACCAAAGGGATTTCGCTATCTTCGGGCAGCTCCCTTGCCACCAATATGATCAACAATAAGAGCCACACGTACTGAAACATTTTTCCTTGCTCCTGTGCCTCGCGGTAGTTCGCAAGGAACTCACCGCATAGATAGTTTGCCCAGTTGAATTGGACCCCTTATGCACATTATGCCACTACTGCAACCATTGGCGCAGGCACCTCATCCGTTCGGCACTTCCACATCACCTTCCCTACCAATATTTGTGTCGCGACCTTAACTGCAGGGTTGTTAATGCTAGAGATGGCATATCCTTGCTTCTTCTTTTCCAACTTAAAATTATTTTTCATTGCCTCTGCAAGGGCCAACTCATCACCTTTTCCCTCTAAAATGTTTGTTGGGTCCTCCCCTGAGCAAGGTAGCCATGTAATCCAGTGAATCGGATGGCCTGTGATGGGGATGGGATCCTCCAACCATAAGCACCTATCATGCACCAAGCAGAGTAGCTACCTGATGACGAAGATGGTCACTGGGGCACAGTGGTAATGCGGTACCCAGAATAGGTTTAGCAACCCAACTTTCTCTACACCTTTGAGCCATTTGTGTGGCTCCAATTTAATCATTCAAGCTGTCGCATCCCTCTTTTGGCACATTAGCTTTGCAATCGCTAAATGTTGGAACTTCTCGTGGTTTGTGAGATCCAAATCATCAAATTTAAACACGGGAACTTGCCCTAAGTGCGGTCCCTCAAAAATAATATCGTTTGGGAGCAGCAGAGTTTGTAGAGATCTCTTGCTTTCATCTATATCATTCGACACCTTAGCTTTACCCTTGTGTGGAGGCACATATTCAGGTAACCGGGTAATAGGGTCTGCACCTTGGATTTGAATGTCCATATCTACATCCTCCTCCTCCACCAGGATTTTTTCAAACTCTTCCTCCTCATTGGCCTCTAGATTAATGGCTTTCCCCCTTTCCTGCAATGTAAGCTTGGTCCTCAGTGGTTTGCAGGGTGAGATGTGCACCGAGATCATGGCCTCCTTATCCTTCTTGGGTCTCAGTGTTTGCGGTGATTTAGGGACCTCAACAATTATTTCGGCACTCTCTAGGGCTTCCACTTCCACAATTTCCTGCATAGCTTCCTCGGCTGTCACTACTCCTATGTCCATGGCTTCTTCAGGTACTGGCATAATGCTACTCCATAATTCTTTCAGTGTCTCTAGTATTTTCTCAAACAAAGAATTCACTTTCAGAGTCTCGAATAAGTCTCGGTTCATGAATACTCGAGCGTGCAAAAACTCAGTTCTCAAATTGCCAAGTGTTGGTTGCTGGATAGCCACTTGTAATTATAGTGCCTTCTGAATTTCAATTTCACCGTTCCCCCCACATTTGGTCCATTAATTCTAGATTGGTGGCATATTTTGAAGAATATAACCCATAAATTTTTCCTTAAATGCTTGCCACCCACTCCATTTTCCTCAAACCAACCATCAAATCATGAATAGTGACTCTAATGGTCACTTTCCGGTAGACCTGTGTGCTAGTGTAGCTATCATCGTGCTCTCGTGGACACTATGACACTTCGCTATTACATGTAGTCCTAACATCGCACAGTTCTTGGGCAGAGTAGTTCATAGTCCCACACCTCCTTTCAGCTGCCTGGAGCACTAAGAGTGTGCTACTTTCATATAGTCACATCATCAGATCACCAGTGTATGGCTTCAAACCATTGCCATTTACCTTTCCTAGGAAGGGTTGTCCATTTAACTTGACCAGCTATACCGCGCCTCCGTCAGTATATTCTGAATAATATATGGCCCTAACTAGTGCATCCTGAACTTCCCGAGGAATTTATCAAAATTACTATCATATAAAAACACCAGATCGTTTACCTTGAATGTGCGCAGCTTGATGTGTAAGTCATGCCATGTCTTTTCACGCTACTTTTGGACCTTCTAGTGAAATCCTGCCAAAAATCATTCTTCTTCAGCTCATCCAACTGCACGAGCCTCTCCTCTAAGGCTCTACGATCCATCATACCTATGAGCGCTACTATGAGTAGACTAGGCACGATGTATTCCATATGCATTATGGTTTCCACTCCGTACACAAACCTAAAAGGTGTTTGTCCCATCAATTTCTTGCATGTCGTTCGATAAGCCCATAACACTGCAGGTATGTGTAGGTCCTAATCACTTCGCTGCACATTGCATACCTTGGTTAGCATGTTTTCAAGCACTTTGTTGAATGCCTCCACTATCTCGTTAGCCTGTGGGTCATAAGGTGTGCTCTTCTAGTGATAGACCTGGAATTCCTCCATTATCACGCTGATTGTGTCGTTCAGGAAGTGTGTACTATGATCGCTCATTAAGATCTTCGGACATCCAAATCACGTGAGTACATGTTAAAATAGAAATTTCTCACTAGTTGTGCCTGTGTAAGACTTCACCAGCTGCGCTTCTACCCAACGAGTCAAGCACTCCATCGCAGTGATAATATACCTCGCGCCTATCTGTCCTTGAGGTTTAATGGGTCCTACAAAACCTATTGCCCACTTTTCGAAAGGTTGCAACACCATTTGTGGATTCAAAGGCATTTCATCGGTCCAGGATGGCTTTCCTATTCTTTGACATACATCACATGCCTTGCAATATGCTTTTGAATCCTGATGAAGGGTTTTCCACCACAACCCAGTGCGTAGAATATTCTGCACGGTTGCTCTTCCTGAAAAATGTCCTCCCACGATGCCCCCATGAGCGTCTGCAAGGATGCTGCCTCATTCAAACTCAAGTACATACCTTCGAAGTATTTCATCATTCCCCATCTTGTATAGATGCCTAGCAATGACATAGAAGTCTGTCGTCCACACCACTAATTCCTTCTTTTGCTGGAAAAAGTATCCTTCTAGCATAGTTCTAGTTGTTAGAAAGCATATTATATCTTCAAAATGTCCATCCGTTATGTGCACAACAAAGATCTGTGTGTCAGGTAATCCATCCTCCAAACTAGTAGGTTCCTCCCCTATCTCAATGTGCGATAGGTGGTCTGGTCCCGCGTTCAATCGTCAAGGCTTTATGACAACTTCAAAATCATACTCTTGGAACAATAAAAGCCACCTGCAAATTCACCCCCCAACACAGGTTTACTGACCAGGTACTTTAGCACGGAGTGATCTGTATACATCTTAAAGTGGCCTCCTAGCTAGTAGTTTCGATACTTCTGGAATGCATACACCATAGCTAGCCCCTCGTGCTCAGCGATTGAATAATTTTTTTCTTCTTTGGATCATCGGTGGCTTGCGAATGTGATAGGGTGACTCAAGCCTTCTCCGATATCCTGTGTTAGTACTGCCCCCAGCACTATACATGACGCGTCGACATGTACATGAAACTCTTTCTTCCAATTTGGGAAGACAAGAATCAGTGCAGTAACCATCTTTTCTTTCAATATATCCAAGCTTTTCTTACTGTCATTGTTCCAAAAAAATGTGACATCCTTCTTCAACAGTTTTTCCATCGGCGCGGTGATATAGGCATAGCCTTTGATAAACTTTTTGTAATACCTCGTATGTCCCAGAGTAGTGCACAGCTGTTTCACACTTATTAGTGCTTCAAATTTCAGAATCACCACGATCTTCACGGGGTCTACCATCAACCCTTGTCTGCAAACCACATGCCCCAATAAGTTCCCAAAAGGAACAAGAAATAGACACTTCTTGAGGTTAAGCGCAATTTGGTATCTTTGATAGGTATCCAACATCAAGAAAAAGCATGCTACATGGCGCTTAACTAGCCCAAAGACAATCTAGTCATCAAAATATACCTCCAAGAACTTATGAATATACTCCTTGAATGTTGCAACCACCACGTGCGAAAAGATAGCAGGCGCATTCTTCAATCCAAATGGCATGACAATATATTGAAAGCAACCCCACTCAATCGTGAAGGTTGTATTGTGATTATCGTCCAGCACTATTTTGATTTGGTGGTACCCTGAGAACCCATCAATGAAAGAATATACTTCCTAACCACCTACATTGTCCAACACTTCATCCGTGAACGGAGTTGGGAATGGATCATGCACACAAGCATCATTCAATTTTATAAGATCCACGCATATGCTTATCTCATCCTTCTACTTGTTCTCTTGCACCACCATTGGGATTACCCAATTGGATTATTCCACAGGCTCAATGATGCCTGCTGTGAGCATTTTGTCTAGTTCTATGTAGACCTTCTCCTTCTATTTCCGATTTAAGCGGTAAGGCCTCTACTTAACTGGATTTTGTCAAGCTTTAACATGATCTTCATCACTCCTAGATCTCTGATTATTCCTTTCAAATCCATAAACTTGGTTAGGAATAAGCCCTGATACTCATGGAGTAACTCAACGACCTTATACATAGTCACGTCATCCTAGTAGTCTCTGATCTTTACAAATTTGGGTTTTTCCTCTATACCAATGTTCACCTACTTAGTTTTCACTAGCGCAGGTATATTAGGGTTCTGAAACTATGGTCCTTGAGCCTCGCAGTGGCCTTTTGTTTCTAGAATGTTAATATTCCATAGATCCTCATCCTCCTCTTCAATAGTTACATTATAAAATTCTAGCGCGTGACTCAGCTGAGTATCGCATTCAGGCTCAATCAAGTCTAAAGGCTCTTGTAGTATCCTAAAGACAATTGATTTCACCTCTTGTAGTGCTTCATCAATACTGTACCACCCATCCTCAAAACTTAAGGTCATCATGAATCCTTCATGTAGGATATCCCATTCACCTATCCCATGGCGGAGCTTTGTTTCTATATACCAGTTCATTGGTATAACATCTAGGGTATGATAGAACAGGTTCACCCACTCAGGTTGTGGCTTTTCTCCATAGGCCCGTGTCCACTTGGCCAGATGCCCACACGGATCATCCTATCCATCATACTTGTCTTCCAATCGTACCTTAGGTTTCCCAAATCGTGCTCGCATCATTCTCTTACATTTGCACCAAACATCAAAGCTTCCTTTATGTGTACCCCACCATCTTGTGGGCGTAGCATGCAGTACCTAGTCTAAGGCTTGGAAGCATTGATTTTCTGGCATCTCCCTTTCAAATGCATCCAAGAAGGTATCTACCTCATTTAGACCATCATAAGTAGGAAAATATCTTACTTCTGTCAACACGCAACGTAGTGACTGGGCCATCCTATTGCAATTCAACGTAGTTACTTCGTGTAACCGATTCTTCCATCGTTCCACTTCTTCATCAGAATTTGAAGTGCAAGAGCTCTTGTGCTCCCATGTAATCTGCCCATTCGCGGTGGGATTCACCCAATCTCGGTCTTGCGATGTTATCTTGTTGATGTAGTCTAGGTCATCATCACTTTCATAGTTGTGGACTGGTTCTGTATAGCGTGATCCTTCAGCAAGATGCAGGGGTATTATTACGCGTAGTGATTTATTTTCAAAGATCGCCTTGTGCTTCTTAAGATTGATTACCCCATTCACATCAGTAGCCCAGTCAATTACCAAGAGCGCGAGGTAGTGATTGATGTCATCAACAATCTCTATCACTTCAAAATCTGCCAACCTGCTCGCTCCCTCAATATCTACAGTTATTTCCTGCAATCGCCCCATGGGTATGACTTTCTGCTGTTTTTCCATTCTCAGCTGAATAGGAGACCATTGCAGCAGAGGTCTCCCCACTCACTCCCACATCTATTTCGGTAGAACATTTTCATCTGATTCCAAATCCAAAATGACATGATCCATCTCGTATTCTCTGATCTTCCCGGTGAGTCTCATTTCACACCCTAACCTTGTTTTATGTTTTCCGATCCTCTGGACTACCCGCGGTTCTCTTGGCGTAGTCCAAGCGCATCTGCTGATGAGTTCCTGTAACCCTTTCATAGCCTTACTACCGCGTAGTAACTTCATATAGGTTTCCAGAAATTTTGTGAGCATGGAGGGGTCCATCTCCAGCTGAGGCTCATCATTGCTTCCTGAGGTGGAGGCCTTAGCAAAGTTGTTCTTAGCTTGGATGAATGTTTCTCGAGTGCGCTCCAAATCAAACCCAGCTTCTTTCCCCAGGGCTTTGCGAACCCAGGTACTATCTTCCGGTTGTTTCCCTTTGTCCTCTCTTGTCGTGACTCCACTTGGGAGCACTATATTTATTTTCAGATCATCCTCGTGTAGCTCAGACCTCATCATCTATAGTTTCTAAGTTGGGGGAGGTGGTAGTGCTCCTTTGTCACAGATCCTAGCTATCAGCGTAGGAAAATCTTCTATCTCATGATCAAAAAATGTGAAATACTTACACAATGGGCATGTTGGATTAGTGCAATCATGGGCATAGTGTCCTGGTCCTCTGAAATTATAGAAAATCAACTATGTGTGACCTCTACCAGGTCCTCCTCCGCTTTGGCCTTGTCCACGCCCCTGAAATCTTGTTTGCACCAGCCCTGCATTATGGTCAAGGGACTGTGTTTCACCCTGAACCCTGTAGGTGGGGGTTCTATCCATCATGAATTCATAACTCCTTCAAGTACACTCGTCATGTCCCACCAACCTACAAAAGTTGCAAAAAAACTGTTGCAAATTTTGCATATACTTCTGTAACAAGTGACAATTGTATGTGGCATGTTTTCCAGCTACCTGATAGATAGTGCACCATAAAGAAGGTGCTGCGTTAGGTCTGTCTTGAGCTTCCGGCCTTAAAGGCATTGGTCCACCTCCTGCAAGGTAATTTGTAAAGACCGGGCAGTGTTCCTTGTCATGACCATAACTCTTTCATTTCACACACCATACTTCTTGACATACCTCTGGCCAAACCATCCTATCCTACTTCAAGCTTTGCATCTCGAGGCACAGATTCTTCAGCTGCACGTGGATCTATTGAACTCCCAGATTAGGATCTTACATCGGGGTCTCATGTAGTCTCATGGAAATCTCCAAGGCCTCTTCCTGATTTGTTATATTCTGCTGCGACAACGCACTCCTTATGTGTGGTAGTAGCGAAGCTACAAACCACTCACGATGTTGTCCATCTGTCAGATTCATGTTTGCTTCATGAATTGTAAATTTTAGCCTCTGATCTAGCTCCCAAGGTGTCTTGCCTGGTAGCATCATGATTTCTTTGAATCCAATAATCGACTATGCTTCACATTTAGGCTTGCTAAATTCCCTATTCAGTGCTACTTTGATGTTTGCTACTCTCGCATTTGGGTTATTGTTGGAGTACTTAATATACCAAGTCAGCGCATGATCCTACAGGGCACTAACCAGTGATGCTTTCTTATATGGTCATCTGTTACACCTTGAGCTTCCCATACAGCCTTCACTACGAAGCAGAATTGGTCTGGATCCTCATTTCTCAAGCATTTAAACAAATTCAACTTCACTGTGTTCACCATACTAAATTGCGTTGGTGGTGGAGGTGGTACGAGTCAAGTTGGAGGTGATGGAGGTGAAGCTGGTGGTGGTGTGGAAAAAGGTAGTATTCACTAAATTCTTTGTCTTATCAGATGAATAGCACCTCACGAAGATAACTTTGCGAGCCTTTCTCCGTCCTCTCGTGGAGGTGAAATCAAGGGGCTATTTTATGGACCCTTATTTCCTTTGTTTCTGTAAACCTTTCCGCTCCGTGCAGCCTGGAACATCAAGGTAACTACATAACCCACTTTTCGCACAACAAGGGGTTATTTTATGGACCCTTATTTCCTTTGCTTCAGTAAACCTTTCTGCTTCGCGTAGCCCCGAACATCGAGGCAACTACATAACCCACTTTTCGCACAACAACATTTCAATCCAAGTATTCAAAGATTTTATGTACATACCTCGCGGTCCTTTGAAAAAGTGTTTCTCTGCCTCGCTATAGCTGACTGAGGTGTCAACTGCAAACTCAGTAACAAATCCTCCTATAATGCGATTGAGCCAATGATCAACATCACGTGCAATCTTATCCTCCGATGCTTCCAATATTTGCACTGGCTCTCGGGTCCACACAATAGGACTGTCAAGTTTCTACCTTCCTTGGCTATCTTCTAGCTTCGTGATCCACCCGTATAGCTTAGTAGGGAAGGAAGTGAAAGATATTTCATGGATCTCCGTGTACAGGTAACTATCTAGACACTGTTCTTTTGACAGTCGTGGGTTTCTACTTACCTTTGTCGTGAACTCGTGAATCCTTCTATCCAAACAGACTTGAATTTCTTTCTTAGTTGGATTCCAATGATACAACATCACACATATCTTATGCAGATTATGATCCCGGAAATGGAACCATTTGTTGGCTTGTGAGGGCCTAAACCAGGTTCGATGTTAGTTAGCCAAACAAATCCTTACACTACTGGCCCTTTCGACATTAGCCTGCGGAGCGCGGACTGAAGTATCACCCAAAGTAGTATGGGGGGATGCTGGAACCAAGTTTCCACACCCTTGAGATGGTTGTGATGTCGGCTTCTTCCAACTATACCTGCCTTGGTGCAGGTCGCTTTGCGCTCTGTTCCACCCTTCAGTACCTTCGCAATCTGTTACAATCAGCTTTCATGAAGCCCTATCTAGGGGCTGAAGTCCTTGCACGCTGCTAGGGCAGCGAACTATGATATCTCCTGAACTAGGCGAAGTATTATGAAAAAAAAATCACTAAAGCTAGGATTAGACCCCTGCTTGTGTCCCAAGCCATCTGAACCATTTCACTCACCTCCCTCCACACCTATCTCACCTGCCATGCAACCAAGAAGGATTAGCATTTATATTTTTACAAAAAGATAAAAAGAAAAAGGTTGTTATATTTATTCATGCACACAATAGTTAAGTGCTTGTTTAGATCAGATTTCATGCTTAGGTTAGTTAATATTTCACATGTGTTAAATTAGAATTCTTTTGAAAAGCAAGGTATATTAACAAATAACTAGATGAGTTATGTGTTTTGTAGGCATCTATTTCTATATTCCATTACCACAGTGAGTAGCATTTCAATTCTCTCAATTAGGGTAAAATTATCCTCTCTCTATTAGGCTCCTATACTACTAGTGTAACCCCTTATTGTTATTAGTACACTGCCTTGTTATATTGTTGTACCCATGCAGTCCCCATATTGTTATTATTGTGCCCCATAGAAGCCCACTATTGTTATTATTATGCCCTTACATTATTATTGTTATGTCAGCTCTGATTATATTATGACCCCTTAGACTCCTATATATAGAAAGGAGGTCTTGTCATTTGTATCATCCAAGAATTGTTGATTTGTGTAATGTAAAGAAGGTTGTCCCCTCGAAGAGGCTTATTTATAAGGTGTTCATCTATCTTTTCTATCTTTTTGTGAGTTGGTTTCATAACATTTAGTATCAAATCTTTGGATTCTAGGGTTTCGCTGCTCCAAATAGGTCGTCGTGGAATTTTCACTATAACTTTCTTTCTACAATGTTTCAAAAGCGAAAAAAAACCCAATTGAGACAACTAAAACAAGTATGGTTTTGCAAGCTCCAGAATTTCAACTAAAACAAGCCATCATGGGATTTTTGCTATAACCCTTTAGGTACAAAGTTTCAAAAGCCAAAACAAAAACCCATTCGAGAAGTAATTGTTTTGAACCTTGGCTCCAAATTTCAGATCCTATCACACTACAGTTTTGAAGATATACTCTGAGGAAGTTAGGGCTTTTACAGACCCCCAAATTACATTCCAAACAGGTCACCTTGGGAAAATCATCATAACTATCTCTCTAAGCATCAAATTGAAATTTCATAAGAAGTTATGGAAAGAGGATGGATTGTACTTTCTTTTGTATATTTTTCAGATCCAAAGGTCAAAACAATGACGCATGGAACTTCATACAAATTCGCTCTTCTGAAAAGGTATATGATCAGGTCATCTTGGGAGATTGTGGATAACTCTTTCTTGAAGAATCCAATTTTGATCAGACTGGTGGCATTGGAAAGAGGAAACAGAGGGCTACTTCAGGTTGTAATTTTAGAACTAGAAGAGCCAAAATTACACATTTATAGTCGTTTCAGGATTGAGCTCCTAAAATCAAGAAAAGGCGATATGAGGAAGTTTGATGGCAAGGATCCGGTAAATTGGATACAACAGCTGGAGCAATATTTTGATCTACATGAGGTGAAACTATTACAAAAGGTACGTATTGCATATTCATATTTAGAATAGGATCAATTTTTATGGTATAAAGTACTTTGTTCTCGTAAACAACTTGTTACGTGGTCAATTTTCACGGAGGAAATGATAGCACATTATGAGGATACAAAGAGAAACACCTTCTTTAGCCAATTGATAAATATCAAACAAAAGTGTTCAATGGCAGAGCACATTGAGGGCTTTCAAAAATTAAATATAAGAGTAAATGATATTCCAGAGAAGTAGAGCATTGATGTCTCGATAGGGAATTTAAGGGATAACATTCAACATGAGGTTCATCTTTGGGAACCTGATTCATTGGAGAGGGAATTGAGGTTGTCAAGAAAAGTGGAAAGAAAAATTATGGCAACAATGAAGTATACCCCTCACAACTATAAACATGGAAGTGTTGTTTCTCCTAGTCTTCCACAACCTACAAGGTTTACACCATAACAATTGGAAGAAAAAAGAGCAAAAGGGCTTTGTTACAATTATGATAACAAATACACTAAAGGTCATAATTGTGTTGAGAAGAAATTATTTTACATATACTATGAAGAGAAGGAATAAAAGGATTAAGAAACATCAAAAGAAGAGGATATACACCAGGAACCAACCCCAATGAAAGAAGAAATTAATCCTACCATATCTTGTAAAGAACTGGAAAGAATTACTATTCCTCAAAGTCTCAAGATAGAAGGACATATCAGTAAGGAAAAGGTTCAAGAAGTGAAAGATCACATCGAGAAAGAAGAAATGAATCCTAGCATATATTGTAATGCATTGGCTGGAATTACCACTACTCAAACTATCAAGATAGAAGCACATATCAAGAAGAAAAATGTTCAAGAAGTTAAATATCACATCAAGCATCAAGAAATGAATCCAACCATATCTTGTACTGCATAGGCAGGAATTACCACTCCTCAAACTCTCAAGATAGAAGGACATATCAAGAAGAAGAAAATTCAAGTAGTGAAATATCAAGAAGAAAAGGATCAAGAAATGTCAAAAGAAAAGGATAGTCACCAGGAACCAACCTCAGAGAAAGAAGAAATGAATCTGACCATATCTTGTAAAGAATTCACAAGAATTACCACTCCTACAACTCTCAAGATAGAAGGACATATCAAGAAGAAAAATGTTCAAGAAGTGAAAGATCACATCGAGCATCAAAAAATGAATCCAACCATATCTTGTAGTGCATTGGCAGAAATTACCACTCCTCAAACTCTCAAGATGGAAGGACATATCAAGAAGAAAAAGGTTCAAGCAATGAAAGATCATATCGAGCATCAACAACAAGTTCTCCAACTTTTAAAGGACATCAACACTTTGGTGTAGAATCGAATGAAACAACAGGCAGATCAACATTGCAGTGAACGAAGTTTTGATGCAGGTGATTGGGTATTTTTATGGCTACATCCATACAAACAAGTGTCCATCAAACAAGCTATTTATGAGAAGGAAATGTTGGCAATACTACATGCACTTAAGAAATGGCGACCTTATCCAATGGGAAGACACTTCAAGGTAAAAATGGATCATGATAGTCTTAGATAATTTTTATAACAAATATTATCTTTAGAAGAACAGAAAAACTGGGTCACAAATATGTTGGTTTATGACTTTGACATCATCTACAGAAAAGGGAGGAAAATTTTTGTTGCAGATACACTCTCAAGAAAGGATGAGGATGTGGAAGCATTGTTTTGTGTTATTTCTATTACCCAACCATATTGGATAAATGAAGCAAGGGATGAATGGAAGAAGGGAAAAGAAGTGTGGCCACTCATTCAAAAGTTGCAGAATATCCCAATTCAAGCAATATTTCCAGAACTTGAAGAGGAAGTAAAAATCCTATTGGAACATGGAGAAGTCATAGAAAAAAGAACCTGATAGCTGCAAAATCGATCAATTTCAAAGTATATCATCAAGTGGAAGAACTTACCCACTGAAGATTCCATGTGGGAGGACAAGAATTTTATACAAAAGCATCAAGAACTACTCAAGCGTTGAGGACAACACTTTTTGAAGTAGATGCACATGTTAGGCCACTATACTACTAGTGTAACCCCTTATTGTTATTAGTATAACCCCCTTATTTTATTGTTGTACCCATGTAGTCCCGATATTGTTATTATTGTGCCCCATAGAAGCCCACTATCGTTATTATTATTCCCTTACATTATTATTGTTATGTCGGCTCTAATTATATTATGACCCCTTAGACTGCTATATAGAAAGGAGGTCTTGTCATTTGTATCATCCAAGAATTATTCATTTGTTTAATTTAAAGGAGGTTGCCCCCTCAAAGAGGCTTATTTCTAAGGCATTCATCTATATTTTCTATCTTTTTGTGAGTTGGTTCCAAAACACTCCCAATTGGTAATCAAACTTCTTCTAAATCAATAGAAAGTTTGTTTGAGAATCCCTAGTGGTCTATCGCCCTAGCTCAACAGTGATAAAGAGTGGACCCATTACATCTATTTGCGTATACATGACTGTCACCTCCAAGTCATAACACTCTTTCCTTCGGACTTGGGTAAACCTGTGATAAATTCCATTGAAACCTCCTCCCCATGTTGGCTTGGAATGGATAAAGGTTGTATATACCTGGGGTATTAATTGTTTCAACTTTATTTTGTTGGAAAACCAAACATTCCACCAAAAACTTTTGAATATCCAATTTAAGTGCATCCAAAAAAAATCCTTCTTAATCCTGTGGTAAGTTTTTAAAAATCTTGAGCGCCCTCCTAAGGGAGAGGTGTGTAATTCCATAATAATATTTTGTCTAAGATGGTAATTATTAAATAGGTATAAGCAATATTTGTACCATAACGAATTATTTTTCTAGCTAAATGTATCATATGTATTGGGATATTGTTGTATCTTTTGAATGAGTGCCCACACTTCTTCATAAGTATTCCATTCATCCCTTGCTTCATTTATCCAATTTGGTTGGTTAATAGAAATGGTCCAAAACAATGCCACCACATCCTCGTCCTTTCTTGAGAGTGCCTCTGCCACAACATTTTGCCTCCCTTTTTTGTAGATGATTTCAAAGTCATAATCCAACATCTTTGTGACCCATTTTTGTTACTCTTCCGAATAGAATATTTGTTCTAAAAGGTATTTAAGACTATCAAGAGCCATTTTTACCTTTAATTGTCTTCCCATTAGGTAGGGTCACCATTTCTTAAG
Source organism: Pinus tabuliformis (assembly GCA_031772625.1). Classification (NCBI taxonomy): domain Eukaryota; kingdom Viridiplantae; phylum Streptophyta; class Pinopsida; order Pinales; family Pinaceae; genus Pinus; species Pinus tabuliformis. Next base: position 1,238,935,918 of record CM062819.1, read on the forward strand.
TGCATGTAATATTTCCAACATTTCCTTCTCATAAATAGCTTTGTGTAGATACTTTCCTTTCATTGGATGACTTTCTAAAGAAATGGGTCTTTCTTCTTGCATTAAAACAACACCAATTCCATTTCTTGAGGCATCACATTCCACAATAAAGGTTTCTGTGAATTCCGACATATCTAAGACCGGTGCTTGGCACATTGCCTATTTTAGATGTTCAAAGGCCTATGCTGCTTCTGGAGCCCATGAAAATGCATCTTTCTTCAATAATGTTGTTAGAAGTTCTATTATTCTCCCATAATTCTTAACAAACTTGTGATAATACCCTTTCAACCTGAGAAATCATCGCAAATGCTTTATGGATGTGGGGATTTTCCATTCCTTAATGGATTTAATTTTGTTAGGGTCTAATTTAACACCTTCATGAGATACAATATGACCTAGATATTCCACCTCTTGTACTCCAAGGAAACATTTGGAGCTTTTTGCATATAATTATTTCTCCTCCAATAGTTTGAGCACCCTTTCAGCATGTCGAAGATGATCCTTCCAAGACTTGTTGTAAATTATTATATCATCAAATAATACTAACAAAAAATTTCTAAGGAATGGATTGAAAATGGAATTCATCAAAGCTTGAAATGTAGAAGGTGCATTGGTAAGGCCAAAATGCATGACCAAAAATCCATAATGACCCTCATGAGTTCTAAATGTTGTTTTTGGAATGTCTTTAGCTTTTTGAGCTCCCTATAATCTAAACACATGCGTCATGATCCATCCTTCTTGGGCACCAATACTATTGGAGCAAAGAAAGAACTTTGACTAGGTTGAATTATACCAGCCTCTAGCATTTCTACAACCATACATTCAATTTCACTCTCTTGGGCATAGGGATATCTGTAAGGCCTGATGTTTGGAGGAACACTTCCTTGAATAAAATTAATAGCATGATCATGATCACAAATAGGTGGGAGGCCTTTGGAAATCTCAAATAACTTGGAATGATTGTCCAAGACTATTTGGAGATCTAGATATGTAGATTATTTCGATGTGGGAACCTCTAGCGAAAATAATTGTGCAATTATGCCTCTTTGTTCTTTCTTTAGAAGCTTTGTCATTCCATTAGAGCTGATTATCTTTCCCAGTTTCCCTGTGATACCCCTTAATTCAACTTCCTTTCCTTCCAAAAAAAAATTCATGAAAAGTTCTTGAAAATTAAAGCTTATTGTACCTAAGGATTGTAGCCATTGGACTCCTAATACAACATCAAAACCACCCATTGGAATGGAAAGCATTGGGCTATTTAATACATATTATCCCATGGATAGCTTGATATTATGGAACTCTCCAGAGAAAGTTATGGTTCCTCCACTTGCAACCATCACCTAACACTATGGTGCTAGATATAAGAAGCAATTCAATTCATTGGCTATCTTACAATGAATAAAATTATGGATACTACCTGAATCAATCAACACTATTACCTTTTTCTTCTTGATATTTCCTTCTATTTTGATAGTTTGAGGAGTGTTAATTGTAGCAAATGCATTACAAGATATGGTCGGATTCATTTCTTCTCTCTCTAGAGTATTTTCCTAGTGCATATCCTCTTATTTTGATGTTTCTTATTCCTTTTCACAATCTATGTAAAATAATTTCTTCTCAACACACTTATGACCTATAGTGTATCTACTATCACAACTGTAACAAAGTCCTTTTTCTCTTTTTTATTCCAATCGTTATGATGTCAAACTTGTGGGTTGTGGAAGGCTAGGGGCAAGAACACTTCCATCTTTATAGTTGTGAGTGGTAAGCTTCCTTGTTGCCATAACTTTGGTTCCCATTTTTATTCCCAACTTCAATGAATTCTTCAATGGATCAGGTTCCCAAAGGCAAACCTCATGTTGGATTTTATCCTTTAATGTCCCTATGAACACATCAATCCTATGCTCCTTTGGAATGTATTTTACCCTTGTATTCAATTTTTGGAAGTCCTGAGTGTGCTCCATCATTGAAACCTTTTGTTTCAAATTTATCAATTGGCTAAACAACATGTTTCCTTTTGTATCCTCATAATTTGCTATCATTTCTTCTGTAAAAATTGCCCAAGTGAAAATTTATTTACGAGAGAAAAGCCATCGATACCATACAAACTAATTTGGTTCCAAATATAAATTTTCAATGCATACCTTTTGTGTGCTTTTCACATTATGAAGATCGAAATATTTCTCCATCTGTAGTATCCATGTTACATGATCCTTGCCATCAAACTTCCTCATATCGATCTTTGGAACATGGTGGGTCTTCAATCCAACATTAGAGTCTATGAAATCATGATTAACATTTCTTTTGTTCTCATCATGAGTTTCCTTTACTACCCTTTCACCATTAGCAAACATTTCCTGTGGCAATCTTTTCAAGACCTTCTTCAAATCTTCCATTTTTCCTTCCATCTTAGCTTCCACGTCATTCATCTTATCTTCCATGCCTTTCTTTAAACCATCCATCTTAGCTTCCCTGTCATTCATCTTAGCTTCCATGACATTATTTAAACCATCCATCTTATCTTCGATGCCATCCATCTTAGCTTCCATGCTTTTATTTAAACCATCCATCTTGTCTTCTGTTACCTTTCGTGAGAGTGAATTTTGTTGCACTTCGTCTCATAATTTTGATATATCATGTTGCATTTATTCCACTTCTTCATGATTCATGCTAGAGCTTTCAAGTTTCTTACTGTATGTTTCCATTTTGTTTCTTGAGGGCATCAATTAATGATAATTATTCTTCACTATGCCCTTTGAATTCCTTCAAACTAGTTTTTCAAACCAAGCTTATGCAAAATTTTAAAAAAACTACACACTTTTTTTCACTTTGTACGAGATCGATATTGAATCTGATGTATCTTTGAAATGTTAGATCGCCAAGGTCTGAAATTGCATACTCTATTAGCCCTCTGAGTCCTCTTTCCAATGACACTAGTCTGATCAAAATTGGATTCTCCAAGAAAGAGTTATGCCCAATCTCCCAAGATGACCTAATTATACAGCTTTTCACTAGAACGAACTTGCACGAACTTCCATGTGTCATTGTTTCATCCTTAGGACCTAAAAATGATGCACAAAAAAATACATTCCGTCCTCTTTCTGTAACTTCTTACGAAATTTCAATCTGATACTCATAGAGAATGTTATGATGATTTTCCCAAGGTAACTTGTTTGGGATGTAATTCAGGAGCCTTCAAAAACCCTAACTTCCTTAGGTTATATCACTGAAAATATAGTGAGACAAGATCTGAAATTTGGATCCAATCATCATCGACATTTTAGTCAGAATGGGTTTTCTTTAGCTTCACAAACGTTGCAAAAAAAACATTATAGTGAAAATTCCATGATGACCTGTTTGGAGAAGTGAAACCCTAGGACCCAAAGCTCTGATACCAAATGTTATGAACCAACTCACAAAAAGATAGAAAAGATAGATCAAGGACTTCAAAATCAGCCTCTTCGAGGGGGAAAACTCCTTTACATTACATAAATGAACAATTCTTGGATGATACAAATAAATAAACCTCCTTTCTATATATAGGAATCTAAGGGGTCACAATATAATCAAATCCGCCATAACAATAATAATATAAGGGCACAACAATAATAATAGTGGGCTTCTATGGGGCACACTAATAACAATATGGGGATAATAGGGGAACAATAATAACAATAAGGGCTACAATGAAAATAGTAATGGGGGAATCACTAGTATTATAGGGACCTAACACACACTCCAAAAAACTATTGTATCTGTTGATGTTAGAATTAAAGAAAGTCCTCCAACTGCATTGCATAATATCTAATGCACTTAGAATATTGTAACAGAACATCATTTTCATAGAAATAACCTTTCACATTATAAAAAAAAAATATTTGTTCTGACTCACTATGTGTTGTGAGGAGGAGAACATCAATGGCTAGGTCTGAATTGAAATCTTTTACAATGTCAAACCATCTTGAAGGCTCAACAGAACCATCCAAATGCAAAGATGTCACACTCTAAGTGGTGCAAATAATTCATGGATACTATAAAAGACATGCTCAATATTTCTCAAACTGCAAAATGAAAAACAATTCATGCATGAGATTAAAAATGTTGCTCATATGTTATGATCTAGCCAGCCATCTATTATGATGAGAAAAAGTCACTTTAGTTATTCTCTATTTACTATGGCCTTGGGGGTGTTTCTTCTCTACACACCTTATCAAAAACTTGTGATGAATGCTTATCTGATTTCGATGTCCAACCTCATGCTCCTCCCTTCAATGAATACCTCAATTTTATAAAGGGGAGGATGTATTTCAATATTGGTGTGATGTTCACCCAATCTAGGTCTCTGTCCATAGATGGGTAATTGTGTAACCCATTTCTGAAGTACTTCATAGTTTTTTCTAGTGCTTGTTGAGGTTGCATGAGCATTATACCCTCTTTGTATATAATATGTTTACATAACATTTTACTATTTTTTAAAGGAATCTTTTATGTCCAAAAAAGTCTAATTAAAGTGACTTACCTTTTACTAGGACCTTCATGAGAATAAGTCATTTTAAATAATGAATATCAGCTATCCTGGAATGCACTTTTTAAATTTTGTCCTATAGAATGGTCTAACAACCTACCAGACCACTGGTTTCTTTTTACTCCTAAAGGATCTTCTCATCATCATAACCCATCACGTCACGCTCTTAGACTCATCATTCTATTATATAAGTCCAAGCTATTGGTTCAAACCTCACTCTAGATTTAAAACTTAAAACATCAACCTTGTGCACACAAGGAATGTGTTTAGTAAACTGCAAGGTTATCAAAATTTACCATGTTGCATCACATTTTTCTTGACATCATGACCACTACCATCTAAGGGAATAAAGTTTTGTATTTAATCCAGGAGATCAATTCCGTCAAAAACAAGCAGAGCCAAGGTATGACAAGTGTGAGTATAATTCACTCAACTAAATGATATGTATAAACTATCAAGACTTTAAAGTTTAAACACTGGAAATTTAGCACCTAGTCATTTTGGATTCACATCTCCTCCTGAAAATTGTGAAGTTGTTCCATTTGCAGTATAAATTCTGTAGAGTCCACTAGGTGGTAGCATAATTGACAAAAGGCATGTTGGCAAGCCCTTGTGTATCCAAGTGATTGGAAGTTAAATCTTGCGAACATGTCTCAACAGTCAAATATATATATATATATATATATATATATATATATATATATATATATATATATATATATATATATATATATTCTACAAAGAATGGTGAATATAATGAGTGGAATGTATTATATAGAATGATCTCAGGAAGAAGCTAACTGAAAGACCTAGTAATAAGTTTTCAATTTTATAAATGCACTCCTAGAAATATCCTTGCACATGCATGATAAGAAAAGTTGTACTAAGTCATCTTTGTTCTTTCCCTAGTTTACGGTTGTGATCTATGTGATGTACACAATAATTGAAAGTCTTAGTAACGCATTGGTATATCTTGTGATTATAATTATGTTTCACATTAGTACTCCTACTAATTGTGACTATGAGTAACAATTGTGAGATAGAGGTGGTTTATAAGGCACTACATGCACCAGGTTTTCCAATTTGGTAGAAGGATTTGGGGAGGAAATACTAGGGTTGATGTAATAGTATCCTCTCTTATTCTAGTACTAACATCCCAAGAAATCTTGGTGGCATATCTCATAGGATCACTTTGGCTTGTGGTCATTATCTATGTTGGTTCTCATCCCCTCTCTCTAAGGAAAGTAAAGCACTATTTTTTAACCTGGATAAAAATATCTTGATTAATAGAAAATAGTTTCCCAAATGATATGAATTTCATTTAATATAGAGCTCATAAGAGGATGCAAAGAAGCCCTATAGGGATGATGCAGATCATTTATTTTCCATGGTATCCAAGTTACAAGTGAAAAAAAAGGTTTGACTCTTCTGCAGTAATGAGGAAACAAAAGAAAAAAGAAGTGCATGCATCACAGGAAATGGATGTATGGAGATGTACGAAAAACGAAGTGATGTGTATGCAGTGAATTTACTTACCTTTGGGGTCACAAGATTGGGATTTTAAGATTTGTCTTCATATTCTTTATTACAGACTGAAGACAAATCTATTTTTGTTTCATTCTCTGCAATCCAAAAAATTGGTTTTACAGATATTAATCTAGGATCTTATGTGTCGCAACAGATATAAAATTTCACAATTATTTAAAATGACATAGATTTTAGCACTAGATCACTCCAACAAATTCAAAATGAAGTCTTTCATCAATGATAAAGCAAAAAAAACTTTGTCGCATAGGATCTCACAGTAAATTTAGAGGAAAAATTTAAATAACCAAACAAATAAAATAACCTGAGTTTGTAGAAGTAGAATCGTTGAGCCCAAAATGCTACTTAAAATTTGCCTTATTTTCCATCAACACTCCACTCTGCCTTAGCGGCTACAAAATGAAGTTTTATTCCAAACAATAAGTATCATCCAATTAGGAAAGAAAGCCCAATATGATCCATAATCCTCCTCTAAAATAAAAAACCGAGGTCTCACACAAACATAAATTCTTCTACAACATCGACTAATTGACAGTTCTACTTGACAGAGATTCAAACCTCCAACCTCACAATGCACCCCACATCACTTGTTTTGGCTTTAAAAATGAATGAATACTCCATAGATATTCCACATTGAAACGTCAATATGTACTCAAACGGAAACGGCATCTGACATTGTATGAAAGGAGATATATTTACATGGTGATACTCATAGATAGGATATTTTTGAAATACACTCTCGGTTCAAATTTGAAGAAAGTAGTTCATCAAGTATAGTTTCATGATAGAAAAAATTTATAAAATGGACTATCCTCATAACAAAACTAACTGTCACGGCAATTCCAATGTGAGAAATAGCACACCTGACTAATAGTGACTGTATAAATATTATCCTACAACCACAAAGCAATATTTTTCAGTTCATTCATGCCATCTGCAACCGGTTTTGGCATGTGTATCTGAAGAGTGTCCATTCTACACAAAATAGAAATAGCCTTATAAAACTACTTCCATGATTTCTATTAGCAAACCAACCAACTACAAAAATCTTTTCCAAACTTAGAAAGACCAGTATTTTGTTTGCATAAGGTCATACATATTTGAAAGAGTTCACAAACCAGTCAGGAAAATTGAAATAACAAAATCTATGACAACAAATTCAAGTAGATCACCGACCATTCATGCATTAGAAATTTCTCATTGAAAATAAGACTTATTGCATGGAATTTGATGTATATTTTCAAGGTATACAAGTCTAATATGCTTGATTCAAAGAACATAAATTTTTTATCTCAAAATTAACCCAACTGGACATGCTAATCTAACCAAACAACAATCCTAGTTCACTACTCATTATACCCTAATTTCTAAATGATAGAAGAACCAAAACCCACTAAACCTCTAATCAAATACAAGTACACAATTCTTTCAAATATGTATAGAAATAACAATAACCTATCAATGTAGTATTAAAACACAAGGTAATTTATTGGGCTTTGTAATCAATAGGAAACGCCAATTAGTGTTTCAACTATGTATTGTAACTTGAATCAACATTTTCTTTTGTTGAATTCCAGGACTATGTGCATGGTAAACCATGTGTCACTAAAGAATTATGGGTTGAAAATAATTGAAAATTATTTATCTCGGTGGTTAGATGCTAAGATTAAAAAAAATGTAGTTTGCATCTTGATCACACTTTTGTGTGTAGAGAACTTCACTACAACAGTAAATAAGCCCTCCACTGTTGTCGAACCATCAATACAAACTAATTTTCCACTCCTTAATACAAGATAAAGAAAGTTGTTATTGGTACCTTCTTCGTCCAGCCAGTTCAAAATTGGATCAAGTGTAGGAGAAAAAATATGATCCCAATGTGACCACTCCACCAGACTGATATCATAGGTGATTTTAGTAGTCACTTCAAAGCCTCAACACTATTCATGTGAACAAATCCTCCAACTATTTTTATAGGCTCAGTTATCCACTTTTCAGTAATAGCTAAACTCGGACTTGAATGATCAGTTTTGTTGTTCCTTACCTACAATCAACCGAATACCTATTCTTATTTTGTTCAGAATAATTTTGGAGTTTCAGAATATAATTCAGGACTTCCTCAAATGAATAACTATCTGATAGCTCAAATCTGATCAAAGGAAAATTCTTATACAAAAGAATATTGACTTCTTCTCTAGTGAGCAATACATTTTCACCATTTTCTGATGTAGCTTGTGACAAAAATTCTAACAGTTGGTTCTTTGCAATAGAAGTTGTTAATGATAAGTTTTCATGATTATGCACAACCAATTTTTTAATTATTTTTTCAGGAAACTGAGAAATGTGATCTTTTAAAAAATCTAAAAAGTCACCAAAGCCTAAGACTGTAAAATCCCTAATTGAAAATTGCTTCATAAGCCATTTTTCACAGTCCCAAATCCTTCTCAATGTCATGAACCATTCCTTCATTGCTAATTCTCCAGCCTCAATAATTTCTATAGAATCACATTCAAGAAAACTTATAACTTGTTGAAGAACTTCACCAATGCTTACACCATTTGCAGAGACCGAAGTGTCACCTTCTTCCTTAACAAATGGAACTGGTGCTACTTCTTTAGAAATTTCAACATCTATCACCCTTGAAACATAAGTTTTTTTAGCATTTCTGCCATCCTGTTTGTTGACCTCTTGGAAAGCATCATAGAGGTTATCCCACAGTCCCATTTTTATTGACATCATAGCAACATTCAAAAAACCAATAGCTGATTGCATTGTGAAATGTTTGAACAATGTTCTTGTGCATTTTTTATTTCCCTTCTTGTTTTCCATTCATTGCAGCTTGGAAGGACATTTGTTGGGAAAATTTAGTGTATAAGGTCTTTACAAGAATGCCATAATTGCAATGGATGCAATGAATATTTTCAATTCATTGTATTTGAGAATAAGAACATCATCTTTTACATATTTCATTTTTTCTATGGATACTTGTTTCCCCAACTTAGCATGCTCTCCTATTGTTGAATGGAAAGGGCAACTAACCAAGGGCTTCTCATTTTTCACAACCTTTCTCCTTTTCCTCCTAGATATATCCTGTGATTTCCCACCTAGATCCTCATCGTCATTAGAAAAGGAATTAAGGCAATTTCTTTCTTTATCTATTGATTGTTGTTTTCCTAACCCTGCCAATTCTTTTGTTTTTGATGGGTATGGGCAACTAGCATCACACTAGTAATCTAATTTTCTCTTCGGTATCGATCTTACACTAGTGTTTCTAGCTGTAGGATCCTCATCACTATCTGAACTTGAAATTGTCTTAAACCTTATATGTTTGGGACCATAGGAAGCAGTTTCCTTATTGCTAGACAAAAATGAAGTCAAATGTTTAGATATAATCTTGGAATGCATTGTAGATACTTGATTCCTTATTTCGATATCGATTTTCTTCTCCTTTTCAGCTTCCACTTGATGATTAAGGTCCTTTTCAATTTTCTTAGTGCACCAAAGAAAACCAAAGTGAATCCTTAAACTTTCGATGCATATGCATAACTGATCAGGAAAAGAAATAGATTATTTCTTGGCCACAAAACACAAGAATTACTCTACCTATATATCTTTCTCCTACCAATCGTCCAATATATTTTGTTGTTATTTTGAAAGATGTCACTATATCTTGCTGGGGGTGCAAAGTAATGCACAATCAAGGGATTTCGTATCAAAGGCCCTATTCCTAGCCTTTCAAAGTACTCCACTCCTTGTCTACAAATCTCAATAGGTAAAATTACATGTGTGGCTTATAAATTAGGTGTATAAACAATAACATAGTTTGAACAAGAAAGCATACATAACTAGAAAGCTTCTTATTGTTTTTATTGTGGTCTGGGAAAGTTTTAGGTTCAATCATGGCATCATGCTTATTAGGGACCCATGTTGCAACTGTGCCTTGCGAGATTCACATTGGTTTTCCAGAAATTTCGATATCATCTCAATTTATCTTGTTTCACTCATTACAGTTTTAATGACGCTCAGAACTCTCTAAAGAAGCCCCAAAAAATAATTTAACAAAACCATCTCAAAGTGGGGGTGAATGATAAAATCCCATTAATCCTATAGTGAATGATAAAAGCCCATTAATCATGTTTTATAGGTCCACATGAAAGAAATTGCGCTCATACCGGTCTTGGCCCGTTTGATTTATAAGATGAGAAAATTACATATCCTTCATGTCTCTACAAAACAGATATCCCATAAACCTGGATCTAATATATAAATGCCCTTAGACCAAACTTTCCTTGCAAGCTATTTAACAAAATAATCATTTCCAAGAGTGAATGAATGAATTGAGCTCAACAACAAAGGCTTGGGGATATTTGGTATTCTCAGAGTGAAAGACCATGTCTTATTGAATAGCAATATCCCAAAGCCCTTCCTCCTTCCAACCAAACATCATTTAAAATTCCACAATCATAAGAAAATTTTCTATGGATTGATTGAGGTGACCTAAACTATCATCGATCAATAAAAACCCAAATCTTCACTGAAATATCCACCATGATCCAAATTAAAAAAAAAAAAAACAAAAACAAAAAAAAAAAAAACAAGAGAGATGGGTGTCGTGGGCAGATTGAGTAAATCTTATTGATGATCTTCTTAGATTCCTCATTCCTCCAGTTGTTGGTCTCAGTGGCATTCTCCAACAATGTTAACTGAAGAGAAAGGAGTGTTGTGAAGAGGATTTGGGATGAGGGTGTGTGGTTTTTATTAATATAATGTAGAAAGAAAGAAGGTAAAAGAGGTTCATCCGCGTCAGTGTTAATTATATTTGTGTCAAAAAAATTATATGGCGAAAATGCATAATTACTACTGTATGGGTTGAGATAAAGAGTAAGATGGTTGAATAGTGTAACACTGGGGAAATGTTTGGTTGAATATATGATCTAAGGAGCATAGTGTATATGTTGGTTGTCTTTTAGAACAATCTAAATATACTTTATTTTTCTGTTTTATGATGTATGATTATTATATGTATGTTAGGTCCTTATTATGTTTTATATTTAGATTAATGCTTTAATTTCTCTCCATTATTAATATCAATTACAACAACCTAATTTAATGTCATAACATAGAGACAAATTATGGTTGTTGGGTTGCATAGTGTTAAATGAATGTATATGGAATGTTACTTGAAATAACTACATCACATCATGATAACTTCAATAGGTAGATCTCTCCACCTATCTAATGCTTTGGTAGCACTCCTCAAGTGAGACCTTCCTCAACAATTCTTAATGTCAATGATATACTAGTACAATGTTTGTTGGACTCTTAAGTGGACACTAGTTTACCAATTCGAGCCAAGAAATTGTTATGTTGTTGGGACCACAACTTGATTATATGGCCTTAGAAAAATGAAGACAACAATTGCTAGGAAGTGCTAGGAAAACACAAGGGAGCACTAGGTGAAAATAATACATGCAAATGAATGATTAAGAGTTTGTGATAGAAAGTGTCAGTGAGTTCCAGTTGTGCTGAGGAGGGATTGAAAAGGCATGATAGGAAGTGCTAAGGCATGGTAGAGGCCTGGGAAACATGCCAATATGTGTTAGGTACTAGTGTGTGCCAATGCATGCCAAGGAGATTTATGGAGTGCCAAGAAAAAACAAGGGTGCACTAGTGTCAAATGCATGGAAATGAATGAATAAGAGTGTGTGATAGGTATTGTTAGCGATTTCTTGGTGTGCTAAGGAGGGTGTGACAAAGTATGCTAGGTAGTGCCAAGGAATGCTAGAGCGTCAAGGTGACATGTCGAGATGTGCCAAGTCTTAGGGTGCGTCAATGTGTGCTAGGGAGTGTTAGGGAGTGCAATTGGAACACAAGGGAGAACTACTTCAAAATGCATGGAAATGAATAGATAAGAGTGTGTGATAGAGAGTGTGAGGTGCGAGTGTGTACCAACACATTCCAAGGAGTGCTAAGGAGTGATAGGGAAACACAAGGGAGCACTAGATCAAAATTCAAGGAAATGAATGAATAAGACTTTGTGACTAGGACTATTAGCAAGAACTAGGCATGCTAATGAGAGAGTGACAAGGTATTCCAGGTAGTTCCAAGGAATGCTAGAGTGCTAGGGCGACAGGCCAAGATATGTCAGGTGCTAGGGTGTGCCAATGTGTGCTAAAGAGTTTTAGGGAGTGTCAGGGAAACATAAGGAAGCACTAGGTCAAATTCATGGAAATTAATGAATAACAGTGTGGGATAGGGAATTTCAATGAGTTCTAGGTGTGTTAAGGAGGGAGTGACAAGGTTATATGCTAGGCAGTGCCAAGGTATGATAAACTACCAAGGCATGTTAGGAAGTTCTATGGTGTGCTAGGGAGTGTCAAAGCATGCCAAGGAATGTACATGATGTTAACACATGCCACATAGTTCCAAGGAATTCTAAGACATGCCAAGTGTTATGGCATGTCAAGATGTAAAATGTGTTGCTTAGTTGTTTTACAGACATGGTTAGACGTGATGAGCCTTGCCTCGGTACCTTGTTAAATGGGATGAGTTGAGATTGGACATGAGTAGCCTAAGATAAGTTACATATAGTTATTAGGTCAACAAGGCATATTTTTAATTTCCATGACACATGAGAATTTGGGTTTGGTCTTAGAATCTTTGATGAAAACACACTAAAGTGCCACAACACATCTACTTTGCAAAATGAAATCCACACACATGAGGGGATAAACTAGTGCACATGACAATTTTTAACTTCTTTAAATGATTCTTCGTTATAATATAAACTATAATAGAATAGGCCAGAGATCTTCTACGAGGGATCATGACCCTTTACAATGACATTCATACAAGGAATACAACTAGGACTTGGTGTTAGTCCTTTGAAAACCAATCTACCTTGAACAAGACAACACTTGACCTACTTGTTGATGGTGGCCACACACAGCCCTTTCAGCCCACATGATTTGAACACATCTGGAATGTCTTCTTTCCTCCCATTCCACAACCCCTCAATCTTCCTCTATTAATGAACTCGACTCCTTTAGGTTGTTGAACTCATCTCAACAAACTTTTCCCTTTAGCTAGCTGTTTTTTTTTTTTTGGAAAAGTGGCTATGTTCGATCTTCAATAATGTACTTGAATCATTATGTACTATACTTGTCAAAAGAATACAGAAAGTAATATTATTATTATTATTGTGAATTATTAAAGCATTGGTTTCATGTTTGGGTCACCATGTTTTTTTTCAAAGGCCTCATTGAGGACTTCTAGGATTTATTCTGAGTATACAAAATTATTATTCATATAAAGAGACCCTTCTTGGGCAATTGAATCATGTAACAAGGTTTAGTATTGTGTCATATATGAATTATGGAACCTCCACACCATGTTGGCCTAAGGGAAAATGAAGTCACACTAAGACCCTATTCGACCCCACAAGAAGCCTATAAAATGAAGGACATCGAATTCATTTGGTGCATCAATTCTCATCAAGTTCGAATTCTCTCTACTTGGAAGAAGTGCGAAAATCTTGTTGTTAGGCAGAAGTGCGAAGTGGGTAGCTGCGAAAGTATGTTTCTGGGAATCCGAAGTGAATGTGAATTTGGGTGAGTCTAAGGAGTTAAGGAAAATCAAAAATTTGGTGGTTGTCTCTCTCTATTTTGTGTTGAGAAATGGCAACAAGAAATTCCTGTTTAAAATTGTCCTTGAATGTAAACTTTGAATTAAAATAGAATTCTATTCTCATAGCAACTTGTAAATAGTTAATTAAGTTTAATTGATCTAATTATCTTAGGAAATTTGAGTTGGAAGTACTTTTGAAGTCATGTATATGTTCTCCTTAAGTTTTAGGGGTCTAGGATGAGTTTAGTTGAGTCGTAATTAGATAACTCAGTTGGCTGAGTTATAGGCAGTTAAACTGGTTCTAACTATTTGAGGAACTAGTAGAGGATTAGTAGTGAGTTGGTGCACTAGTGCATCCACATGTGTTACTACATATAACTAAATATTCACTCATCAAAAACTCATGCATATCATTTCTAAGAAATACCCATTTGAGACTAGAGTGCAACGATAGTGTACTATCAGTTTTATGATTTATCGAGTTGTACAAATCATGCATGCAATCAGGAAAGGACCTAGATTTGAATTGTACAGTTATGGAAGCTTGGATTCCCAATTATATATGGGTTATTCATCCTAGGAATTTTGTAAGGAAATAGGGGCTTGACAAGCATCATAAATTGGCTACGTGTTGGCTAAGAGTGGGCTTGTGAGGCAGAGAGTTGAGCATAATTATGTGGAATTTTTCTGGTGAAGACAAAATTTGTATTTTCACTCATATTTCTGATTAATCCAATACATATAGGTAGGATTTTGAGCAGTGGATTTCCCCAGAAAAACTTATTGTGTTATGTGTCATTGATTGTCTTCCTCTTTCTATTCTTTTTCATTGATCTATTGGCTTCCATTGGTTGAAAGCAGAAGTAGATTCTTGTATTTTTTTTAGTACATCACATAAGTTGTGAATCCACAGGAAAATCTACATTTCATGCTCTGGATTGATGGATCGTAGTCTTCCAAGTTAAACCGCTATCGAAAGTTATTAACCACTGCAAGTTTCTACATAGTTGAAGTTGTTGGGAAGAGGTCCATCTTCTGGAGGTTGACTTGGTGTGGAGGGAAGGTCTGGTCTTGGTCTAGGGTGAAGATTCTTAGAGAATAATATTGAAAGGAACAATTACATTTACTAGGTTTTCCTGAGGGGGGTTTTCCCCTGGCATGTTCATACATCTTGTGTTCATTATTTTATGTGTTGTTGCTTTTGGTAATTCCATGATGAACTAAAGAAAGAAGATATAAAGAACCATAATAATAAGAAACATCACAAGTAATTATCAAGATCAAGAAAATATTTACTACCTTTCTGATTTTCCAAGACTTTTTCCTTCAATGTTTGCAACACTTAAGGTCTTCGATCAACTATTCACAGCTCTGTTTGTGAACAAATATTTGGTCTACCCACTTTTTCCATACTACTACTCCAAGATGACAAGTCTAGGGCTATGAAGGTTGACCTTCTTCTCACTGACTGAATCCTCTACAATATAGTGAACTAGTGCTAGTTTGCTAGCCCGCTTGACTACTCCTTTAGTCCTTCAAATTATGCACATCCTTAGGCCCAATACACGTACCCTTCTACTAGTCTTGTTGTCCTTTCACAAGTATAAGGCTTAGGGCTCTTATTTTACAGTCACCTAAAAACCCTCCAACTGTACTTGGACTACCATAGCGTTTCCCAACCATAGTCAATTGTTTCACTTATCTACGGCCCGCAACACTACCCTCATCTAGGGCTCTTCAAATCTGCCACCGAATAGTGATTTAAGTCCTCTCAAAATCACTATTCTTTATTGTCTAATCTATGAATAAATCTGCACTACTCCACTTATCATCCTTTCGATAATTTGTAGATGACTGAACTAGGGTCACAAATCATCCACTAGCATTCCATTGACTAACTATTTATAGGTTTCTTTAAATCTATGTCCAAAACTCAATGGACAATCCACCAAAATCAACTCCTCTTCATGTCAATCCATTCCTCATATGTCACATTTCTTCTTCTCAATATTATACTTAGGTTCCACCCCCCTTTGGATCTGTTATCTCCACACATAATTTTACAAACCATCATCCAGATATTTGGTATATATTGCATAGATAAACCTCGCCCTAAGGGTTACAACCCCTCTTCTTCTACACAAATTTGTCACAATCATAAGGACATACTTTATGGTTTGAACATGCTATGAAACCACCATAACTAGGGAATTATACTTATGTTCTAATTCATTTAGAAAAAACCCTATCCACCCATAGCAAAAATAACAACTCTTTCCTCCATAAGATACTCGATCTAGCTCATATGGATCTATAGATTTTGGGAATTTGGTTGGCATAATCTTGACCTGAAAATTAGATCTCTACAAACCTCAAACTATTATTTCCTTAGTCAATCTTACACCTGCGGCTACTTCTATTCTGACCCTAAATTCAAGTGTGCGACCTCCTCCATTTGTGTTGGTCTTTGTCACAGAATTTGCAACCTACTAACCACCACAAGATATGGTCTCAAACCTCTCTGCTATTTCATAATTTGATGTGGCATTCACATAGAAACACCACCGAAATTACTTTCCCAAATTCTCATCAGCCACCTCTCTTGAGCTCGATTCACCAACATAGAACCAATAGTATGCCATACTACTTCCTAGCTTGAACCCATTAAGGTATGTGACATTCTTGTGAACCCTCATATGATGATCTTGCTCTTGGTGGATGATCACGGCCTTCCTTTAGAAACCCTTACTCAATCCTCTAAATTTACCTACTTTAGGACTACATCTCTCCTCGCCTCCTTGATCAAATGAGGTCCTTCTCACTTGATGTTCTCGCCTTCATACTAAGGCCTCCTTAAATGTATTTTCCTATCTATGCCTCTTAGGAACCCTCTAGAACTTACACGTTTTATCCACTTATACCTTAGGAAATATTATTTTTCCTTTTTAATTTTCTTTTAGATTTTGAAACCCATCTTGGGTTCAAAACCTGTTCGCTTGGATTCTTTTCCCACAAAGCCTTTTGTGACCAAACTCATAAAACCATCTCACTAGGTTTGTGGAGTACCTCCCAAGCTACACAATTCAACAACATAGTCTAGTTGTTGTAATCATAACTTGGTCAAGTTCTTGTAGTCAAGTGAGGACTTGGTTGGGTTCACAAGTTGCAAATTAAGTAAGGGTAGTTATGAGAGCATGATAGCCAGAGAGGTTCAGAGCATGCCAAGGAATGAAAAGGTGTTCTAACACATGCCAGAAAATGTCAATGGATGATGAGGAGTGTTAAGGAGTGTCGATGCATTACAAGGGGGAACTAGGTCAAAATGAATGGAAATGAACAAATAAGAGTGTGTGTCAGGGAATTCCAGTGAATTCAAGTGTTCCAAGGAGGAAGTGTGTTAGAATAAGTTCATAATAAGATTTGCAAGAGGCAAGCCTACGATTGCGATAAGGGGCTCGACAGACAAGTTTTAAACAAAGGGAGACTTTGTGCTAAGCACAACATTGTTTTTACTTTATCTATTATTTGTATAAGACATGTGGCACACTTTGGCTAAATTCGCATGGTTTAAACTATTATAGAAAAATTCATATTGTACATTGTTGTGTATCAGTTTTGGGGCACTCGACCTGTGCTAGATTATATCTTGTGTGTCTTGTGCAAGTTTTGGTTCTTGAAAACTCTCAGTTAATGCTCTATTGTTTATATGAATTGGACATACATGTGAAATAGTGTGTGTGTAAGCTATGTTTCTTAGTTGTTTTAAGGACATAGCTAGATGTGATCCTTGTCTTGGTAAGTTCTTAATTGGGACAACTTAAGCTTGGACATGAGTGTCCTAAGATGAGTTATAGGAAATTCTTAGGTGAATAAATCATAATCTACTTGTAGTAGGTGCAATTGGTTAAGTTGTTGTGGCTAAAGTAGACCAATGTCACATGAACTATAGTAGCTAAGGACTTGATTGGGTTCCCAAGTTGTGAAAAAATGTAAGGCTAGTTGTGAGGGAATGAGTGCCAAGGTATACTAGGGAATACTAACATGTGCCAGATGGTTCGAAGGCATTTCAAATATGCTAGTATGTGTCAAGTGCTAAGGAATCCCAAGATGTGCAAGGGTGTGACAATACGTGCTAGGGATTGTCAAGGAAAAAAAAGGAGAAACAAGTTAAACAAAAATTAAATGAACACGTAAGAGGGTTTATAAGTCATTGATTTACCTTTTCCAAAAGGGTCATGCTAGGCACACCAAGACTAGGTGCCAAGTGCCAAGTGTTAGTGTATTATAAGTGCCAAATCTTCCTCTTTTAATTCTCATCTACTTTCCAATAATTGATCTCAAATAAATTTAATATTAAACCATGACAAAGCATACCAAGGCATATAAATGAATGCTAGACATGTTAATACTTTCCAAGCACCAACACGTGCCAAGTGCCAATGTATGTTTGAGAGTGATACACATGTTATGAAGTGGAAGGGCATGTCGAAGAGTGTTAAGGTGTTCGAGAGAGTGCTAATGCATGTTGAGGAGTGTTAGGGAGTACTAGGGAAACAGAAGGGAGCACTAGGTTAAAATTCATGGAAGTGAATGAATATGAGGGTGTACCATGGAGTGGCGATGAGTGCTAGCTAACATGCCAAGGAGGGAGTGAAAAATTATGTTAAGAATTTGTAAGGCATGTTAGGGAATATCAGGGCATGTCAAGGAGTTCCATAGTGTGCTAGAGAGTTCTAGTGTGTGTTAACAAGTGCCAAATAGTGCCAAGACATGCCATATGCTAAGGTATGCTAAAATGTGCAAGGTGTTAGGGTATGCCAATATGTGTCAAGGAGCGTCAAGTCAACAAAAGGAAGAACCAAGATAAAATGCAAGGAAATGAACAACTAAGAGGTTTAATAAGCCACGACATTATATTTTTGAAAAGGGGAATTCTAGGCACAATAATAATAGGTTCCAATAGACGCCAAGTACCAATCTGTGCCATGTTCTAATGTATGTTAATGCATGCAAAAGTGTTATAGGGCATCGTAGGGACTACAGGACATGCTAACACATGATATGAGAGTGATATGATATGATATAGCTTTCCAACATGTGCTTTGGTGTCCTAGTCATGACAAGATGTTCTAGTTATAAATATGTTCCAAGACATGCGAGGTGCCAAGGAATGTCAACATGTGCCAAATAGTGTTAAAGTGTTCCAAGAGTGATGAGGAGTGTTAGGTCTCTCACAATAACAGAATTGATAGAGATTGATTATGTACTAAATAATATAGTTCCTACACACACTAGTGGAACTTTATCTAAATGGAATTTATTAGGTAATAAATAGAGATGAATAATGTATTGACTCATAGGAAAAATATATTCTCATTACTTGAGGGAAATGATACACACTAATTACTTCTTAACAAATTGACTAACTCTAACCACTATGGCATTAGACACATAATGAAAAATACTCCACAACAATGGTCTTAAATCATTATCTTTTGACAAAAAATCTAGTAGTGTGCACATAACATCATCAAAAACTTATTGTAATGATCAATGATGATGAACATTTTTTGACCATCACCAAAAGTAACCAAAAAGAGCATTGGTGAGGGTCAATAAAATATCATCACTAGAAGTGTCACCAAAGAGAGAATTAGTGACGGGCCTTTAACAACCCTCACCAAAAGTGTCACTGAAAATGGATTTGGTGATAAACCTTAAAGGACCATCACTATATGCACTTACAACAACACTTTTTTAAGGATTGTCACCATATGTGACGTTGGTGATGGACCTTAAAGGTCCGTCATGGGAATAAACCTCACCAATGACCATTTTTGTTGTAGTGACTTTGGTGCTAGATATAGAAAGCAATTCAAATCCTTGGCTATCTTATAATGAATAAAATTATGGATTTACCTAAATCAACGAATATCGTTACCTTTTTCTTCTTGATATATCCTTCTAGCTTGAGAGTTTGAGTAGTAGTAATTCCCACAAATGCATTACAAGATATGCTCAGAATCATTTCTTCTTTTTCAAACCTTGGAGTTGGTTCTTGGTGTATGTTTTCTTCTTTTGATGTTTCTTGTTCATTTTCCTCCTCCTCTTCACAATCTATGTAAAATAATCATTTTGGAATGCTTATGACCTTTATTATATTTGTTATCGCAATGGTAATAAAGCCCTTTTTCTCTTTTTTCTTCCAAGTGTTATGATGTCAACCATAGAGGTTGTGGGAGGCTAGGAGTGACAACACTTCCATTTTTTATATTTGTGATTGGTATACCTCCTTTTTCCATAATTTTCCTTTCAACTTTTCTTTCCACACTCAATGCATTCTCCATTGTCTAAGGTTCCCAAAAGTGATCATCATGTTGGATGTTATCGTTTAAAGTCCCTAGGAAAGCATCAATCAAATTTTCCTATGGAATATTAGTTACCTTGATATTCAAACTTTGGAAGTCCTCAATGTGCTCCCCAATTGAAACCTTTTGTTTGAGATTTATCATTTGGCTAAAGAAGGTATTTCTCTTTGTATCCTCATAATGTGTTATCAAATCCTCTGCTTAAGTTGTCGAATTGACCAGTTCTTTATCAAAAAAAATCCATATATACGATACAAATGGATTGGGTTCTAAATATAAAGATGAAATGCATACCTTTTTTGTGTGTTTAACATTTCTATATTAGAGAATTGGTCCATATTTAGTATCTATGTTACCGGATCCTTGTCATCAAACTTCCTCATATCGATCTTTGCAATGTGGTTAGTCTTCAACCCAAAGTTAGTGTCTCTAAAATAATTATTCACATTAATTTTTTTCTCATCATGAGTTTCATGGAATACCTTGTCACCATTAGAAAGTATTTCTTGTGATAACTTTGTTAAACCTTCCTTCAAACCTTCCATTTCATATTTTAAACCATCCTTCAAAATTTCCATGTCCCTTTTCATATCGTCCATGTCCTTTGTTAAACCATTCATCTTAACATTCATCGTCACTTCAATTTCATTTTTGGTTACTCTTTGTGTGAGAAAAAATTGTTGCACTTGGTCTTGTAAGTTTGATATATCATATTCCATTTCTTCCTCTTCTTCATACGTGATACTAGAGATTTTTTTTAACTTACTAGGTGTATCCATTTTTTTTTTTGACGAATTTTAGAACCAAATAATGATATCTATGCTTCAATATGCCCTTTTAATCACTTCAAACTTTTTTTTTAACAAAAGTTTAAAAAATACACCCTTTTTCTTTCTTTCAAGAGTTTGATCTTGAAATTGCTTTATCTCTGTAATTTTGGCTCTCCAAAGTTTGACATTTCATCCTGTGGTATCCCTCTGAGTATTCTTTCCAATGCTACAAGTCATACCAAGATTGGATTCTTCAAGCTAAACTTATGCCAAATCTACTAAGATGACTCGTTTATAGATTGGTTCAATAGAGAACACTTGTATGTAATTCCATGTGTCATTTTTTCATCATTTGGCCCTGAAAATGGTACCCAAGAAACAACAGCCTGCAAAATTTAAGACACATTTTTTAAAATTCAATTTGGATGCCTGAAACAAAGGTTATGATGACTTTCCCTTATACACATATTTCAAATAAAATTTTGGAGCATACAAAAACCCTAATTTCCTTGAATCATATCTCTAAAAATATAGTGAGCCAAGCTTTGAAATGTTTACATGATGTTCACCAAGATATTGGCTACACATGTTTCGAATTTTAGCTCCTGAAGCCTCACAAAATAAGAATTATAGAAAAAATTCCAAGGTGACCTATTTGAAGCAGTGAAACCCTAATATCCAAAGCTATGGTACCAAATGTTATGTAACAAGATCATAAAATAGAAGAAAAGATAGATAAACAACTTGAAAATAAGCCTCTTTGAAGGGGAAACCTCCTTTTACATTACATAAATGAAAATTTCTTGGATGATTCAAATGAAAATACCTCCTTAGTACATATAGGAGTCTAAAGGGTCAAAATATAATTAGGGCCTACATAACACTAATAATATAAGAGCTCAACAATAACAATAGTGGGTTTCTAAGGGCTACAACAATAACTATCTGGGATACTATGGGGCACAACAATAACAATATGGGGGCTACACCAGTATTATAGGGAGCTAACATGGACCATTGTGATGGGAAATCACACTAAACAAAATAACGCTATTTTATCTATGATCATTATGTGTGTTATGATAGTAAAGTCTAGAGAAAATGGTTTGAACTCACTTGGCTATGAAACTTGCGATAAAATTACACTATTTTATCTATTATCATTATGTGGGTTATGATAGTAAAGTCTAGAACAAAGGGTTTGAATTCACTTGGCTATGGAATTTGAATGAATTGGGATGCATGGGCAATGCATGATAATTTTTTGGAAGTACGTCTTCCTTATTAATTGTGTGTTTTCCCTATTAAGCACGTGTTTCCTTTTCTTTAATTTCCTCTATAAGCTATAAGTAATTTCATAGAGTTTAATGGCGAAAACCCAAAATGTAATTTATGGGGTAAATAGTTCATCTTGGAATTTTCACTATAACTTTTCCTCTAGGAGACTCCAAAGGTTGAAACTTGGACCATCATGATGGGAAATCATATTAATCATTTGGTTCAATTTTTAGATCTTGGTTCACTATATTTTCATATATATGATCTGAGGAAGTCGGGCTTATCTTGGCATTTTTGCTATAACTTTTCTTCTTGGAGCTTCCAGATGCTAAAACTTGGATCATAGTGAAGGGAAATCCTGATGATCATCTGGTTCATTTTTCAGACCTTGATTCACTATCTTTTTAGATTTATTCTCTTATAAAGTCAAGCTTCTTAGAACTTTAAGTTTTTCAAAGAGTTTGATTAGATTTTCCACAAAATCAAGCATACTTTTTGTTATCTGATATAATTTGTGCTAAATTATAGCTTTAAATATAAACACCTATTATGAAATACCACAATGAACACCCTATCAATCATGGCTAGCACATCATTGACATTTCTTGGAATACTGTTTGGCTCTCATAAAAAAAATTGTTCTGAAAAGGTTACAAGTTGTTGTTTTGGGAATCATGGCTCATAATAGATGCAGTGCCCATTTATATGTTTTGAAAATGTGAATCTCTTACTATAGTGACCCATAATTTCCATATGTTGTTTCACAGGAACGAAATTTTCTACTCCTAATGGATTGATATAACCACCATGATTTAGGGTGTTATCAAAGACTAGTTTTAAAATATAAATACTTACTTGCAACATGATTTGGAATCGAATTATGGTTCCCTAGCATTACCACTATAGAGAAGAAACGAGTACCCTAAAATTTGATGAATCAAGATTGATGTGAAACACAACTCTTTAAACCAGGATTTTGGCCCTAGGAAATAAACATTTATTAACCTGAAAAGGTTAAAATCACTCAAAATTATAAAGGGAAAATGGAGGCTTATTTCATGAATTTCTACGACGTATGTAAGATATTCCCGACTCTACCCCTTTTTGAATTTCTCTAATGTTTTCCAACAATAATATTCTTTTTGGTTGTTGTGATTTGGTCTTCTGGTGACAAGAAAATAGTCACAAGAGGTCATCCTTCATAAAATTTTACCTATATGTTTTCATATAAAAATATTGAATCTCTTTGTTTTGTGCTCTATCTAATTTATTCCAATACATATTGGTCTCAAAAATAGAATTTTCACATAGAAATACTTTTAAGAATGAAATCACCTTAAAGCGAGATTTGCATCTTTTTAGAGAAAGAAAGCACCTTTTATTGGACAACACTAGTGCTTTGGACGCTAAAAGTGTATGTGTTGGTCCTAATTATTATAGCATTATAGGCCTTTTATTGTAATATATGAAAAACTATTATGGGTATATCTGAAATGAAGGTCACTTCAACATGAAAAGTGAGATTACTTCATTATTTCTAAATCACCTAGGATGAAAGTGAAAATTTGACTTGTTTCAAGTTTGACCAGAATTTAAATTTACTAATTATATGTTTATTTCCATTTTTCTCAAAATTTTATACAACATGTGGATTGCCTCTTATTTTATTTTAATCTTTGAAAACATCATGATTTTTTTATCTCTCCCAAAAGAAAATGAATGTTATTAAATGGCATCAATTTTCTATACTATAATGAGATTGAATGGAGTGAACTTTGTGGCCTAAGGAAATTAATGACAAGGGCTTTATACTTTTGCATATAATAAGATTGTAAATTATGGATCTCTTTTGCAATTTTTTTACTAATGTTTTTAAATATATTTTCTCATTATTTCATCTTATCTATTATGATAAGTTTAGCTCCTTTCCCTATATGTAGTGTTATGAACCTCTTGAAAGAGATCCCCAAGTTCTTGACCAAGGCAAGTTATATTTTGAATATATTTCGTGGTAATGATTAGGAGAAGAGACTTTTGGTTAACTTTCTAAAAAACTTTATTTTAAAGGTTTTTTTTCCTCTATTAATAGATATTTTTTACTCAATAAACATATAGTAAGAGACAAAGGAAGCCAATGCCAATTTTACACATTTGACTAAATTATATTAGTAAATTTTGATAAAAGATTAAAAAAATTACATAAAAAATATCCTTATAATAACTTAGAATACAAAATTTAGAATCTTAGAATATAAAATTTAGAATGTAACAAATAATAGTAACATTTGTTTCCTCGAGACAAAGACCACACAAAAGGTAATCTTTCACTAAAAGAGAAGACAAATTAAAATAAAATAAAAAACATAATTAAATCTACAATGATCGTGATATGTTAGCTTTGTCAACTAGAAAGTTAGAAACGACATTCTAGGTATTTTTTGTGACTTAAACTTTTTCTTAAACCAAATAAGAAGTAAGATTTGTTAAAATTTTGATTGGTTTCACTTAAAATGACATAAAATTTATATTATTTTAAATCATAATCAAAATATAAAAAAGTTATTCTACTCTTAGATTATAATAAAATTATAATTATTTCTATAATTTTCCCCAAATAAATGCTACAAAGAACTTTAATATATTTTTTTGATATTGTAAATCCTATCCTCGCATGAAGGGTTAGCATGGTTAGCATTAAACAATATTAAAATGCTTTGACAACCTATTGTTGTAATGTAGGAAAATTTCTTTTATTTATCAAAATTTTATGTAGAAAGTTAAATATACTCTACTTTCACTAGATCTAAATGGATTCAATTTTATAAAGTCATCGTACAAAAATACATTCTCCACATTTGTTTAGCATATCTAAATTGAATCATAATACACAAAATTTCTGAAAAACAGTATTTTTTCAAAAGAAATTGAGGGTATGCATAGGAACTTCTTATGCAACTTGTTATGCAGAAAGTGGCTGGTCTTTCACATATATTGTGCATCATTTATATATCAACTTTAAGGCGCTAGTCTGCCATTAAATACTTGGGATGCAACTAATAGGTGTATATTTATACTTCACTCTATGGGCGATTATCCAGCTAAAAGGACGTTGAAGCTTTCGTTCAAACAGACTTAATTGTCTTTGCTCCACACAAAACCAATTCTGGCATGTATCAGCAGAATGATCCTGTCAATAATAACTGCATTAATCCCTTCTAACATCTCTAACATCAACCGAAACTCCATTAATCCTTTGCAACAGAAACTGCGTTAACTCAAAACTGGATTAATCCTTTGCAACATTTTAGAAGGTTTTTTGCCTTATTCAATATAAGGAGCTTTATCATACTATACTCAATAATCAATGTTGTATCTGAATTTGTCTTAATTTAGAACATATTTAATGCTAAAAAATTATATCACCATAATATTTTAATTGTTAAGAAGAATTAAAAAAAAATAGAATTAGGTTAAATATTAAAAGGTATATATATATATATATATATATATATATAATTTATTTTAATAACCAAAAACATGTTAAATTTTGATTTATTCTTATATGTAAATATATATAAAACGTTAGTTATTGAAGTCACGTGTTAATAGCAACAAATATGTCATTGCACATTTCGTGTGCAGCACAATTCTTCTTGAATGATACGAAAAGGAAATATCATTTAGAAAGTAATAATATAATAAAATCTAAAATAATATAAAGTAGAAATGAGATGTTGTGACATTATTAAATTGCCAATTGCTTCTTTGAGATGTAAAGAGATGCTGAGAGGATTTTTAAATGGAAGAAGTTACACTTTGGTTTCCATACAATTTAAGCTTTTTGTAATATGTTTTTTTAATGTTTTTAAAATTATATGTTTGAGAATTTTTGTTTTGACATTTGTATTTAATGTTAAGAGGTTTACAGTTAAACCGATTATAGAGTAATTTATGTCTTCACTTGTTGTTTGTGAGTTTGAATGTGTTAGCTTTCTTAAGAATGGACTAAATAAATTGATTGAAGAATAAAACATCTATTACCCAATAACTACTTATGGACCAACAGTAAAGTTATCCATTAGGTAGCTTAAGAATCAAGAATTAGGGCAATGGACTCAAACTATAGGTCAATATTACCTATAGAAAGAAACATGGAAGGAGTCTTGGTTTCTATTGAGGCAATATAATGACACTCATGGCTACAAAAGTGGGTTTAATCTGGACTTTGATCACTATGAAAAATACATGCAAATTATTAGAGTGGGTTTGGATGTTTTTCTTCATTTTCTCTCGATATTGAGTGAGATGTGTTTGTGTAGGGGTACCTCAATAACTAAATCTACTAAGGAAATTATGTTGGTTGCTAATTCATGAAATTGAGTAATGTTTTCCTTCATTTTCTTTGGATTTTGGAGTGTGATGTATCTGTGTGATGGTCTTTTAGTAATTAAAGTTTCAGGAAGAATTAATGATTATTGTCAAAGTCATATTTCCTCATGATATACTAAAGATTACTTCAAAGGAAGGAACCTTCCAAGATAAGGAAGGATCATGAACAAGCTTCCCTCACAATGCTTTGTAGATCTTGAGTTAAGAGGAACGTATGCTAGTTTAGTTTCCTCCTTTAAATAGGCTATATTCCACGTGAGTACCATGGGTTCTCATCAACCTGGAGCTCAAAAACCATGACTAACTTGATGAAGTCATGTTTACCTTATTATTTTAGTTTAAAGTTATTTCTTTTAAGGTAGAGTTATTTTAAATTTCTTTATTTTATTTTTGACCAAGTAAAAATGTTTAAGGTAGAGTTATTTTTTTATTAATAAATATAATTATTAATTGTATTATTTTATTTTATTTTATTTGACAAAGTAAAATGTTTACATAACATAACACAAGACAACACCTCTTTCATATTGGGCTAGAGCACGTCATGGAACAATAATTAATCCTAACTATGCCCTTTAAATGAAGACTTTATAAAAAACTTATTATTGACTAAAGTAAAATATCCTATCAAATATTTAATAAGTGACTATTGAATATTTTATTTTTATATGTTTTAAATGAAAATTTTAACTAAAGTGAAATTATTTTTACATTCTTAAAAAATAATTTGAAATTTTTGAATGATTGTATATTTTTTAAAAAGAACCTCTATAAATTTTTAGTATACAAAATATTATTTAATAATACAAAATTTTTCATAAATATCTAATAAATGAGATTAATGCATTCAAAAACCAAATATGGTAAGTGTGTTATTTCAATTTTGAGGATAGTCATGTTGTATTCACGTTATAATTTAACTTTTACTTTCTCATAACTGGAAATGATAAGTATGTTATTTCAGTTTTTCTTTATGGTAAATTGTGATGTTGTATCTTTTGCTTTATCGTGGATCATGGTGATGTGACAATAATAATCATACATATATATATATATATATATATATATATAAGAACCAATGGTGGTAGTTTATCTCTGAACTTATTAGGAATATTGCTAAAATATCTACAAATAAAGTCATTCCACGCATTAGGCTTCATAGATTTGGTTAGCCTTCATAGACTTGGTTTGATTTGTTACTTCCCACAAAATGGTTGCTAAATATCCCTTCATAACAAGTGTTGCTAGATGAAACTCCATTTCTACCTATTAACTATAGATTATATATATATATATATATATAATTCAAAAATAAAAGTGAAACAAAAATGTCAAATAAGATACTAGTAGAATTTATTTAGCTGTGTTATTTCCATTACAGACCCAATCTTCAATATTTTTGTAGATAAAATTTTCTTAAAGAAATCATCATACAAGAAATAATGGAACACCTAAATTTGCATTTATATTTTGCTGTTGAGAAAATTAAAAAATACAAAGATTATCGTTCACTTGAAACTTATTGCATTCACCCATTAATTATAGATCTTGGTCTTCATTCTAGTATGCACAAGAAGTTCCTACTACCCTTAACTTCAAATTGTAAGAATTTCAATCTCACTTGCAGGAATACAACAAAACAAAACACTAAAGTACAAACTATGTCTTTTTTTTATCAAAAGCAATTTTGAATTAGAAATACCATAAAATATTGGCATATTTAAAAACAACAAAGTTATTGGTTAGAAAATATGAAAAATAATACAAATAGTACAAAATGTTGGAAAATACGATAAAAGTGTCATTTTTTAATAGATTCCAATATATAGACGCCTTGAAAATTTTGCGATATTATCATGTATCTTCCAAAAATATAATGGAAAACTTGAACAAGCTTAAGTGGCAACCCAATCTCCAATATTTTTGTACATAAACTTTGAATAAAGAAATCATAAAAAAAAATATTAATTTGCATCTAGATTTGCTCACAAAAAATAAAAAAAATTACATAAATATTCACTTGAAACTTGGTATAAAATATATCATTTTTTTAATCTATCCCCCTATATCGTTGCATTGAAAAACTTGCAATATACAACAATGTTGCCCATTTTTAATATATCCCAATATATGGCTGTCATGAAAAACTTGCAATATATCACAATATTGCCAATATTATCATGATACCTGCAATCGTTATTGCCATTAAATTCATTGAATGTACTTGTATTATTTTGGGTTCATTATTGAACCCATCATCGAGAATTTATCGATTATTATTTTTAACCTTTTGTGTATGGCAATCAATTTAATGTATATTTAAATGAAACAAAATCAATTTAATGTGTATTTAAATGGGTTTCAGTCCAATCAAATAATTGATACTTAAAGAAATTTCTAGAGATTTCTCTGCATTTTATGTTTTGCAAGTTCACACGTTTACATCCCATGATTATAGAGGATAAATGCGAAATTGATAAAAATAGAAAAATAATATTCCCTTGTGCCCACTTTCGAGTCCCTACAGGAAAAGAACCCTCGCTTATAAGTTGGCACAATTTTCATATGGAACATAATTCAATATATATTAATAAACCATATCTGTTGCAAGAAGGTTCTATAAAGTGCATTACTTGCTTGAACAAGGTAACCAGTGTCTAGTGCATTGTCCACATTTAGAGTAGGAGCCAAGTAATGGTAAAATTATCTACAACACAAATGGGATATACCTCAATATTGACATCTTGAAGCATGTGCATGTCAAACTGCTCACTATGAGCTTCAATTTGAGAGAATGTAGATGAATCAAATGGGAATGTTAACTGAAACATCACATAACAGGAAGGAGGAAATTTCAAATAATAAAAAAATGTATCTTCCAAGAATAATAAATTTCAACCGTTGTGTCCACAAATTTAAAATTGGGCATTAAATGGGATCACCATGCCAATCCCAAACAATGTCTTGAGGCCAAGTTTGAGCTTTTCTTCATAGAGTTTCTCATAGTCCAGTGTGTCGACATCCGCTTTTTTCAACTCCACCACAAACAGAGGAGTAGTTACCTCAAATATCTCTGCAACAATAGATAGTTGCCCTTTTCTACGTCCCACAAACCCTTGCATCTTCACCTTGTAATCTGCCTTCTTCAGGTTGAAATTTCCAAGGTTATCTATTTCCTCGAACTTTGAGATAATATTGGCAACAGGCTGAGTAGATGTGGAGCACTTTCCATGTTTTAGTTGTTTCTCTTCAAACAAATATGATAGATCAAAGACTCTTGAAAGAGAAATGATATCGAACGCATTTAAGCTTGAAGGCTTCTTTTCTGTGCTCTTAGTGGAGGCATTCAACACCGAACCCACATCATCAAGATTGTTACCATTATCATTGTCTTTTGTATTAAGTTGACAGATTTGAAATCCTTCATTTCTTTTTACAAGAAAATCGTTGTACGTTGAATCTGCTTCTGAAAGGATATTCAAAGAACACTACAATAACCTCATCAAACATCTTAGCTCCGGTTAACAAATCAATCAACATATCCAAGACCATTGAATATGATATTGATTCGCCAAATACTGAACAGTTTCCAACACTGAATTCCTACCTGTTGGAGTTGATGCTTACATTCCATATTTAAGAAGTTGGTTTGTGATGGTTGAGAAATTCTCTCAACCTCTCTATCTAATTTAGGAATAAGTTGCATCTCAGAAACTCTATTTAATAGAGTAATCTGAATGTAAATCTGTGTGTGTGAGTGTGTTTACACATGCACCATTTGTGCTTAATATAATTGTATTTCTGTAACTGTGTATACTTTAGTTATTTTTATCATGGTATCAGAGCTAGATCTGAACCTGTGTTGTGAGGAGGTGCATCTGGATGTTAACCAGGCTGTTGCAACCTGAATATATCACAGACAGGATCCTCTTTGAATACGTGTGCTTTATCAGAGATTCCGGCAAATATTTCGGTTTTGCGTCCACAGCTTCGTCATCTGGTCAGATCTGTTCATGGTGGACCTGCAACTGCTTGCTGCCACGGAATTAGCGAAGAAGATGGGAGAATTCTCAAGATAAAATCCCTACTATTGTAATTGCTTCAAAGCGTTGAAGATCTCATCGAACCCCAAGACGTGGCGTCATTTGTTATGGGCTGGAAAATCTCCGTAGCATGACAAGTCTGTTGTGCGTGTGAGAAAATGGGCGACGCTCTCGTTACCTGCACTACGTATCTCCATTGATCATTGTCGGAAAATTTCTATGTAACCTGCTATTGGAGGTGCATAAATGTAATTTGTTGTTCGTTGTTCTGCATCAATATGCTATTCGAGTCTATCCACAATCTGTCAAAGTAATCTTAACAGGCCGAGGTCTGGACTGCCCAGCAGATCGGCAGCAGAGGTCGAGCGGTCGGATTGACTGCGCAATCCGCGGTGTGTCTGCCAGTGGAGGAGATGTGTGCCAGTGAATACGCTGTGCTGCCTGGAATCTGCCGGAGAGTCGTGATAAACTTTCTGCGTGGATTGTATGCCATTTGATGTAACTCGATCGAAGACCATTCCCATTCAATTGATGAAGTTGCAGAACTCTGTTTTTTGTGCAGAGTCAGAGAGCGACCACTGAAGGTGATTGTAATGGTCGATGTGTGGATATGATCGTGTGAAATGGTATTTGGGTTCAAATGAATTTGGTTGAAAGGAGATGCCATTAAGAGTTTCGCCAAACCAGAGAAGCCGAAGAGCTACAGCCTGTTGAGATTGATAGTGAATGCGTTGTTGCCGTCACTGTTTGTCGAGGTCGCTATGGTTGCCATGTTTTTTACAATCTGTGGTGAGATACATGGTCTTGCCTCTCGGCGATCCAATAACAAGTATGGATCCCCAAGTGGTGGTGCTTTTCTCTGGAACGTGTATAATACAGTATGGAGGTCTGAGCTTGGCCATAGTTAGAAATTAAATGCAGATCGATATATAACGCCAGCAGATTTTTGGGTTTTATATAGCAGGATGTTTCATTGTCGAGGTGTTCACCTATTAAACTCTTTTAAAAATAACTAGCAGTTCAACTATGTGTCTGATGCCAGTACTTAAAGATCAAGTAGCAGTAAGGCTCAATATGGATGGTTGTCCAGATAGTATGGCAGTTGCGGATCTAGGGAAGGATCCCTCATTAGTGGTAGACATGGAAGTGGTTTCCTAATGAGGTTATGCGACAGATTGGGATGCTGTCCAGTAATTGACTTCGGGAGGTCCTTGATTCGGGAGTTGAGGAAGGGAACTCGGGAATCCAACTTGCCAACTACACCTTTCCGAGGGTTATGAGGCAACTTGATGGAGCATCTACTGATAAGCTTGACTATTTTGTTATTTTCATGTAATGTAATCATTAAGGGGGGATGTTGGAGTTAATGCTCACATTCCTTATTTAAGAAGTTGGTTTGTGATGGTTGAGAAATTCTCTCAACCTCTCTACCTAATTTAGGAATAAGTTGGATCTCAGAAACTCTATTTAATAGAGTAATCTGAATGTAAATCTGTGTGTGTGTGTGTTTACACATGCACCATTTGTGCTTAATATAATTGTATTTCCGTAATTGTGTATACTTTAGTTATTTTTATCACTACCCTTCTCCATCACAAGGTTCTGAAGCAAAGCCTGGGCACAAGCTCACATTCCGCTTCTACTCAGGATATCGATTGTAACACAATATGATTCAACTGTGTTGAAACCCTACCTATTTTCTTACCCATAGAAAAAACTCCATAGAAATTTGTGGTTCATCCCTGTATCTTAACACCACTGTGACGTGTCTGGAAGACGTCAATCTGGTACCTTTTTTTTTAGCAGATTCCACTGATGGGACTTTATTTAAAGGATATTGAAAGAACAGTCGCAGATTTGTGAAGGATTTGTGATGGATGTGAAGTGAATCCTCCAGAAGACGGGGAGGGTGACTATGGCTGCAATGCTGATTGGGCCCTTTACAACCTACCCTCCCACCATTGTTGCAAACCAAACGTGGATCTAGGCGGATAGTTTGGAATGGATAATGGCAGAAAAACAACATGGATCTTATTTCTTGGCATCCCATCTGTGGGCATAGAGCCTCCAAGAGCTTCATCGAAAATCTTTTTAATTCACTCCTTAGTTGGACTTCCCACATAATCTGTGATAATGTGAGGAGAATTAGAAATTCTGACTTCTGATGCAGTGAGAGAAGTTGTTGTGTGGTAAATGACTTTGATAAGCATTTGTCCACATAAGGTATCAATGGGTGTAATACAAAAGGATGTCATTTCAGCCTCATTAAACCCTGTTAAAGGAGAAGTGGATAATCTGAAAGAAAAAGTAAAGAGGCAGCTCTTTGGAGAAGAACAAGATAGACGAAAAAGAAGATAAGCTCGAAGCAATCTTGTCAACGAGTGTAGAGAC
Source organism: Pinus tabuliformis (assembly GCA_031772625.1). Classification (NCBI taxonomy): domain Eukaryota; kingdom Viridiplantae; phylum Streptophyta; class Pinopsida; order Pinales; family Pinaceae; genus Pinus; species Pinus tabuliformis. The sequence continues at coordinate 1,238,968,889 of CM062819.1, forward strand.
CAAAGCATAAGGATTGTTTTATTATACACCACAGGCACTCTGTTACATGAGTAGGCACATTGGGAAGAAATTTCCAATTGCCATGTATCAGTCTTATCCCTGCTTGTTTCAGCCCTTTTACATTCATTTTTTAAGTTAGGCACCAATGGGGATTTTGTTAGATCAGAGCATACATAACACACTGCAGATTTATACTCAGAGACATAGACAGCAATAGCAGAGAATAATTCACAGAGATAGACAAATGGAGAAACAACAAGATTACTTAGTCAGAAACAGTGGAATAGATAAAACAATCACTGGAGAATAGAAATCACTTTGCATTACATAACAGGCTTGGGCCTTGGCTTCCTTTCCTTGGACAGAGAAATTTCAAATTTATAGAGGCAGAAGAAGGATCTAGAATCCTGTATGTGATTCAAATGGAGATCTGGAATGATCTAGAAACCACTGGCAGTGTAGGAGGATCTAGAATCCTAGAGATCTAGAAAAATCTAATCTAGAATCCTCCATGAATTTGACTTCACACTTAACATTCTCCCACTTGAAGCCAAATAAAAGTGATCAAGTCACACCGAGTCCTACCATGCCTCTACATAACTCATGTTTATTTCATGGTAGAACCTTAGTGAGCATATCAGTAGGTACTTAAGTCAATGTGCTTGGTTTTTGAATGAAATGTTGGGTTTTTCGCCAAGTGAATGGCACTCTGACTATCACAATATAACACATACTTGTCTTGCTTTATTCCTATCTCTCCTAGGAATCGCTGCATCCACAATATCTCTTTACAAGCTTCTGTCGCAGCTATGTACTATGCTTCTGTTGTAGAGAGGGCTACTATTCTTTGTAGCCTTGACACCCAAGATACTGCTGCACCTGCAAATGTATGCAAATAACCTGTAGTGGACTTTCTAGTATCCATATCTCCAGCCATATCTGCATCTGTAAATCCTTCAAGCACAATCTCATCATGACCAAAACATAAACAATAATGACTAGTACCCTTGAGATACCTTCATATCCATTTTACTACTTGCCAATGTTGTTTGCTTGGATTGTTAAGGAACCTGCTCACTACTCCCACTGAATATGCAATGTTTGCTCGTGTGCATACCATGGCATACATTAAGCTGCCAACTGCTGAAGCATAAGGAATTATGCTCATCTCTTCTTTCTCTTTGTCATTACTATGACATAATTCAATACACAGCTTGAAGTGGGCTGCAAGGGGTGTACCAACTGGCTTGGCATCCTTCATACTAAACCTGTCAAGCACCTTCTTGATATATTTTTCTTGTGACAGCCACAACCTTTTGTTTTTCCTGTCATGCATAATCTGCATGCCCAATATCTGTTGTGTTAGTCCCAAATCCTTCATTGCAAATTTGTTACCCAAATCTTTCTTCAACCTATTGATCTTATTCTTATCATGCGCAACAATCAACATGTCATCCACATATAACAATAATATGATATAATTTCCTTGATCATACCTCCTGATATAGACACAATGGTCAGCTTCCAACCTCTAAAAACCATGTTCCAACATGAATGAATCAAATTTATTATACCATTGTCGAGGTGCCTGTTTCAACCCATAGAGACTCTTCTTCAACCTACAAACAAGGCCTTCTTTCCCTTTTTCGATGAAGCCTTCTGGCTGCTCCATAGAAATTCCTCCAATTCACCATGAAGGAAAGCAGTTTTTACATCTAACTGTTCACGTTCTAGGTCTAAAGCAGCAACTAGACCAAGAATGACTCTTATGGATGACATTTTAACAACAGGTGAAAAAATTTCAGTGAAGTCAATACCTTCTTTTTGGGCAAAACCTTTCACCACCAGTCTTGCTTTATACCTCCTTCTTTTCGTCACCTTCATGCTTAATCCTGTACACCCATTTGTTTTGTAGAGCCTTTCTACCTTTTGGGAGGTTTACCAACTCCCAAGTTTTATTTTCCTACAAAGAGTTCATTTCTTCTTCCATTGCTTTCTTCCATTCTTTACCGTGCTCAACTTTACAAGCTTCTTGAAAATAATTAGGTTCACCTTCATCAGTCAACAAAATATAGTTTGAAGGAGGATACCTTTATGAAGGCTTATGAGGCCTAGAAGTTCTGCGAACCAACTGTGGTGGTGCATTATCAGGTTGAATCTCCTGTAAAGGTTCCTGCAAGATTCCTACTTCTTGTTGTTCATTATATTTCACTTGTTGTTCTTCATGCTCCTAAATTTGTTGTTCATTTTCTTGTATTGGTGGTATGTTTTCCTGCTGCTCTTCAAACCTTTCAATAACCTTCTTGACCTCCAACTCACCTACAGTCCTCTTGAACATTTCTGACTCATTAAATATAACATCCCTGCTTCTAATAATTTTGTGTTTGACTGGATCCCATAGATGATAACCAAGATCTTCATCCGCATATCCCAAAAAAATGCATTTCATAGATTTATCATCTATCTTAGTTCTATTTTCTTTGGGAATATGTACGAATGCTTCACATCCAAATATTTCCAAGTGAGAATAATTCAAATTCTTACTAGTCCAAACTTCTTCAGGGATACTGCAATCCAAGGTTGTAGTTGGAGATCTATTTATGAGGTTGCAAGCGGTCCTGACTGCTTCAGCCCAAAAATTCTTCTCCAAACCAGAATTGGACAACATACTTCGCACCTTTTCCATAATGGTGTGATTCATCCTTTCTACAACACCATTTTGTTGAGGAGTACCAGGCATAGTCTTCTCATACTTTATGCCAGTTTTTATGCCAAACCTGTTACAATATTCGTTAAATGCATTTGAGCAATATTCTCCACCATTATCTGTTCTTAAACACTTCAGCAATTTGTTAGTCTCTCTTTCAACAGCAACATGGAATTTTTGAAATATTCCCAACACTTCACTTTTATTTTTCATAGGATATTCCCAAACCTTCCTCGATGCATCATCTATAAATGTTACAAAATATGATGATCCTCCTAATGATTTGATGTTAACAAGCCCAAACACATCTGAATGTACCAATTCTAACACATTTTTCTTTCTGTCATGGCCACCTCTAATGAATGAAACCCTTCTTTGTCTACCATATGTACAATTCTCACAAAAATCAAGATTGTAGGATTTCAAACCTGGTAATAAATTTTTACCAACAAGGATTTTTAAGCCTTTCTCACTCATGTGCCCCAAGCGCTTATGCCACAAATCTGTTGAATTTCCTTCTTTTGTGACAACAACCAAATCTGACTTTTCTATCAATGTCCTCAATATGTATAATGTTCATGTCTTGGGTCCTTTGGACACGACAATGCACCTTTGATAATTTTCCAGCCTCCTTTTCCAAAGCTTTTCGAATAGCCTTCATCATCTAGTCGTCCCATAAAGATTAAACTCATGTGCATTTCTATTACATTCCTGGCATGTTTCAACAATATATCTTGTCCATCTTTCATCTTGATCTGGACATCTCCCACTCCAACAATACTGCAAAAATGATTATTCCCCAAATGCACTCTACCATAATCACTAGGATTATATGAAACAAAACTATCTTTGAATGGGGTTACATGGTGAGATGCCTCAGATTCAAGGATCCAATCAAAGCTACTGCTAGATGTATATACACATACATCCTCTACTGAAACAGTAAACAACACATCACCATCTGTGGCTACAGCAATAGTCTCACATTCATTTGTGCTCGATGACTTGTGATTTGTACTAGACGGTTTCTGATCCTTTTGTCCTTTCTTCCAGAATCAACATTCTTTCTTTATGTGCTCGGGTTTGCCACAATGAAAACAAATGATCCTTCCTCTCCTTGATTTTGATCGGCCTCTTGATCTTGATTGCCCTTGCCGGCCTCGATCCATTCTCCTACCACGATCAGCTAGAGCTATAGCCTCTCCCCCCTGGTTTTCCGCAATTGACTTGCGTCGCAGCTCCTCATTCATTAAACTATTACTGACATCATCAAACTTCAGAGTCCTTGTAGTTGCTGAAGTGCTCATAGCTACAATTAATTTTTCCCAACTGTTTGGCATAGAACACATTAGCAAAATAGCTCTAATTTCATCATCTAAAATGATTTTAACAGAGGCAAGCTGATTAGTAATAATATTAAATGCATTCAAGTGCTCAGCAACTAAAGCACCCTCCATTTTGAGATTATAAAGCTTCTTCATCAAGAACACTTTGTTTGATGTTATGTTCTTCTCATATAGATCATGGAGCTTCTTCCATAATCCTTCAGCCGTCTTTTCTCCGGACACATTAAAATAAACATTCTTTGCGAAATATTAGCAGATTGTTGCAATCGCCTTTCTATCTACCTTATTCCACTCTTCATTTGTCATCGATGAGGGTTTCTTTATTGTGCCCTCAATCGGCAAACACTGATCCTTTAGAATCAGTATATCCTCCATCTGTGATTTCCATAGGGAAAAATTAGCCCCACTCAACTTCTCCATATCTGTAAGTGTTGTCTCCATTTTCAATCAAATTCACGCCCCAAAACACAAAAACTCCACTTAAAAATAAAACTTTAACTATTACTCTTTAAAATTTAGTAATAATGACCTTCGTCCTTTTCAAAATTCCTGCTCCTTTTTAAAATATACTTTTCAAAATTCCAACATATAATTATATATGTTTCATAATAAATATAAAAACATATATAATGTTTTAACCTTTTCACATTTCACACATACATATGTTGGTTTGAGAAAAAAACTTGACATATATGTGCAAGCTTGATGTAAAAGAAAACTTACGAACACCATGTTTCAACTCCAATCTCCACGGATCTCCACTTTTCAAACTCCAGCAACACGTTTCAACATAGGTCCACGACCTTGTTTTTCTTTCCGCAACTGTCTTTTAGTTCCAGCGTTCCTCAGCTATTTCTTGCACAGATCCTTCAACAGATTCAGGGGTAATAACCAACATTTTAACTAACGCTGCCAGAGCAAGGCGATGGCACTAAGTGGCTTGCACGGTGGATATTCGAACCTAGCTCCGATACCAGTTGTTAGATCAAAGCATACACAACACACAGCGGATTTATACTCAGAGACATAGACGGCAATAGCAGAGAATAATTCATAGAGATAGGCAAATGGAGAAACAACAAGATTACTTAATCAGAAATAGCGGAATAGATAAAACAATCACTGGAGAACATAAATCACTTTGCATTACATAACAGGGTTGGGCCTTGGCTTGCTTTCCTTGGCCAGAGAAATTACAAATTTATAGAGGCAGAAGAAGGATCTAGAACCCTGTATGTGATTTAGATGGAGATCTGGAATGATCTAGAAACAACTGGCGGTGTAGGAGGATCTAGAATCCTAGAGATCTAGAAAAATCTAATCTAGAATCCTCCGTGATTTTGGCTTCACACTTAACAGATTTTGTAGAAACCACTGTAACTGTATTGGGTCTTCCTTTGAAACATTTTACGACCTCATTCCAAGATTTAAATTGAACAAACCATGGGTTGTAGGGCATACTCCACTTGCGTTGATGGAACTTGAACAAGATATAGTTGCAAGCCTGACTCGATAATGCTGAAGTGTTTAAATGGTCCTCTGAACATTGTGAAAGCATCACATCGATCACAATCAATCCCTGTCGATAGGCTTTACATAAATCTATATTTTTTTGTGGAATGTTTGAATTACCCAGTACTAATTTGAACCATTGATCTTGCTTTATAGGTACCACGGATGAAGATAAGAATGTCTTAAATGAATCAAAATGTTTTTGGACACTTATAGAAGGTATTCTTGCTTCCAGAATGATCTATAAGCTCTTCAAAAGTTGCTCAGAAACAATTTGTTCCGGTTTTGCTCCACTCCTCTAACCTTTGCGAGAGGCCATTTTTCATATCAGCCATGCCATTAATGGGAAAGTTTCTTTTTTTTTTCAATGTATTTTCACATGGAGCTTGGGTTTATATATTTTAATTAACCAAGGACAATTTAAAGCATGATTTTCTTTGTGTTATAATTCACTCCAGACCCCTTTACAGAGAGGGCTCCTTTCATCCACCGCTATTGCTTTTGGTTGGCATTATTAATGACTTATCATTAGTGAAATAGGTTTGAGGGTAGATCTTAAAATCTAGAACAATTATTCAGATGCAAACATTTTTTTAAAATGATTGCAAGATTCAACAGAAAAACATTTTGGATGCAATATTTTGATTTTCGAGCACATTTGATTAGCTTGGATCTGCCCAGTATTGTCTTTGGGAGCCTAGTCTACCGAACCAGAACTGCAAAGGTGTGCAAATGAAACTTATAAGCAAGCGAAATCCATCAAATTAAAACAATTTAAACCCTAAATTGAAGCATGGATCAGAGAATAAACAAATTTATAGCATTTTTAGAAATGAAATGATGAAGAATTACAGGTGTTGATTTACAATAAATAACTCTCACAAGAATCTACTTCAAATGTGACAGAAAATTTGTTTGAAATAGACATTCGAAGCAAGAATTTAACCTGGTTTGGAACAAAAATTGTGGTAAAGATAAAGCAAAACAACAATATAGGCAAAGTGAGGTTCACTTGAAAATGTCCTGCACAAACTTCAAATAAATCTAAACAAATATTGTTGCCACTGTACGAGACCTACCAAGATATGACTCAAATATCTCTGACTAAAAGGTAGCATATTTAAGGGTTGCAGGAAATTACAAAAGAAGATATCTTTAAAATATTAAAAATTTGAATCAATCATTCTAATAAAAGAAAATTTTGAAGCTTAGAAAGAAGCGGTAGAGAGAATAGTATTAGTTTTACCTTTGGCATTAGAGGTTGAAGTGGAAAATCAATATATAGACCCATATAGAGAGCATAAAAAGTGGAATTTCAGGCATAAAACAGAAGAGTCTATCAATTTTTTGACCGAGGAAGCCAGATTTCCCTATGATTACATATGCATGAACATTAGGGAACATTGCAGATATCAGTTTCATTCAGATGAAAAACTGTGAATGCGACGAGATCTCTAGCTCATAACAATGGGCGGATTATAATTTTTTAATCAACAAAGCCAAATTTAAGGGCAACATTGAGCGAAAAAAGTGGGAATTTGTCAGGAAGTCATTAATTCCCTTAGGACTCGATGAGTTACCAAGTGAAACGCTTCGGCAAATAACAAATCAGAGACAGAGAAAATAGCGACCTACATAAGATTGATAAATTTGAATAATTTGACTAAGTTTTTATGAGAGATTCGACAAATTGCTTGATGAAAAACATATTCTATGTAAATAAAGAGACTATTGAAATAAGATTCACAGCTACTTCACTCGTACGTTTTCCCAATGCATTTTAGCATTAAATGAAAGGAAAAATTGTTAGAAATTGTAATTACTACTGCATGAGGAGTTGGCTAAAATTAGACTCAATTAACTCAGTGTTGAAGGATGAGTGTTGAGCGTTGAGTTAGGTCGAGTGATAGATGAAGAGTTAAGTGCAGTGCATATTTAGAGTGTGAGTTAACTGAGTTAAGTGTGTATGCATGTCAAGTTATTTTAGGTAAGTCGCTAATTGGAAAAGGTTAAATACCCTTCACCGAGTTCATTGTAAAAATCAAGTTTTTTGTGATGAATAGAAAAGCCACAACTCATATGTTCTATCTGTAAATTTTTGTTTTAGCTTCTCTGCCTTTTCAGGAAGCAAAACTGATTTCTAAAGATCTTGAATTCCGAAAAAGATTTGGAAAGGATTATCATTCATAAATTCGTTTCTTACACCAAAATCATAACAAAGAGAATTCCAACTACGCCTCATCCCTTCCAACAAATAATCTTTAACCTAACAAAAAAAACCTCGGAAAAAAAGCAAAATTAGGGGAAACTTAGCCTAAATGGTTAGAATTCTACCCTCAATTACTTCAAATTTGAAGCAAGATGAACAAAATCAGCCTCAACGTTAAAGGTCCATGCATTTAATGGTCGACGGCCAGCTATAACGTAAGCAAGACGCAATTGTAGAACCTTCCGAATCTGAAGCCATCTTGAAACCCCACGCACACGCTTTGGTAATGCTGTACAACATCCGTGTTGAGAACAAGCCTTGTGTGCCGCCACTGTTAAATTGAATCAAACAAGCATCATTTAATCCCGTAAACCATGAAATTCAATCAAACAGACGTCATTTAATCTGCAAAAGAGCAGACGACATATGTGAGAGGCGGATGAAAAGGGTAGAGGAACCTGGAAAGTGAACTGATTCAAAAGGAATGCGTATCGGCATAATAACAGAAGGGTTGGCACCTAAGTTTATTGCATCACAAAGAAGCATTATGTATAAGAGTGGATTGGGTAACGTAGAAAGAAACATTATACATCTAATTGGATTTCTTAAGAGAAAAGGGGAGGAAATGTGTAGAAAATTTCTGAATGAATTATATATTTAATTATTTGTTAATATTATTTTCTTTAATTACACAAAATAAAATTATAATATAATATGATATTTTAAAATTGAATATGAGAAAATATTTATTTTAATCCTAAATGTTGTGATAATATTAAAAATATCAATTTGTAATTTTTTTTATTTTTATTTTTTATATTGGTAAAACTATTGCGTTAAGATAAGATAAGTTTATGTTTATGATGTACTTATTTTATATATTATGTATCAGACTAAGTATTGATGTTACATTGAGTTATTTTTCGATATTTTTGATATATATATATATATATATATATATATATATATATACAATATTTTATTGAGTAATTTGTCACAACAAATTTAATGAAATTATACTTAAAATCTGAAATCTATTTTATGGGGTTTATGTTTTTATACTTATCAATTAATTAAGTTATTATTTCCAGGCATGCAATATGTTGAATGTGGAAAACTGTGGAAAATAGAGAAGAGACAAAAATACAACTACTCAAAACAATAATGACACAACATATAATATGAGAAATCCTTATGGGATAAAACCCCAATGGAAGGTGAGCTCACTCTGCTCTAATTTTCTCTAAATACAAATGGATGTAAGTACAAAGGAGTGGGGCCTATGGTTTGTGAACTACTACCATGAACAAACCCTCTTTGATTGTGCTCTCTCTCTCCCTCCCAACTACTCTACTCATTCATGGAACAAAATGCACTCAAATAGAATGGAACCACTTTCCCTCCCATTGGCTAGATTATAACCCGACTCTATAGCTTACTAGTGGTTAAGTTTGACTCCTTTGTAACACCCCTTTGTTGCATGTGATACTTTGTTGATATCATGTCTAACCTAAGCTAACACTGAATCATAACTGAAAAGATAGGTTTGAGGTGTAACAATGAAACTAAATACTTTATTATTAAATAAATAAAATAATTTTATCGTTTGGGAAACGAGACACCAAGAGATGAGATTCTTACCAAATGAAATCTCATTGGTGAATGGGAATGGATAATTCTTTCATGATAAGACTTTTACATCAAATTCTAAATTAGATTAATGAAATGGGAGATAAATATCCATTAAGTTTCTTAGCTAGAGAAATATGTTATGTTTAAGAAAAACATAAAAGCCATGTAGGAGAGAAATGAAAACTTTTATGGGAAAATCTTCACGGGAGAGAAAGTCGAGGAAGAAAAACATAAAATTCTTGCAAGAGAGAAAGGAAAGATTTTATGGGAAAAGTCTCGTGGGAGACAAAGGCGAGCTTTTCTTGGGAAAACCTAGGAAAATGGATAAAAAGATCCACAAAAGCAGGACATCGCTAAAGCAATCCATATCATGAAAGAGGGCATTAAATACCCATTGATGAGATCAAAAAGAGGCAGTTGATCAATGGGAAAGAATTCTCAACTTCGGGGTGAACTGGAGGAAGTTAGTTCTAGGTTGGCTGACTATGGTTGATTTTCCAAGTGATATTCTTTCAGCTAATCTTGTTTGATTCAATTGCATAGGATGTTATGTATGTTGGCTTCTTACTCTTTATGTTGTCTAGTTTTTAAGCCTGTGAGTATAATTGCATATGATATCCTTGTTTATAAGAAGGTTGAATACTTATGCATGTGACAACTACTAAATATAAATTTAATTGAAACTATATCTATTTAGTGTTTGGAGGTGTTGGTGATTGTTAGTATTGTGTCATGGAGGTATGTGACAAATGGTATCAGAGAAAATGTTCAAATATTGAGGCCTACGGGTCAACCCACATCTGTAAGATATGAATGAGTTGTAGGTCCTAAACAAACAAATAAGGGGTTTCACTTAAGAGTTTGGTTATAAAATTGCTATAATAAAAATATTCCAATGAGTTCTAGAGTAGTGCTCTAAGGCATTATAATCCATAAATGTTGAAACTAAATCTTAAAATAATTTGTTGGAGGAGGATTGTGAAACCGAAGGTAATTTTAAATTGAGGTTGCTTGAGTCGTGGATGAAGTCCAACATGTCTAATGTAAACAGAATAGCGGAGGTGATTAGAGGACACAGTTGGATGAAATGTAGGATCGTTTAAGATATTATTTTAGAAGGGAATTTTTTTATCTTCCACAGCGAATGGAGAAACACAGACCATGCAATATAAGAATATTAATCTTCCACCAAGTTATTAATCCTATGGCAAGAATATTTTATGGTACATATGGAATGGTTTATAAACTTTGTTTCATAACAACCAAGGAATTCTTGGTTGTAGGTCAATGTAGTCTGTATTACATTAGAATGCACATGAATCTAATATTTTAAAATCCAAGGCATGCACCTTACTATTTTCATAGAAGAGCAAACATTTCTCACACTTTTCCAACAAATTATTCCTTTACTTTCATTTAAAACTTCTCATTTATGGAAACGCCATGGGATTAAATAATAAAGTGAAAGTTTCCATTTGCATCAATTATTGCAGCAGAATAAATTTTGCTTCGAAAATTGCCAGAGGGCTTATGGCAGATTTGAATGATGTAAGCAAGGTCATGACACTGGTGGATTTGTATTCACTTGGAATAAACAGTAATTTCTAAGAATGCCTTCATGTAGATCATAGTTAATGTCTTATTGTATACATGAAGAAGAATGGTGAAGATACTATAACTTACAGTGATTCATTATTCACTAATATGAATTTCACTAGATATTACGATCAAATATTTTGACTCCTCTCCTTACTACCAAGATGTTGTACATCATTAAATTGACAAGCCAAAACAATTAGGTAGAAACCCAAGCAAGCACTAGAGAGACCATATGGTTTTTTTTGGGATAAATATGCCTTATGAATAAAGCGATAACTAGTTATTTTTGTGAAATCAAGGGTTTAATCATATTGAATCCATTCCCAATCCAAGATTCTTGAGGTGGGGGTCAACCACTAAGGGCACCTTGAATATTGAATGGGTGGATAAAATAATATCAACCTACGAATAAAAATGCGAGACCCCATGACCCTTGATGTCACGGACAAATTGCACGATCTTTAACCCGAGCTCCTAGGATCTGAGCGGACTCCAAATGCGAGTTAAATGAAACATAATTTTTACTACATTTGGACATTTTATACGCACAGGGAAGTCAAACATCATTGTGATCAAACCCCAATCCTTGACAATGGCGTCTGGAGGATTGGTCAAGCCGGCCTACTGCACATGTATTATACGTCAATATCCTCTGCTCATGGTTATATTGAAGAGCGATTTAACAGAACATTTTTCCCTTGGAAAAGAAATTGGCACTTCACTGTGTTTTACGTTCAACTAAGGTTTTTTGGGTTGAAAATGGAAAATATTGCTTAATCTAATAAGTTTTTGGATGCGATTTGGTCTTAAACTACCCCGGTCTACAAACATTGATTGGAATTGACTATTGTAGGGTTGAGATAGATCATGATGTTCAAAAATTAGAGGTGTATATGAGATAAGGATATGGAAAAATATTTGGAACATTGATCGACGACTTTGTGATCTGTAGATAAAGGCTAAACTCTATATAATGCTATTCAGTATTCATAAAAATATTTTATAGCATACAACTGAATATTTAAATATTTTTTGCGTGAAAAGATATGGGTAAGCATGCTCGATCTGAGTTGAAGTTATGCTTTACAAAACCCTGCACCTTTGAGCTTCTAAGGAATGCTCCATTATGCCTACTTTGATAAGTTTCTTTTGGTAAATTGAAATTGCAGCGTCACCTGATTGAAGGATAAAATCTCCTTATCGACTAGTTTTTCCCTTCTTGATCTATAATGTTGCCCTATCTTCTTTCCTTATCGACTGATCTAGAGGTGTTTGTGTACGATTGTTGAACGAGTTGCACATTTGTACAAATAAATACCATACCCATTTCTGGAAATAATGAAATTACTGAAGAATAGGTCTACTCCATAAAAGTATTCAAGGGATAATGGTTATCCTTATTAACACTCCCATAAAAGCAGTCAGTGTGGATAGTGTTTATCCCAATATTCACATTAACAACATAGTGTTAGCTCTATCTTTCCTATGCATTGTAGATTTGGAACACGGAGGATACGCAAAATTGGGATTAGCAAGATCATTTTAAAGACCTCATATCTCTATTATGTTACTCGATCTGAATAATCAACATCTAGTTTTACCCTCTTTGCTAAGGAAACCTTGTAGAATATCTATTGAGTTAAACAACCCATTCAAGTTCTTCTGCAGACAAGTTCGTTCCACCAGGAATAGAGATAGCCTATGATATACGTGTATCAATACTAGATAGGTATAGAAAGTTGTGATTGAGAACTTGTTGTAGCAGCTACAACCACCCTCCAAAATTTTGCCTTAGCCTATTTTAGAGCCTCCCTACCAACCTTTCATAGCACTTTGTCTTACTTCATCAAGTACTCAAGCTTCAATGTTTTCCTCCTATAAAGGCAGCCTCTCGATCATAGTCGATCCATTCCCCTTACAATTTTTTCACCCGAACTTGGTCCAGCTACAGGCTGAGCAACTTCCCTTTGAAAATTGCACATTTCTGGAGGGTAACCAACCTTCCCTCCAGAAATTGTGCAATCCTCTCTGGCAGCCTGTTGGGCTCTAGGATTGCACAATCCTGCCAGCCAACACTCCTGGCAGGATTTGCACAAATTTCCCCACTAGGGTTGCTCAGCCCAGGATTTGCACAAATCTGGGTAGCAGTCAGCTGCTTCGGCCAAAAATTACGCAATCCTCCTAGGCAGTTAGCCCAACTCCCATCCAGGAATGCGCATTTTTCCCAAGCAGTTGAGAAACTGCATGCATGAGCAGTTTGGTTGACCATTTCCACTCAGGCCCAAACAAACTTGACTTGCATGCATGCATGACTGGTTCTTCCTAGAATCACAAGAGGCAGCATGGAAAAGGCATCCCATGATTCAGGGAGTGATGTTTAGTAGCCGGGGGTTACATGCAAAGTTGTTTGACAAGTTTCCCTCCAAGTGTTTCTTTTTCCTAGATTTGTGGCATGTGCGTCATGAAACCAAACTTAATTATTTGGCCCATAAAATCTCATTCATTCACATCGATCTTGGAGCTTTGACATCCCATAGCACATCCAGGAATCTTTGACACATCCGGCTCAGCTATTCACAGGTAAGTGGCCTCAACTTGTCTTTTCAGCATTTTTGTCGCTTTCTATGTATTCGCTTGTGTGAGTGTTGTTTGCCTGTTTTATTTGAATGCTTATTGTCGTTTACATGTATACTAGATTGTCCTAGTTTTGTTTTAGTTTTCATTGCTATCTCACTATTGTCGCATGCATGAAACTATTTCGCACATACGTTTACCCAACCGACGAACTGCCTCACCCACATGCACATTGATCTTTTTGTTGAATTTTTCATTCATGTTTTGCATGCATTGTCAATCAATTTTGATATCACCTAGTGTCACCATGCATTCACTAACTTATCTTCCTTCAGTTTCCGTCAGCGAGTCAGGCCAACCTTGGCCTGGGCTCTGCCCTCACCAAAGCTGCATTGCGCAATATGGGTAAGGAAGCCTCACCTTCCTCTCCAAAAATGTGCATTCTTGCCCATCATTGGCCTCCAGGACTATTTTCACATTTCCAGAGTGAAGTGGATCCTTGGCTCAAGAAATTGCGCAAATTTGTCCCTAGGCCAGTAGTCCTTCCCAGTTGGAATTTCACATTACACAATCCCAGCAGCCAACTGAGATTGCACATTTCACAGATCCAACAACCAATCCTACCTCCCATACATCTCGGACTTCCTTTTGCGTATTTCTGGCAACCAGTTGCCCAGCCTCCCAGTATTTTGTTTGTTTCCACTGACATATTTCTTGCCATGCATGTTTCCTATTTCTAGATCTTTCAGGTGTTCATCCGTCTCAATGGCTTCCAAGAGAATAGGATCACAGGACACTGATGGAGTTGCAACTAGAGTAGTAGTTAAGCAGGTGTCCTCTAGTCTGTCGATCTATGAAGATACATAGTTGTATCTAGACAAGGACATCAAACTAAGTGGCAAGTGGTTAATGAGACATTTGAAGGAACTTTTGGGGAAGACCTCGAATACTTTCAGGTGTACTTGAACATTCACAACTCCAACTTGTACCAGATTGCATGCAAATACCACACGTTCCCATGTGCAGACATGATTCACTGGATCATCTCTCACACTGATCCCGATACGGTGACCTTGATCAGTGTCAGTGGGACGAAGCTTGCAACCTTTTGGGCACAAGATTATGATGAGATGTATCAAATTTTAGAGCCCGTGACTGTCATGTGTCCGCCATTTAGCTTGTGCAATAGGAGAGCTAACTCTAGAGACATTTTGAAGGATTGGGTAAAGGAACCAGCTCCTTTCAGGATGACACCCAACTAGATATACAAGACAAAGATATTGAGGAAGGAGTACCATTACTTCGTTATATTCACATGTCGACTGAGTGGCCAAGCAAGCACTGAAACCTTTCCTCAGAGTTGGGTGATGGCATTGGACCAACTGACTAGAGAAGGAAGACAATGCAACTAGTCTGGCATACTGGCTCATCAGCTGAAGGATCAAGTCAAGAAGGCTTGCCAGTCACCCATGGGTATGCATGCAGAGATTTACATGTCCACCTACATCCTAGATGTAGTCTGTGCCCAACATGAGTTCCTGGGCTTGGAGTGGGCATGGTCACTGGCAGAGACTATTGTGAACACATATTTCAAGTTATTGTCTAAATGCAATTTCAGAGGACTAATCATATAGCTGTTTGACCATTTTGTCACCCCGATATATAGGATGATATTCAAACAGGATCCACCATGCATGTCAAAGGAAGCAATGGAGGCATTGTTAGGCACTGTAGATTGGTATCCCTCACCATCTAGTAGTTTCATCCAAATGTTCAGTGCAGAGAAGCCTGCTCATGTTCTGCCAAAGTTTGCCTTGGATGTACTTGTCATGCAGGAAGTAGTGCATCACATCTCAAAAAGATTGACATCTAGACTAGAGCGGAAGAAGAAGGAACCTTGGCCCACTCTTCCATTTCAGATTGGGTTATATGAGATTTGGAGTATCAAGCAAGTATATGTAGAAGTAGAACAGATGAAGAAGTACAAATTCGACCTCCAAAGCTTTAACCTATATGACCCACATTACATTGTGAAGGATCACTGCATGAGAGTTCATTTCAACTTAATCCATGGGGAGTTTCATTGGGCCGAGGAAGAATCATGGAGGTATTGCTACAATTCCTCCAGACCCAATGAACAGGTTGGCTTCAGCATAGAGTGGTTAGCAAAGCAGCATGAGGCAGCATCACGGAGAGCACCAACAGTAGAAACGAAAGTAGCAGCAGCTGAGGCAGCAGAGCCAAGCATACCTATGAGTGACAAAGGGAAGAGGAACATTGCCAACCGCATGGAGGAGGAGCAAAGCTACAAGTTTCGAGTGGATCCACTTGTAGAACAAGAAACTATGGAAATTCAAGCAAAGAGGTAGCAGCGCGACAAGCGCATTGCGCGAAGGTAGAGGGATAAGAAGAGAATGGAAGAAGCAGAGAAGGAGTTGCATGAGTTGAGGGAGAAACTCTAGAAAGTGTAAGAGTTGCACCAATAGGAGAAGGAAGCACAATATCAGTAGATACAGTAGGGGGCGCATCATGTACAGACAAACGAAGAAGTTGCCGTACAATTAGTTGATTCATCCGAACAACTAGCATCAAGTGAATAGGGTGAACCATCACAGGGGCAAGACATTGCTTATGAGATAGAACAGGCACTTGAACAATTGGATGCAGACATGGAGTAGCAGGAGTTGGAATAGGACACCAACCTCATGCCTCACCACAAAGATGTCGATTCACCCACTTTATTGAATCTAGGTGATCAACAAGATCAAATGACCAAGGAGGCACTAAGATCCTTGGTGGTCAGTCGGAAGGAGAGATGCACAACATCTCCTTTAACGAATCTCATCATAGAGTTGAGCAGTCTCACAGAGTACCGACTCCTGAGGACCAAACATCTCCTATGCAAGTTGAAGAACAAGTGATTGTGACTGATGTGCACAAGCATAAAGCTGCTTTGGCTGATGCAACTAGAGTGTATGTCGAAGCCACTATATCAAGTCTTCACTTCTTCATAGCTGAGAATGAGTGAATGGTGAAGGAACTATAGGTGGCCAAGCAAGGAGGAGACTTGGTGACAATGTTCGCTTGAGCTAAACTAAATATGGAAATACTAGATGAAGTATTGTCCCTTGACACAGTTATGCAAGAATTGTACTCCAAATTTGGTACCATGCACCAAGAAGTCATCCATCTCCACAGATGGCAGTAGCGATGTGTGAGAAGAGCACGCATCTTGAATAACATACATGATTTTGTTGATAACATGCAAGCATGGATGATGAAGTACAAGGTAGCTCTGCTTCACTCACCAAAGATGATGAGGGCCAACCCGGTCGAGCTGCAAGCACATATCCAGAGTCAGATCTAGAACTATGAGGACTTACCACAACTGATCACTAGCATACAGGCTTCCCATGCACGAGTATTCAAGAGCATGGATGTTGTGGTGCACACGTATGCGATCCCATCACTTGGGACTCTCACCCTGAGGAAGACAAAGAAGCACGTCTGACGGGATCTTGACTCATACTTTGACGAGTTGATGTGCACCTCCACCAGGCTAGACTTTCCTATCAGTGCAGACATCATGCACAAGTATGTTGCTGGTCTAGCCACATTGAAGACAATGATGTTCATGCTTTTAGACAAGCTGGATAGAGGAGCTCGATCAGTGTACCCGGATGCTATGGAGCAAAGGTTCACGTTTTAGAAAAATGTCACAGCGGAACACACGGACACTATCAAGGACTACCAATCTTGGCATCAATATGTTACTATTGATCAGCATGAGGATGTCGAGCAGTTGGACTTCTATAGTTTTCTATGTCAAAATAATGTCTAGTTTGGCTTGTTCAAGCCATTGTTCACATGGGTACATGTGCATTGTAATTTTGAGTCATGTCAATTGTAAGTCAATTGTCTCAATAGTGGGTGTAACAGTCATAGAGTAGGTGAAGAGTCATGAGGGTAGTTGAATGGTCACAAAGGGGAATGTCAAGGGTCACCCCACCCTTTGCTATAAATAGTCCCTCATAACGTATTGTAGAACCTTTTGGTCAGCCAAGCTTCTATTAAGACTATCTTGAAGAAAGCTTGGACAATATTGTAACTTGCCTTAGCTTCTCCACTGCATGGAGCTAGTTCATCTCTTTGGAGGAGCAAGCGGATGTGTTTGTAACATTCCACTAATGGGGCTATCGGGTTTACATGGATCTATTCTATGATTGGAACTTACACTTCTTTATATAATAAGACCCAATACATTTTCATGCATATTTTGTTATTGTAGTTGGACTGTTCTGGTTGCCTTAATGATATATTTTGTTTAACTTACGTATTTTTGTATGAAATGGTTCGTATGCATTTATAAGAATATTGTTGCAAATGTGCTGTTGGTTTAACCATCACTTTGGATTGTCGACTGCTCTACTTTCCAGCTTGTGATGCATCTTCGCTCATGTGCTCCCTTCCCAACTGAGTACTGATATAGGTTGTCAAGGGGCACACCCATCCCACCCCCTTTGTGTTAGAAACTCTCATGCACATTCCTTGACTCACTGCAGTCGTCACACCCTTACTACTGATAGAGTTATATTATTTGCCTCTCTGTGACATCGCGGTCAAGGCATTACCTTATGACCCACTACTGGGACTCCTACACTGAACGATTTGAGGCCTAATTGGGACTTCTTACCAGGGAAATCCCCTTGACATATTGGTGGTCCAGCACCATAAACATTTCTGGCACTAGAAGGAAGGCTTAATGACAAGTTGTGTCCTCTCATCTAGTTTTGAACCTTTACACATCTTTCATGGAGTCTTGCACTCTCCTTGCCCTATGGTGTTTTTCGAATCGAGAAGATGTCTCCATCATCGGGAAGCTTTTCAATCTCTTGTCCACTCACATGTATGATGGTGAAGGCAAAGTGGCATAGCTTGAGCACTTACATAACTTTCTTTCCATGCTTCATGAGTAAGATGAGTTTTCTGATGAACAGGCCAGTTTACTACTTTCATACACACTTCGTGAATCTCCATTTCATTGGGTGCTCAACCTACCGGCTGACATCGTGAACTCATTTGAGCACTTATTTGATCTTATTGAAGACACATTCTATCATTTTGATCCAGAACATCTTGACCAGAAACTATTACAACAATGGAGGGCTCTGCATGAATCAATTATTGATTTTTGGCACCTCTTTCATGAGTTGCAGTTTCAAGCTCTGAGGAGCCAGATGAAATTTTCTTATCTTTGGGAGAGGTTCGAGTATTGGCTTAAGAAATATGCCAATCCCATGAGAAAGCTTGAAATAAAGCCTCTCTCAACATTCTTCATTGATGGAGCTACGCAATCTCATGTGGAGGCGAACACCATCTCAACTGACTGTTTACCTTTCTCTCATTCAACATCTCAACCACTGCTACGTGATGCTAAAGAGCATGCTCACACGCTTGTTCATCTTTCACATTATCCCAACATCACTTCACTCAATTTTTTCACAAATTTGGTTGTGAGTCCTTCGAGTTCTCATATGCATTCTTTTCTACAACCTCCACCTTCGGACTGGGGTATTTCTCCAGATGATGTTGTCTTGTGTTCCCATTCTGGACTCTTTGCTTGTTGTGAACGAGGAACAACCCATTGACAGAGTCGGTGTTGCACAACCAACATGCATTGTCATTCATGAGTAGTATGAGTGGGAGCTTGAGCATCAACACTCGATGAAGGATGACTCCCTTCTGTCTGATCCCCATCCATTTCCTAACCTCTTTGGTGAACCTGCCATCCATGATTTTGCATGTGTGTCTTCATCCACAGATGCACCCATTGTTGATTGCTCGTAGGACTCACCAAATGTTAGTCCATCATTTGAGAATGGAGGAGATAAGTTACTCATTGAAGATCCACTTGATCCTCCATCTATCTTTTCCGGAGACACAGAGGATGAGTTTGTTCACTTTTCATCTACCCCTCTATTTGATTTATCTGATCATGAGGATGTCGAAGAATTCATTGATTTTTCCGATCGTGGTGGTCATGATCCATTTACTTCCATTTTTTATCATGATCATGAGCCTATTGCAGTTGATCTTTCGAAGCCACTGATTTATGATGATCTATCTGATGATGATGTTGAAACACCCAAGACCGTCAATGCACTTCAACCTAAGCTAATGGTTATGTCAGGTCCTCACTCTCTTGGAGTTAGTCTCACTTTCGATCATGAAATTGTTCAATCACCCAAGGCTCCTCAATTCTCATCTATATTCATTGAAGATCCATCTCACTCACAGATCACACCCCTCAAATTGCACGATCCCATTGCTCATGCATTGGAGGAGTCTTACATTGCAAGCACTCGTGAGCAATGCAAGTTATCTTTGTTTCTTTCATTTGCTTGCATGTCACAATCAAGAGTGTGCTTATGCTTCAAAGTTGCACATAGTGTCACCCATCACTATGATAAGTCCACAGACTAATCACCATGCACTTGCACTCACTCATGTCCTGTGGGCACATTGAAACACAAAGTGTGGTTGTCTTCATTATTATATCTTTCTTGTTTGTTGGTTTCGCACAACTAGCTTGCTCGCAGGCCAAGCCTTCACAAACATGGGTCTACCAATGCGCCGATGGCTGCATTGGAAGTATCACTTCACGTGATTAGGCCCATGCACCATTAGTGTAGGAGTAGGAGTAGTGTTTGATTTTAGTTGTTTGCTTGCATGCTTGTTTGCTTGCATGATTTTTTTGGTGGTTTGTTTGCTTGCTTCTTTTCTTATTTGTTTTTCTTTCACTTTATCTTATGCTTTTTCTTTGATTTGATGTTTGTTAGTTTGCCTGTTTCATTTGTAGGTTAGTCTTGCATGAAACCATGTATGACTCTTGAAGCGAGCTGGGTAAAGTACAAGAGGGCTTGTAAAACTATCAGTGCTTGGTTATCTGTCATCTTGCCTCTGCATAATGAGCTTGTTACCTTTAGTCCATGATACATCAAAGGAAAATACGTATTGTTCGAAGTTAACCTTGGTGATAACACAACACTTGCACACTAACTAGTGTCACCTTGTCTAGTTGGTTGTTTTTGGGTTAACCCTTGTTAGCTCAGTCATGTAGAGTAAGGTGAGGGGGGAAACCTTAACAGGCATGTCAGAGATACAATAAACTACTTCTCTATTGGAACAACCTCTTCTTCCCTCAATAAGTCAAGATCCCTCTTCTGCCTCTGAAATGAATAAGTGCTATCCACAGTGAACAAAAGAAAAAGGAAAAAAAATGAAAAGTCAAAAAATTCAAAAAGAAAAATGGATAAGGAAAAAGAAGAGAAAGGCTTCCTGTACAGGGAGGTGATGCAAGTAACTCTTCCAGGGTACTAACCAGGCTCCCTCGCAATAGAGCCATGCTTGTGTTCATATGTGACTCCACTGGGGTATTGTCCAGTCCTGCTGGTAGTGGAGGAACACCAAAGATGAATCTAAGACTCTAACGACTATACTTATTGTGCACTTATGTACCCCTCAATCCTAATAGAAACAATTGTGTTTCCTTGGCTTGGAATGTGTGTCAATTGACCAAGGGTTTGGCAGATGCTACATCTTACAATCAAGCTAGTGTGAAGCCAAGATGAACTGAGAGTTGAACAATACTTCCGGAGTTGTTAGACTTGGCTTTCACAAACAAGGTCCACCAAAAGAGCTGGAGTTCTACCAGTGTGTCACCAAGTGTTGTAGTGGCTACAACTACCCTCCAAAATTTGCCTTAGCCTGTTTTGGAGCCTCCCTACCAAACTTTCATAGCACTTTGTCTTGCTTCATCAAGTACTCAAGCTTCAGTGTTTTCCTCTCACAAAGGCAGCCTGTCAATCATAGTCGATCCATCCCCTCACAAGTTGTTCACCCGGGTTCAGTCCAGATGTAGGCTGACCAGCCTCCCCTTGAAAATTGAACATTTCTGGAGGGTAACAAGCCTTCCTCTAGAAATTCTATAATCATCTCTGGTAGCCTGTTGGGCTCCAGGATTGGACAATCTTTCCAGCCAACACTCTGAGCAGGATTTGTGCAAATTTCCCCAATAGGGCTGCTCAGCCCAGGATTTGCGCAAATTTTGGCAATAGTCAGCTGCTCTGCCTAGAAATTGTGCAATCCTCTTGGGAAGTCAGCTCAGATCCTAGCCATAAATGCACATTTTTCCCAAGCATTTGAGCAACTACATGCATGAGCAGTCTGGTTTACTAGTTCCACCCAGGACCAAAGAAACTTGAATTGCATGCATCCATGACTGGTTCTTCCTGGAATAGAAAGAGGCAACATGCAAACAGAATCCCATGATTCAAGGAGCTATTTTTAGCAGTCGAGGCTTACATGCAAAGTTGTTTTGGAAGTTTCCCTCCAAGTGTCTCTTTTTCCTAGATTTGTGGCATACGCATCAGGAGACCAAACTTATTTATTCAACACATCAGATCTCATTCATTCACATCAATCTTGGATATATGACATCCCATACCACATCCAGGACTCTTTGACACATCTAGCTTAGTTATTCACGGGTAAGTGGCCTCAACTTATCTTTTTCAGCATTTTTGTTGCTTTCTGCGTATTCACTTATGTCAGTATTTCTTACTTGATTTATTTGAACACTTGCTATCATTTACATCTATACTAGCTTGTCCTAGCTCTATTTCTATTTTCATTGCTATCTCACTGTTGTCACACGCATGAAACTGTTTTGCACGCATGTTTGCCCAACCGGCAAACTGCCTCACCCACATGCATGTTGGATTTTTTGTTGAATCTTTCATTCATGTTTTTAATTCTCTGTCAATCACTTCTTCTATCACTTAGTATCGTCATGCATTCACTGTCTTATTTTCTTTCAGTTACCCTTCGGGGAGTTGGGTCGACCTTGGCCTGGGCTCTGCCTTCACCACAGCTGCATTGTGCAATCTTGGGAAGGAAGGTTCACCTTCCTCTCCAGAAATGCACATTTGTACCCATCATTGGACTCCAAGACTATTTCGCTCATTTCTAAAGGGCAATGGTTGCTTGGCCCAAGAAATTGCGCAAATCTGTCCCTAGGCCAACACTCCTTCCCAGCTGGAATTACACATTGCACAATCCCAGTAGCCAATTACGTGAATGGATTGCACATTTCGCAGATCCACCAGTCAGTCATGCCTCCGAGACAACCCAAACTTCCTTTTGCACATTTCTGGTAGCTAGTCACTCATCCTCCTAGTAAAATTTATGCGATCTTGCTCATCAGTTTCCCAGGTATGTGTTGTGTCCTTCCCCAGATTTCCTTTGTTTCCACTGACATATTTCTTGCCATGCATGTTGCTTGTTTCTATATATTTTAGGTGTTCATCTATCTCAATGGCTTCCAAGAGAACAAGATCACAGGACACTGATGGAGTTGCAGCTGGAGCAGCAGTTGAGCAGATGTCCTCTAGTCTTCCAATCTATGAAGATACAAAGTTGTATCTAGAGAAGGACATCAAACTGAAGTGGTAAGAGGTTAATGAAACATTCACATGCACTTTTGGGGAACACCTCGAAGACCGTCAGGTGTACATGAACATTCACAAGTCTAGCTTGTACCTGTTTTCATGTAGATAGCCCACGTTCACATGCCTAGACATGATTCAATGGATCGTCTCTCACACTGATCCTGAGATGATGACCTTGAGTAGTGTTAGTGGGACGAAGCTTGCAACCTTCTGGGCATAATATTATGATGAGATGTATCGCATGTCAGATCTCGTGAGGGTCATGAGTCCTCCATTTAGCTTGCCCAACAACAAAGCTATTGAGGAAGGAATACCAATGCTTGGTCATATTCACATGTCGACTAAGTCGCCAAGAAAGCACTGAAACCTTTCCTCAGAGTTGGGTGATCGCTTTTGACCAACTGGCTAGAGAAGAAAGACCATGCAACTGGTCCGACATACTAGCTCATCGGCTGAAGGAACAAGTCACAAGGCTCGCCATCACTCGAGGGTATGCATGCGGAGATTTACATGTCCGCTTACATCCTAGATGTAGTCTGTGCTCGACATGAGTTCCCAGGCTTGGAGTGGACATGGTCACCTATAGAACTATTGTGAACACATATTTCAAGTTGTTGTCTGAATGTAATTTTAGAGGAGTAAACATACAGTTGTCTGATCATTTTGTCACCCCAGTATACAACATGATATTCAAACAGGATCCACCCTGCATGTCAAAGGAAGAAATGGAGGCGTTGTAAGGCATTGTAGATTAGTATTCCTCACCGTTTGACACTTTCATCCGAAAGTTTAGTTCGGAGAAGCCTCTTCATGTTCTGCCAAAGTTTGCCTTGGACGTACTTGTCATGCAGGAAGTAGCACATCACATCTCGGTAGGATTTATAGCTAGACTGTAGTAGAAGAATAAGGCACCTTGGCCCACTCTTCTATTGCGGATTGGTTTATATGAGATCCAGAGTATCAAGCAAGCGCATGTTGAAGCAGAACAGATGAAGAACTACCCGTTCGACCTCCGAAGCTTCAACCTATATGACCCACATTGCATTGTGAAGGATCACTCCATGAGAGTTCAGTTCAACTGGATCCATGGGGCATTTCATTGGGTCGAGGAAGACTCATGGAGGAATTGCTACAATTCCTCTTGGACCTAATGAATAGGTCGGCTTTAGCGTAGAGTGGTTAGCAAAGTAGAATGAAGCAGCATTACGGTGATCACCAATAGTAGCAGTAGTAGCAACAACAACAAAAGCAGTTGAGTCAAGCATACTTGTGCACGATAAAGGGAAGAGGAATATTGTCGATCACATGGAGGAGGAGCAAAGCTGCAAGTTTTGAGCAGATCCACTTGTAGAATAAGCAGTTATGGCTATTCAGGCAAAGAGGTAGTAGTGCGACAAGCACATCGTGCGAAGGCAGGGGAGTAAGAAGAGAATGGAAGAAGCAGAGAAGGAGTTGCATGAGACAAGGGAGAAACTTCGGAAATAACAAGAGTTGCGCAAACAGGATAAGGAAGTGCAACAATAGTAGGTACAGCAGGGGGCACATCATGTACAGGCAAACAAGGTAGCGCCCATACAAGTAGTTGATTCATATAAACAATTGGCATCAAGTGAATAGGGTGAACCATCACAGGGGCAAGAATTTGATCATGAGATAGAATAGGTGCTTGAACAGTTAGATGCAGACATGGAGCAGCAGGAGTTGGAACAGGACACCAACCTCACACCTCACCACAAAGAGGTCAACTCACCTACTCCATTACATCCAGATGATAAGCAAGTTGCAAATGACCAAGGAGGCACTGAGATCCTTGGTGGTCAGTAGGAAGCATAGATGCACAACATCTCCTTTGACGAATCTTATCACAGAGTTGTGCAGTCTCATAGAGTACCGACTCTGGAGGACCAAACATCTCCTGCACAAGTTAAATAGTAAGTGATCATGACCGATGTGCATAAGCATCTAGTTTCTTTGGCCGATGCAACTAGAGTGTATGCTGAAGCAACCAGCTCAAGCGTTCACTTCCTCATAGCTGATAATGAGTGAATGGAAAAGGAGCTACAGGTGGCCAAATAAGGAGGATAGTTGGTGACAATTTCCATGTGAGCTGAACTGAAGAAGGAAATACTAGATGAAGTATTGTCCCTTGAAACCATTATGCGAGCATTATACTCCAAGTTTGGTACCGTGCACTAAGCAGTCGTCGATCCCCATGGATGGCAGCAACGATGTGCGAGAAAAACATGTATCTTGAAGAACATATATAATGATGTTGATAACATGCAAGCATGGATGATGAAGTATAAGGGAGCCCTGTTTCACTTGCCAAAGACGATGAGGGCCAATGCGGTCAAGCTACAAGCACGTATCCGGAGTCAGATTTGGAACTATGAGGAATTACAACAATTTATCACTAGCATACATCCTTCCCATGCATGCATATTCAAGAGCATGGATGTTGTGGTGCACATACATGCGATCCCATCACTTGGGACTCTCACCGAGGTGAAGACAAAGAAGCAAGTCTGACAGGAGCTTGACTCGTAGTTCAATGAGTTGATGTGTACCACCACCAGCCCAAACTTGCCTATGAGTGCAGACATCATGCGCAAGTATGTTGTTGGTACGACCATATTGAAGAAAATGATGTGCATGCTTTTAGATGAGTTGGATAGAGGAGCTCGAGTAGTGTACCCAGATGCTATGGAGCCAAGGTTCAGGTTTCAGATAGATGTCACAGCGGAAAACACGGACACTATCAAGGACTACCAATGTTGGCATCAATATGTTACTGTTGATCATCATGAGGATGTCGAGAAGTTGGACTTCTATAGTTTTCCAAGTCAGAATGATATCTAGTTTGGCTTGTTCAAGCCATTATTCACATGGGCACATGTGCATAGTAATGTTGAGTCATGTCAAGTGTAAGTCAAGTCTCAATAGTGGATGTAACAACCATAGAGCAAGTTAAGAGTCATGAGGGTAGTTGAATGGTCACAAAGGAGAATGTCAAGGGTCACCCCACCTTTTGCTATAAATAGTCCCTCATAACTCATTGTAAAGCCTTTTGGTTACCCAAGCTTCTATTAAGACTATCTTCAAGAAAGCTTGGACAGTATTGTAACACACCTTGGCTTCTCCACTACACGAAGATAGTTCATCTCTTTGGAGGAGCAGGTGGATGTGGCTATAACGGTCCACTGATGGGGCTACAAGGTTAACATGGATGTATTGTATGATTAGAACTTACACTTATTTATATAATAAGAGCTAGCACATTTTCATGCATATGTTGTTATTGTAGTTGGATTGTTCCAGTTTCCTTAATGATATATGTTGTTTAACGTACGTATTTGTGTATGAATTGATTTGTATGCAATTATAAGAATCTTGTTGCAAATGTGTTGTTGGTTTAACCATCACTTTGTATTGTCGACTGCTCTTCTCTCCAGCTTGTGATGCATCTTCGCTCGTGTGTTCCCTTCCCAAGTGAGTACTGATACAGGTTGTCAAGGGGAACACTCATCCAACCCCCTTAATGGTAGAACCTCTCATGCACCTTCCTTGACTCACTACAGCAGTCACACCCTTGCTACTGACAAAGTTATCTTACTTTCCTCTATGTGACATCACAGTCAAGGCAATACCTTACGACCCACCGTTGGGACTCCTACACTAAACGGTCTGAGGTCTAGCTGGGGCTTGTTATCGGGGAGATCCCCTTGACATGTTGGCGGGTCCAACACTGTCAACAAAACCTAATAGTTAACTACACCCACCTCCCTATGGAAAATAAATTATTCCTGATATAAAGGAGTTCGATAATGAAGCTAAGAGGGATGGGCTATGATAAGAAATCCTTCCTGGGCGTGGTGCCTTGGGTGTCGAACTACCTAGTTGGAGTTCGATGATATTCCATAACAGGTAATAAGGACTTGGAACTTTGGCCTCAAGCCCAATGGTAGATACTGAAAATATTTTTGTGAGGGTAGTAAAGGTTGATCCACCATGATCATGCGTGCACAGGAAGGCCAACATAACTCATAGCTTGGGTTGGTCAACCATTTGTAAGGTTCTGAGAGACCTCAGTTGACGAGAAAGGTCAGACCATTCCGTCAGCCTGAAATTGGAAGAGTGTTATTGTATCAAGGAGTTCCTTCTTACAAAAGATGTTGTTTTTACTTTGTTTGGAGACGTTTGAGACACATTGGTGAAGTTCGACTTTTTGTTTAAAATTGGTAAAATTTGTTTTGTAGAGCGCAGTGCCAAAAAGGGGGCTAGTTTTCAACAAAAATGTGCCCATTGAATCTGAGTAAGACTGCATGGAGGTGATGTGTTTCATCAGAGCCATTGGTTTTGAATTCCTATAGTTCTGCACTCCCATGCTTCCTATTCGTATTTTAAAAACAATGCACAGGTATGTCTTATCTTTCAAGTTCTGTTTCTCCCATGGAGTCGATCATGATGTGGAATTTCTTTCAGTTTATAGAAAAAATTCATGATGTGGTCCCTTATTGTCTATATAGTTGAACTTCAAAAATTTGTCTACTTGCTAAGGTAAAAATATTACCAATCCCAATTTTTACTGCAATTAATATGCCAAATTGTTGCATCAGCAAGTTAGAATATCATAAGGATGAATTTGTTCGACTCTGACATATGTGGTAAGACTCTCTCCATAATAAATAACAGTACAGGTCAAAACATTCATAGCTTGATGGATATATATATGCTGCAATTAATGGCAAATACATATTGGTAGTTTTAGGTGCACAATTATTCAATTATCGTTTGTATTGATGAGGACTACACTGCACATATTTTATTTGTACACATTAATGTGTGGGAAATAGAAAAACATGTACAACATGGTATGCCATGGTTTGTTGCAATACTTAATTGCAATTTCCTTCATGGAAATGATATTGTTTTCATATTATTCTGCATAATTATTACGTAAAAATGAGATTAGATGACGTGTGGGCACTTTGTGTATAAAAAAACTACACAGAAATGCGTGTGCAATTTTATATGAGTTTTTTTTTATGCATAAATCATCTCATAAGAATATAAATACCTTCTCTTCCGAGTTGTTAATTAACATTATGCTTGAAGGATATATGTCTAGCCTTCTCATTTCATAGGATGAGTGGATATTGTCACAAACGCATCATGTGATTACATGCATGTGCTTACATATATGTATGGCATTCATGTATGGCTCATTTGTGTGGTTACAATGAGCTGCATTTGTATGCTTACATGCATGGATGGCTAAAAATTCTCACTAATTACCATGATTTAAAATTGGTTTAATTTGAGATGGTTATAGTTGAGCTTGATGAATGAACAAATTTGCAATAATTGTAAGGTATGATTATTGAAAGGATGGATGATGAATTTTAGTGGTGTGGTCATCATGGCTTATAAATATGAAAGAAAGTGTTGAAAGGAGTAATGGGGGATAAGGAAAGTTTGAATCATATGCCTTTTCTCATATTAAAATTAAATTATGAGTTGTACATCATCTATCGAAGGACATAGCTTAACAAAATTCAACCAATGTCAGTAAAGATAATCTATCCAAAGACATAGCTCAATGAAATTAAGTTTATACTTATAGAGATCTCAAGAAAAGATGAGATATGAAGGGAAAAAATGTTGAACTCTTATGAGGTAACTGGAAAACAAAAATAGATAAAATAGACAAGTGCCTTTCCATAGATCATGGCCAACACGAGGAAAGATCAAAAAAATAAAAGTATATAGATGGAATCTATATAGATCATACGAAATAAGTTCATGACATTCTATCAACATTAGTATTGATGGTTAATTAATTGGTTTCCATATTAGAATAGATTTTGAAGGTTTTCCTTATTTGTATCTATTCATGAAGTTTCCCATGAAATATCATTAAGCTCATGAAAGATGGGTCTCTGTACGTGGTAGGAGACTATGTATTTTTATACTTGTCTTTCAATTTAATATTTTTGTGTTGATTGGTGCATCTATATGTAATGATGCAGTTCATTTTTGGATGTGGTTTTGCCACTAGTGGAACCATTTAATTCACCCTTAGTGGGAAAAATGCTCCAAATATACATTATTGAAGGAAACAAAACCTTTCCAGGTCATTATTCCAATATTCAGCAACAAAATGCATATTTCATTTGATATGCATATTTTGGAACCTATAGGTTTCTTTTTGCATAATGCAATATCCCACTAAATGTAACTCAGATATGAAAGAAGCACAAATTACATTTCTAATCTAGAATGAAAGGGGGGTAATAGTGGTGAAGAGTGTGAATACATGCAATACAACTCATTGTATGCATGTTGGAGAGGATTTCATACATTAATAAATTATGACTCTAATAAGAAGGTCAACGGGACTGGCACCCAAAAGTACAACGAGTGTAAATACATAATGGGTGTGTAAAAGCAGCTCCTAGTGCCTTTCGATTAATAGCAGAAAGACAATAGTAATTAAAAGCCAAACTATGCAACCTCAAACTACACAACCTCGAGGTGCATGTCAATCCAAATATAAATGATTTTCTCACAAATAGGGACCTTTCAAAATCTTCAGCAAGAAAAAGGATGCTTCCAATAGAATGATTGTAGATTTTAGAAATGTACTTCTTGTGGAAATTGATAATATTGAAATGATTTGTGTACTATATATAAACAAAGTATGATAAACATATTAGACATGGTGGTGCTAGATTCACTTGAAGTAGAAATAGAGAAATTTAGAGTAGCCTAATGACTAACAAGAATTATACACTAGATTCGGAACATGACTTGTCTGAATTAATTAACAAAATTTTGGTAAACCAAAAGGTTTCACATTAATACAACTTATGATGATCTAAGGATCTTATGCTAGTAGTAAAATAATACATGCATCAAGTAAGGTGTGACATATAAAATGTCTAGGTGATGAAGAGAGAGGATAACAAACCATGCAACAGCTCGTTGCTAAATTAATAGGATGATTCCACCATATTGATGGCTAAGTGGTACTGGTAATCAGGATTGTTGTGCACAAAGATATTTGGTATCTAGCAATCCATTCAAATTAATTCACAATCGTACAATCTCGGATGCATATTTTGTACCACTATTTCCTACCAAGCAATATTGGGGAAATCTACCTGTCAGATTGCATTGATAGTGTTGTTTGGTTTTGAATATGGAAACATAACAATTGTTGCATAAACGATGCGGGAATTCATGTTAATGAAATTGATAATTGATAAATGAGTTATATTCTCCTGTCTTCCAAGGGTGATTTAATGTTTAAGGTGAGGTGTCAACATGTAAATGACCTAGGTTCACACCCTGGTACACATAGTGCCTAAAAACTTAGAGGGTGTGGAATTGAGAACATTGTAACCTTCACTTATGATTCATGTATAGATGTATGTACATGCATATTGATTGTTCGATTAGTTTTGGATATACACTGAATTATTCATGGCCAACAAGGTGTTGGGAGTAGTGTTAAAAAGAAGGAGAAAATAGGAAATAGGAAATCATATGGTATAACTGGGTTATGGGTGGTGTACTTTTCAGTACCAAACAATTATTTTCTTGGCTAAAGACAAGGTTAAGGTTGTTATTAAACTTCAAATATAATATTGAAGGCCATACTAGATTAGATATCAAAATATTGCTTTATGATTGGGTAGAGGTCATATTCCGTTGTTATTAAGACCTTGTCTAGTGACAAATTCAATCCCAAAACTCAAAGTTATTGGTATTGTAAAGTTGTATTATGCATGATTACCTCTATGTTATCATTTTGCTGAAAATTTCCTGCAACCACAAGATACATGAAAAGGATTAGCTAAATAAAAGAACTTGAATACTTTGACATAAAATTATTCAGTTATGCTCTGGTTACAGAAGTTGAACATGTCCATGAATTCCTTATTCCCCAATCGACAAACCGAGCATGGTTTGATTGGACTTGCCTAAAGGTAGTGTGAATAAATAAAGGAATTTTTGGCATTAGCTTGATGTTATGTTAATTATACTAACATGGTTTGAAAACATGTGGATAAGGTACATGTCATGCATGTGATTCTATCGACATTTAATATCATGTACACATCGTACATGTGGTACATAGGATACTGGTGTGGATGTCGGTATTTCATGATGTTTGTTGACGTGTATAGTTGTATTTGTGTGATGCAGACACTGTGTATGTGCACATGATTGAGGGGAAAGAATTGGGTGGTTGTCTGGTATGGAAATTAATTCGGAGTTCGTCCATAATAAAGACATAAGTGGAAGCTAAGGATTGATTAAAGGATAAGTATTTGTATTCTATTTCAGTTTTAGTATGCATGCGATTTATGATTTTGTTCTATGATGATTACATGTGATCTATGATTGGGTTATGATGGTTACATGAGATTTATCATTTTGATGGTTATGTTTTGAGATAACCTAATGTAATATTTTTATACATGTGGATTGGTCAAATGTGCTAGTTTGACTTGTTGTGACTAATGCACAGAGACTGTAGGAAGCAAGTGTTCGGCAAGAACAAAAATGAATTGGAAGAAAATGCATTTCTTCCTATTATATAAATACAATGAAATGAGGAATTGTAGTTAAATGGAAGGCAACATTAACCTCTAGTTACTCAAATAATAATACTATATCAAGTTATGACATTAACTGTGGTAAAAAAAATTGAGTTTTTGCATCTGAAGTCTCTCACAAAATTGATTGAAACAAATGTTACAGGTAGCAATGGAAGAAGATTTGTTGGTAGAAATCCTTTGTAACCTATATATCGGAAGATATGATTCAGGTGGTCAGGTGATGGGAACCTACAAATTCAAAAATAGCTACCTATGAACTAGGAAATAAATTGTAAGATGTAGTAATACACCGAGGACAGTGTAAATTTAAGGGGGGGAGTATGTAACACCCCTTTGTTGTATGTAACACTTTGTTGCTATCATGTCGGACCTAAGCTAAGACTAAATTGTAACAAAAAATCTAGGTCTGAGGTGTAACAATGAAAGTAAATAATTTATTATTAAATAAATAAAGATAATTTAATCGCTTGGGAAATGAGACACCAAGAGATGAGATTCTTGCCAAATGAAATCCCATTGGTGAATTGGAATGGATAATTCTTTCATGATAAGACTTCTACATAAAATTTTACACAAGCTTAGTGGAATGGGAGATAAATATCCATTATGTTCCTTAGCTTGAGAAAGATGTTAAGTTTAAGAAAAACATAAAAGTCTTGCAGAAGAGAAAGGAAATATTTTATGGGAAAAGCCTCGCGGGAGAGAAAGGCGAGAAATAAAAACATAAAAGCCTTGCAGCAGAGAAAGGCAATATTTTATGGGAAAATCTTCATGGGAGAGAACGGTGATCTTTTATGGGAAAAGCCTAGGAAAATGGATAAAAAGATCCACAAAATCAGGACGCTACTAAAGGAAACCATATCATGAAAGAGTGCATTAAATACCCATTGAAGATATCAACAAGTGGAATTTGATCAATGGGAAAGAACTTTTGGCTCGGGGGTGAACTGGAGTAAGTTAGTTCTAGGTTGGGTGGTGGTGCTCAATTTTCCAAGTGACATTCATTTAGTTAATCTAGTTTAATTCAAATGTATAGGATGTTCTGTCTCTTTGTGTTGTCAAATTTTTAAGCATATGAGTATAAGTTCATATGATATCCTTGTGTTAACAGTGATGGACCCACCAACATGTCAGGGGATCTCCACGATAAGAAATCCCAACTAGACCTCAGACCGTTTGGAGTAGGAGTCCCAACAATGGGTGGTACAGTGTTTCATTGACTGCGATTGTGCACAGAGGTAAGTAAGATTTCCATGTTGGATGCAAGGGTGTGACCTTGCAGTAAGTCCTCCTCCTCCTCGCTTTAATTCCTAAATACTGCTCAATTTTTGATATGTCTTTAAAGGCTATAACACACATAAGGGGAGAGGAGTGTGCCCCCTAGAACCCTGTAATAGCACGCAACTTGAAAGGGAACACACGAGCTCAAAGACATCACAAGATGGAAAGAAGGATAGATAACAATCAAAAGTGATGAGTTATACCAACAACACACTTCGATAAGACTCATACAAACACATAGGGAATATTCCATACATACATACGTAAATTATAACTACATATATCGTTAGAGTAACCAGGATAGTCGAACTACAATAACAATATATGCATGAAACGTGTTGGCTCTGTTATATTAAAAGAGTGAAAGATCCAATCATACATACAACCATGACGACCACTAGCACTAATAGTGGAACGTTACAGTCACTACCACCTACAAATCCAAAGAGATGTACTCACTCGGCACTGTGGAGAAGCCAAGGCTCATTACAATACACTCCAAGCGTTCTCTAAGTTGATGTTTCAATGGTGGTGTTAGTGTGAGGAGTCTTTATACATCATGCATATCACAAAATATTGCATTTTCAACCTTTGGAAATTTATCCAACATGTGTGAATATTGTTGGTGACACTACATATTAAACCTAATCAATCAGAACCATTCTATTGTAGAATTGCAGTGAACTAAACAAAATATGGATGGCATATTTTAATCAATTGGAATTATTGGGTTCTTTGACTTGAAAGTTTGCATTACTGTCTTCAAGTTAGTAATGTTGCATAGTGAATTATGGTTAGACACATATGCATGAAAATTAAATATCATTATGAATGGATTAGAACTATGATGGATCGTAATTTTTGGATCATAATAGCTACATCTATTAGAAGGTCATGTTTCCCTTTATTGTTGGTATGGAGAACTCTATTTTAATTCACCTATATGTATTTTATGGAGGATATATCCTTAGGTTTTATGCTTCCTCCTAATGAGTCATAGTAGTAATTATGACCGAAGTCATAGCCCATTCTATAGTTACTTATGTGATATTTTACGAATGTAGTGGTGCTTTCCTAAACTGATAATGGGTATGAATATTCTAATTTTTGCATGATGAATTTGGGTTGGTTATTAAATAGGCATGCACACTCTTCATTCACATGTAGCTTACTTATATAAATAATTTTGGTTTTACATTTGAAATATCAATAGATAGTCATGTTTTTATAATTGTATACATTTGTATGAAATGTTTGAATTATAAACAAAAATGATAATGATGTTTTATATCATTTACATATGTTATCACATGGGTAATAACAAGAATAGTTTGGGTTGGATTTATAAACATGGTTTTGTGGATTGATAACCATGGTTTTTGGGACAAAAAGAGTAGTTGGGAATCAATACCATGGTTTTGTGAATTTATTCCCATGGTTTTGCATTTGTTAAATACAATAATAGTATTGTTTGCAATAGTAACTATGGTATTGCATGTGAGAAATGCAATAATAGTTATGGTTGTGCATTTGATATTGCATTTATAAATAAAAATGTTAGTTGGGGTTATTGATTTTAATTTTATTTATGCATGTACAAGAAAGTGTTTCCCTGCAAAGATATAAATTATGTAGAAGTTAATAGTAATTTTGACATAACAATGATAGCATATAGAGATTGAATATATGAGATAGAGATATTTAAATTCTCTCAAATTATATTTGGATTAAAAATCCTTAATTTTTATGCAACCAACTCACAAAATAGAAGAATAGATAGATCAATGACTTTAAAAAAAGCCTCTTCAAGGGGGAAACCTCCTTTACATTACACAAATGAACAATTCTTGGATGATACAAATGACAAAACCTCATTTCTATATATAGGAGTCTAAGGGGTCACAATGTAATCAAAGCATACATAACAATAATAACATAAGGGCACAACAATAACAATAGTGGGCTTCTATGGTGCACAATAATAACAATGTCTGGACAATAGGGGCAAAACAATAATAATAAGGGGCTAGAATGACAATAGTAATTGGGGAATCTCCCATGTGGAATCTTCAGCGGGTAAGTTCTTCCACTTGATGAGATACTCTAAAACTGATCGATTTCGTAGCTGCTGAGTTCTTATTTCTATGATTTCTTCAGGTTCCAATATGATTTTTCCTTCCACGTCAAGTTCTGGCAATATTGTTTGAACTAGAAGCTTGTCACCTATAACCTTCTTTAAGCATGAAACATGGAAAACTGGGTGCACTCAAGAAGATGCAGGAAGCTCCAATTTGTATTCCATAGTACCAATCTTTTGCAACACTTTGTATGGACCATAATACTTTGGTGATACTTTATTATCCTTCTTAGCTTGCTTGAGGGACATTTGTTTATATGGTTGTAGCCATAAAAATACACAATCACCTATATCGAAACTTCTTTCGCTGAGACGTTGATCTGGTTGTTGTTTCATTATATTCTCCACCAAACTGAGGTTATCCTTTAAGAGTTGGAGAACCTGTTGTTAATGCTCGTTGTGATCTTCCACTACTTGAACCTTAGAATTTTCTCTTAAAGATGTTGTGATGGACGGTGGATGATATCCATAAAGTTCCATAAATGGGGTCATCTTTTTTGTAGTATGGAAGGAAGTGTTATACCATCATTCATCCAGATCCAACCACTTGACCCATTGTGCTTGTTTATCAGATGCAAAGCAACAAAGATATCCTTCCAAGCATTTTTTCGCTATCTCAGTTTTCCCATCAGATTGAGGATGATAAGATGAACTATGAGCTAACTTAGCACCCAGACAAGAAAATAATTTAGTCCAAAAATTTCCGTGAAAATGGGATCTCTATTGCTTACAATAATCTTTGGGTTTCCATGTAGATTTTGAATTGTTTCCATAAATGAAGTAGAAACTGTACCAGATTTAAATGGATGAGATAATGCACAAAACTGTGCATACTTGGTAAGTTTGTCAACTACCAACATGATTAAACTCTTTCCTTCGGACTTGGGTAAACCTGTGATAAAATCCATTGAAACCTCCTCCCAATGTTGACTTGGAATGGATAAAGGTTGTAACAGACCCGGGGTCTTAATTGTCTCAACTTTATTTTGTTGGAAAACCAAACATTCCACGACAAACCTTTGAATATCAGATTTAAGGTCATCCCAAAAAAAATCCTTCTTAACCCTATGGTAAGTTTTTAAAAATCCTGAGTGCCCTCCTAAGGGAGAGGTCTAGAGTTCCAGAAGAATATTTTTCTTGAGTTGGGAATTCTTACAGAGGTATACGCAATCTTTGTACCATAACGAATCATATTTCCAGCTAAATGTATCAGATGTACTGGGATCTTGTTGCAACTTTTGAATGAGTGCCCACACGTCTCTGCCATTCATCCAATCATCCCTTTCTTCGTTTCTCCACTCTGTTTGGATGATAGAGATGGCACAAAGAAATGATTTCACATCCTCACCCTTTCTTGAGAGTGCATCTGCAACAATATTTTTCCTCCCTTTTTCGTAAATGATTTCAAAGTCACAACCCAACATCTTTGTGACCCATTTTTGATGCTCTTCTAAAGATAATATTTGTTCTAAAAAGTATTTAAGACTACCATGATTCATTTTTACCTTCAAGGGTCTTTCCATTAGGTAAGGTTGCCATTTCTTAAGTGCCTGTAGTATTTCCAACATTTCCCTTGCATAAATGGCTTTGTGTAAATACTTTCCTTTGATTGGATGACTTTCAAAATCAATGGGTCTTCCTTCTTGCATTAATATAGCACCAATTCCATTTCCTGAGGCATCACATTCCACAATAACGTTTTTATGAATTCTGGCGTAGCTAAGGCTAGTGCTTGGCATATTACATATTTAAGATATTCAAAGGCCTTCGGTTCTTTTGGAGTCCAAGAAAATGCATCTTTCTTTAGTAATGTTGTTAGAGGTGTTTCTATTTTCCCATAATTCTTAACAAACTTGCAATAATACCCTGTCAACCCAAGAAATCCTCACAGATGCTTTATGGATGTGGGGATTTCCCATTCTTTAATGGCTTTAATTTTGCTATGGTCTACCTTAAAACCTTCATGAGATATAATATGACCCAGATATTCCACCTCCTGTACTCCAAATAAACATTTGGAGCTTTTTTCATATAATTGTTTCTCCTCCAATAGTTTGAGCACCCTGTCAACATGTTGAACATGATCCTTCCAAGACTTGTTGTAGATTAGTATATCATCAGAAAATACTAACACAAATTTCTAAGGAAGGGTTTGAAAATGGAATTCATCAAACCCTAAAATGTAGAAGGTGCATTAGTAAGGCCAAAAGGCATGATCAAAAATTCATAATGTCCCTCATGAGTTCTAAATGTTGTTTTTGAAATGTCTTTAGGCTTCATTTTGATTTGATGATATCCTGAACGAAGATCCAACTTGGTGAAGTAAATTTCTACATGTAATTCATCCAATAATTCATCAATAACACGAAAGGGAAATTTATCTTTAATAGTGAGCTTGTTGAGCTCCCTATAATTGGGACACATGCGCCATGATCCATCCTTCTTGTGCACCAATACTACTGGTGCAAAGAAATAACTTTGACTAGGTTGAATTATCCCATACTCTAGCATTTCTGCAACCATACATTTAATTTCATTCTTTTGGGCATAGGATATCTTTAAGGCCTGATGTTTAGAGAAACACTTACTGGAATCAAATGAATACCATGATCATGATCACGAATAGGTGGGAGGCCTTTGGGAGCCTCAAACACCTTGGAATGATCGTCCAAGACATTTTGGAGATCTAGAGAAATAGATTATTTCAATGTGCGAAATTCTAGTGAACATAATTGTGCAATTATGCCCTGTTGTTATTTCTTCAAATCTTTGTCATGTCGTTAGAGCTATTTATCTTTCTCAATTTCCCTGCAGTACCCCTTAATTCAACTTCCTTTCCTTCCCAACAAAATTTCATGAAAAGTTCTTAAAAATTGAAAGCTATCGTACTGAAAGATTGTAGCCATTGGACACCTAGTACAACCTCAACACCACCCATTGGAATAGAAATCATAGGACTATTCAATACATATTCTCCCATGGATAACCTAATATTATGAAACTTTCCAGAGAAATTTATGGTACCTCCATTTGTAACCATCACTTGACACTCTGGTGCTGGATATAGGAAGCAATTCAATTCCTTTCCTATCTTACATTGAATAAAATTATGGGTACTACCTGAATCAATCAACACTATTACCTTTTTCTTCCTGATATGTCCTTCCATCTTGAGAGTTTAGGAGTTGTAATTCCTACCAATGAATTACAAGATATGGTTGGATTCATTTCTTCTTTCTCTAGGGTTGATTTCTGATGTACATCCTCTTCTTTTGACGTTTCTTGTTCGTTTTCTTCCTCCTCTTCACAATCTATGTAAAATAATTTCTTCTCAGCACACTTATGGCCTTTAGTGTATTTTCTATCACAACTGTAACAAAGCCCCTTTGATCTTTTTTGTTCGAATTGTTGTGGTGTCAACCCTGTAGGTTGTGGAAGGCTAGGGGAAGCAACGCTTCCATATTTATAGTTGTGAGTGGTAGGCTTCCTCGTCGCCATAATTTTGTTTTCAATTTTTCTTGGCAACTTGAATGTCTTCTCCAATGAATCAGGTTCCCAAAGGCAAACCTTATGTTGGATGTTATCCTTTAAAGTCCCTATGAAAACATCAATCCTATGATCCTCTGGAATATCATTTACCCTTATATTCAATTTTTGGAAGTCCTCAATGTGATCCACCATTGAACCCTTTTGTTTGAGATTTATCAATTGGCTAAAGAAGGTGTTGCTCTTCGTATCCTCATAATGTGCTATCTTTTTGTCTATAAAAATTTACAAAGTGACAATTTGTTTATGAGATCAAAGCCATCGATACCATACAAACTAATTGGGTTCCAAATATAAAGTTGCAATGCGTACCTTTTGTTTGTTTTTCACATTATAGAGATCGAAATATTATTCCATCTGTAGTATCCATGTTACAAGATCCTTTCCATCAAACTTCATCATATCGATATTTGGAACATGGTGGGTCTTTATTCCGACATTAGAGTCTATGAAATGATTATTAACATTTATTTTGTTCTCATCATGAGTTTCCTCTACTACCTTTTCGCCATTAAGAATCCTTTCTTGTAGCAACTTTGTCAAACCTTCCTTCAAAACTTCCACGTATTTCTTCAAATCTTCAATTTTTTCATTATTCTAATCATGATTAACATTTCTTTTATTCTCATTATGAGTTTGCTCTACTACCTTTTCGCCATTTGGAAGCCTTTCTTATAGCAACTTTGTCAAACCTTCCTTCCACACTTCTATGTCTTTCTTCCAATCTTCAATGTTATCTTTCATACCATCGATGCCATTCTTCAAACCATCCATCTTAGCTTCTGCTACTTTTAATGATAGAGAAATTTGTTGCACTTGGTCTCATAATTTTGATATATCATGTTGAATTTCTTCCTCTTCTTCATGTGTCATAGTAGAGATTTGCAGTTGCTTACTAGGTGTTTCCATTTTCTTTCTTCGGGGCTTCAACTAATGATAATTTTATTCACTATTCCCTTTTAATCACTTCAAACTAATTTTTCAAACAAAACTTGTGCAAATTTTTAAAAAGACTACACACTTTTTTTTTTATTTGTAGGAGCTTGATATTGAATCTGATGTATCTTTGAAATTTCAAACCTCAAAGGTCTGAAATTTCTAGCTATGGTATCACTCTTAGTTGTCTTTCAAATGCCACCAGTCTCATCAAAATTGGATTCTCCAAAAAAGAGGTAGTTTGAATATCCAAGATGACCTGACTATACACTTTTTCAGTAGAGCGAACTTGTACGAAGTGCAGTGTGTCACTGTTTCAACCTTCAGACCTGAAAACGATGCACATAAAACCTACAGGCCATCCTCTTTCTGTAAATTCTTACGAAATTTAAATATGATACTTAGAGATAAAATTATGACGATTTTCCCATGGTCACCTGTTTGAGATGTAATTCAAGATCCTGCAAAAACCCTAACTTCCTTCTATCATATCTCCAAAAATATAGTGAGCGAAGCTCTAAAATTCTGACCCGAGGGTCATCATGATTTCCGCTCAAATGAGTTTTTTTAGCTTCTAAAACGTCGTATAAAAAATTATAGCGAAAATGCCATGATGACCTGTTTCGGTTAGCGAAACCTTAGAATCCAAAGTTCTGATACCAAATGTCATGCAACCAGCTCACAAAATAGAAGAACAGATAGATCAACGACTTCAAAATAAGCCTCTTTAAGGGGGAAACCTCCTTTACATTACACAAATGAACAATTCTTGGATGATACAAATGACGAAACCTCCTTTCTATATATAGGCATCTAAAGGGTCACAATGTAATCAAAGCTGAAATAACAACAATAACATAAGGGAACAAAAATAACAATAGTGGGCTTCTAAGGGGCACAATAATAAAAATGTGGGGAGAACAGGGGCACACCAATAACAATAAGGGGCTATAATGAAAATAGTAATGGGGGAATCACTAGTATTATAGAAACATAACATTAATGTTTTGGGTTTGGAATATTTGATATTTCAAGAATTACAAATAATCCTCACATTAGAATGTTTACTAAGAATAGTATTTGTAGTGGAGAATCACGACTTTCGCAAAGAATTGAGTGATAGATTCTAAAATAATATCATTTGCAACGATCAAATGATGGAATACCGCTAATACTATTACAAATGATGAAGTGACTATATACAATTATTATACATGTAAAGAGAAAGATTGTTGGATGCAATTTTACAATGGGAAACTTGGTTTATTGAAATATATTACTAACTTGTTATGGTTTGATAATAGTGATGGATGATGGGGAATATGGTTAATATGGTAAATAGTCATTCTATGAGGATATTATGCTTTAGGAACTATTGGGTAATGCGATTGAGAAATATGACATGTTTAATGTTTCGACATCTAGTTAATGATGCTTGAATGAAAGATTTTTTTCTTTTGTAAAATACCAACAATGGACAAGAAATGGACTCCCTTGTTGTTATTGAGTGAGGGATGAACTCCCTCATGAAACATTTAATAAAAATAAGTGTTTGTTGGTTTTCCCTTCGAGATATCTAGGATAATATCAGTGTCCATTTATGTGTTTTCCCAATTGGTTATCTTGATGATATTACCACCTTTAATAAAGTTGGAAATTATATCATTCATCTTTTTTTTAATAATTCATCATTAACTGAGTTATGTTAATGATGAAAATTTGTAGCATATTGCATTATGACAACAAGTTCCACTAATGATTATTCCTTTACATAATTCGTTGGTCCATTCCTATGGTTATTTCACTCAATTATTGTGATTATATCATTAGATTATTAGATTAGGAATATGTGATAAGTCATTTATGGATGCTACATGTCGGTAAATTTGTTAAAAAAAAATATCTCATTCATTTTTGTATGTGGCATGTTGACGGATGTTACACCCATCCCTTGTAATGCATGTTTGTTTGTAGCTTACTCTAGAATTGAACATACTGTGGTGGTTGGTGATAAGTGGGGATTATTGTCTCCTTTCTTATCATGTAGTAATTCCACTTCTCAACAACCTATACCAAGGCATAAAGCTCCTTTTCATAAGTAGGGTAGTTAAGACATTCCTCATGAAATACTTTAGAATGGTAGCATATAAGCTTTCCTCTTTGCATCAACACAACTCTCACAGCATACACACTTTCGTCTATCTCCACTTTAAGGGGCTATTGTAATTTTTGTAATGACACAACTAATGCTTGATTGATCTTCTTCTTCAACTCCTTAAAGGCCCTCTGCTGACCCTTCCCACACTATAAACTCTTGCAACTTACTATTATCATATGGTGTGGTGTTGCTAATTCTAAAAATGAGGCTTTGAATTTCCTTAAGTGTTGTGCTTCCCTATTAATAATATTGACCTTAGAAACATTAGTAGGCACCGGCCACTTTATTATGGTCTCCATCTTGGTGGGATCTAACTTCAACTCTTTTTCACATATCACATACCTTAGATACACCAAAGATTATTATGCAAGCTCACACTTCTAGAAATTTTCCAATAGTTGGTGCTTCTTTAATGTCTTTAGCACCGACATCAAATGTGAGATGTGTTCCTCTCAAATATCATTATATACTAGTATATCATTGAAATAAAAAATAACAAATGAATATATAAAAGGATGTAGTATATCATTCATTAACCTCATGAACATATTTGGTGCATTACATAGGCCAAATGACATAACTAGCCACTTATAAAAAAAATTATAATTTTGAAGGCAATTTTCCAAGCAACCTCTTGTTTGACCAAAACCTAGTGATATCCTAACATTAAATCCAACTTGGTGAAGTATTTATCTTGTTGCAACTAATCAAGCAGGTCATCTCTCTTGGGCTTGGAGTACTTGTTCTTCAGCATAATTTTGTTTAACACCATGTAATCAATGCACATACTCTAAGTCCCATATTTGTTCAGCACAATGATGATGGGTGATCCACATTGTAAGGTACTTAGATGAACGACTACATGTTCTAGCAGTTGTTGCAATGAATTTTTCACCTTATTTTATTCAATAATGGACTACCAATATAATCCAATTTTTGG
This sequence comes from Pinus tabuliformis, assembly GCA_031772625.1. Lineage (NCBI taxonomy): Eukaryota > Viridiplantae > Streptophyta > Pinopsida > Pinales > Pinaceae > Pinus > Pinus tabuliformis. Next base: position 1,239,011,602 of record CM062819.1, read on the forward strand.
CGATGGATATTCTAGAAAGAATGAAATCTCTTGCTCCACTTCTATCTTAGGTGGTAGCCCTTTAGGCTCCTAGAACACACCCTAGTACACTTATAAAAAATCTTCTAATTGTTTTTTCTATTATTTAGTGCACCCCTCAAGGGATGAATTAAATCTCATGGAATCTTCTACAATCTTATTTTCTCTTAAAAACAACGAAACATACTTATTGTTAAACCTACTCACATTTATGACTTGGTTGGCACTTACTAGTGAGATCTTTGACTTTCCCTTATGTGGATTGACATTTAAGAATTTTTATCTTTCATGAGGTGATATTGGTTGTCTCTCCACATGAAGACCACATCCCTCAAATATATATAGGGGCTCCAAAATATATTTCTGCATGCATTAGGTGGAACTACATCTAGCTCTACTTCATCAAGTTTGGTACATCATATATACATAGCAACTCCTCTAGCATAAATCTTTGAATTTGCCATGATATAATGTTCATCATTTATATTTAGTAAATTTTCATGTAGAAAGTTGATAGTCTACCATTAAATACTTAGGATGCAAATAATAGATATATGCTTATAATTTTATCTAAGGATGACTATCCACCTAAACGAACATTCAAGCTTCCATTCAAACAGACTTAATTGTGTTTGCTCTACACCAAACTAAAACTAGCATTAACCAAAAGAGAGCTATTAAAATAATGATCCTACCAATAATAACATCAACATAAGATGCATTAATCCCTTAAGCGTTTCAACATCAACTAAAACTGCATTAATTCTTTACAACATTTTAGAAGGCTTGTAGCATTATTCAATGTAAGTAGCTTTATCATACTATATCGAATACACTACTTAATGTTGTAATGTGAATTTATCTAAATTTAAAAAATATATAATACTCAATGTCTTATCAATCTAATTTATCTTCATTTGAAATATATTAGGTATTTGTTTTGTAAGCTTGATAAGACTACATCTTCATCATGTGAAACTTCTCACCCCGACAGGGGGGACAACACAAGATTTGAACCCAATACTTCTAATTCAGCGAGACTTCATTTCCATGGCCATTTCCAATTGAGCTATCCCAAGTGAACGAAATATATTAGGTATTAAGAGAAATACAAAAAAGGAAAAAACATGTAAAATGAAAATATCTTAATATTTAAAAACAAGTATTAAGAAGAATTAATAACAAACAAAATAAAACTGTATGAATATTCAAAAACATTTTAAAAATCAATTTCTGTTTATGTGTGTTTTATATCTAGATATAATTTATATCTTGAAGGATTCTAATGGTTTAAATATGTCCTTCCTTAAAATAGGTTATAGTTTAAATCTAAAAGGATAGAGTATTATTAAAAGTGGGTCCCTTGTCCTATAAATAAAAATATTATTATTATTATCATCATGCAATTTATTTTTAATATTATAATATTTTTTAAACACTAAATATAATTATTTTAAATTCTTTCTCACTTCTTTTTTAATAATGGCTCTGATTTATTTTATAAAATATTATTTATATAATTTGTGAATAATTCATATATATAGAGTTTGAGTGGGCCTAACGGTTAAAAGCATATGTTTCCTCGAAAAAAGTCACAGGTTCAAAACCACAGGGTGGTAGAGTATGTATGCCTTCGGAGACTTAGCAGTCAAATCGTTACACGGAGGTGGGTCCCTTGTCCCACAAACAAAGGGGTCGCATACACCAATTTAATGTGTGGCTTGGTCGTGACCTTAAAATTATATATATATATGATTATTGAAAATAATTATAATGTAATTATCATTACATATTTATAATTATTGTATTTTTAACAATTTAAAATATTATATATTTTTTTAATTTGATATAATACTCTATTTTAGTTTTTTATAATATATTATATTATAGTAAGAAATAGATGGAGAGCCTACAATTTTTTTCAATACTTTTAAGTAACTATTTTGTAAATGCAGTTTAATTTCATGGTTGTCAAGTTTGAGTTTCATATAGAATTTAATTAGTAACCAAAAAAAATTCAACTATTTAAAACTTAATACAGAGTTGTACATCTTTCAAATACTTAAATATATCAATTTTTTCAATACTTAAAAAAAATATTTAAATGTAAAATATTAATATTGAGAATCTCAAAACCTTTTACTTTTATTTTTCATTTATAAATGTTAAAAATAGAATTATATTGTGCACCAAAATTTATTTTCGTTCATAAATATTGTTAATAGACTTTTATATTGGAACACAGTGCATGGTTTCACATTTTAATTGCACATTGTGAGGACTTATCTATTCAACCATATACTCAACGAAATTGCAGATTATATCAAGCCCAGTATAAATTGAATTTCATATAGATTTAGAATTATTGCGAACTATATATATTCCACATTACCAACCAAGTTATTGTTTAGAATGGAATCATGTATTAAGCCTGTGAAAATATTCTCTACAAATTTCTTCAATTATTAGATACTTGTTCATTAGACCAAATTAAGGTTTACAATTATTAGATACTTGTTCATTAGACCAAATTAAGGTTTATCCTGTAACAATTAGCAGTAACATTTATTATTTTCAACTGTTAAGTTGTAATAGAGAATCCTTGGAAATCGTAAACATACGCATCATTGTTATCTTATACATCTTGTTTATTCTTACATGTGTGGGGTTTGCGGAACGAGGTTGGACAGTATATCACTACCTAGTCCGAATTAGAACAGTTTGTCATCAACTTTTTGAGGAAACAATTTCAAGGGAAGGACTCATCTTTCATGGCTCGAATGCATTGTATTAATCATCGACCATATATGTTTTCTGACGAGGACAATGTATTATTGGGGAAGTCGATATCGAAAGAGGAACTGATGCAACAAACTAACCATAGGGCCTGCAATTTAAAAATTAACGCACAAAATAATTATGAGCTCTACACAATATGTATGCCCATAAAATCCCATAAATAGTTTATTAACAAATAAAATATTTACAAAGAGAACCCTTGGCCTACTCATTGACCTCTCTTTCTCACTCTCACTCCTACTTACATGCCTTATGGGCTTACCTAGATTTATACAAGTGGATCTAGACCCAAAGTAGGTTCTATATCCTTGACAAACTCCCAAAATATCTCTCATGATCCATAAAAACTCTCACCTAATCCCTTATTTCTAGATAAGATATAACTAACCCACAAATCTCTCATCACTTCCAAAATACTCTCGAACCTTGTCCTATTTACAATAATTCTCATTTTCTCCTAAAATTATAGCAAAAATACATTAAATAATTAAATCCTAACTTAGGGAAATAATTCCTTTACTAAACATTCAACCCTAGCTTAGATTCTCCAACATCGGACTACCCAAGTAAAATAAAATCATGGTCTCCCGACCATATATCTTTATAAGTTGATAAAACTCCTCTTGGATCCCAAATTTTCATGTACAATAAATATGTCGCTGTGTCATGTTGTTGTTGTTTTATGGTTGTCTTCTCTCATCTTCCAGGCTTCCAAATTTTATGCTGCAATTTTCCTCCTTTTTCGTTGTATACTCGAGCAGTCAAATGTAACAAGTTTTTGTCTTTCTGCTTCATCTCACAATATCTTGATTTGTGTACTTTTTCCATCAGTTTCCTTAATTCTTCAATTTCGGTATCCAATCTAGTTTCTAGCTTATATTCACTGTTACTCGCTTCGAATATCAATTCATCATTATTAAATTGTAAATTACATTTTGGTTCCACATCTTTACTAATTGAACATTTCTCTTCTCTATCTACAACCTGATTGGATTCAGGTTCCATCTACATCTTCTCTAGCAATTGTACTTCTTCTTCACATTTCATAAGCATTTTATGGTCTCTTTCAGAAATCATTTTAGGGGACTGGTCTTCATCCCTGTATGAAATAGAATTAGTGTCCCTCCCATCCTCTGCAACGTATCCTGCATCCACAGACCAACTGTGAGATTTAAAAACATAAGGCTTTATATTCTTGTTAGATGATTATGTCCTCAAGTCTTTATATTGATCTTATAAACAATTTGTGGCGCCATTTGTGGGAATCGAAACCACGTTCATATCAACAGATTTTATTTCAATATCATCATCATCCTCACCAACCATTGGTCCTTGTTCTAGTTCACAAATGCATGCATTCATCTCGGTTATTTGGATTTTTTCTGCTTCCTTTAACAAAAATTTTAGCTTATGTTTTTGTCTCCTTCCAATCAACTTCTTGATTGGCCATCTAAATATCTTCTTCATTACGCATCCATGTTTATGACTTTGTAACAACTCCATCAACACGTCAAGTCGTGCCTTTAACTCAACAATCTCTTTCTCGAACTCTTCATCATGTACACCAATTGTTATAGCATCACTGTGGTTTTTCTCTGAATTCTGCAAATAACTATCCATAGTCATCTTCATCTCCTTTATCATGTCCATGATCACATACACTTTTCATTTAATTAAAGAGAGATGTCAACCCATATGAAAATTTAGGTACCTTGAAAATTTGTTGATGGTATATATATATACCATTCATGATTTTTGTATAAACCATGTGCATATACCATTTTATACATTACCATCATTACAATATGTGAATAAAGAAAGCTATGGATTCTCAAACCCACACATGGTTTTATGGAAGAATATATCACCCACTCAAACCCGTGTGCAACACAACTCACAATTTATCATTCAACATTTATTTTAACCATATAGTTTCTCTCCACCCATATGAAAAATAATTCCTGAGCATTTCTGATTACTAATTAGATATAGCCAAATAAAATAAGACTTATACTGGCTCATACATAAATTTGTTAGGCATACAATTTTCTCATTCCTTGACCACTTATCGCTATATTCATAAAAGCCACCATGCTTTATAACCCTTTGACACAACACCAATTTACCTTTACCATTTACATTCACATTTACCTTTATTATTTACTTTAAAAAAAATTATATTTAGTATTAATATATTCTCCTAATGTAACGTTGAATACCAAAGTTGGTTGGGAAAAAATAGTACAATATAAATCTCCAGGCTCACTTATAGAAATTTTAAATTATCAAATTTTATATAAATCACGTGCTTGGATTTATTGAGCCACGTGCAAGGTACCTTAGTTAATTTCAAAAATAGCCTTTTTTTTTTCTCATCTGTCGACTATTTAACAACAACTTTTTCTACCTTTCACATTAGAGCTTTTCACCTCTCCTAGTAAATTTCCAGCAAGAAGAATTATGACACAACAATTCATTTTCATCACTTGTTGACTATTCAACGACAATTTTTTCTACCTTTCACATGAGAGATTTTCACCTCTCCTAGTCATTCTAGCAAGACGAATTATGACACAATAGGTCATTATTATCTACAACAACAATAGGAGACTCCTCTTTTAGCAAGAATAATGTGCAAATACAACTCCGTTCTCTACGCAATCTCGTCCTTGACTTATGTTGCATATGCTTGATGATGTTCTGTGCTTGAAGCAATTATCAGGTTTGACCACTTTACAACTCGGCTTTATTCACAATGGCAGCAAGTTACTGGACATTTATCATACTTCTCACCATGCTTCCGCTACGCTTAAGATAATTTCACGATCTCACTTTAGACAGCACTTTAACCCTTCATAACTAGGTTTCAAAATCCGAGTCAAATCTTGCACCAAAGAATTTTTTATCTGGGAACCAATATAGCAATTCTAAAGTGTGATCAAAAGGTCACCCATAATAGAATCCATTAACCCATACATAATGAAACGACGTGCTTAAACAATGCTCACCCAATCGACAGTTTAATTCTCAATCTAGGTTCCTCCCAATCCAACTTACGACTTACCCTATGCTCTACTAAGATATTTTCATATTTTAACAAATGTTGCTAGACTGCGCCTTGGCATCCTCTTCACCAAGAACATGCCCAACAATTCATATTACACCCATACATAGGCATCGCTCAACCAATCTACATCACAACAGGATTTATTTACATCAAATGCTTCACAATAATTAGAGCAACATTAACATGAGGCTCTGATACCAAAAATGATGTAGAAAACTAACCATAGGGTCTGCAACTTAAAAATTAACACACAAAATAATTCTAAGCTTCACACAATATGTATGCACATAAAATCCTAGAAAGAGTTCAATAATAAATAAAATATTTATAGGAGAACTCTTGTCCTAATCATTGACCTCCCATTCCTCACTCTCACTCCTACTTACATGCCTCATGGGCTCACGTAGATTTATACAAGTGGATCTGAACCCAAAGTAGGTTCTAGATCCTTAACATACTCCAAAAATATCTCTCATGATCTATAAAACTCTCACCTAATCGCTTATCTACAGATAAGATATAACTAACCCACAAATCTCTCAACTCTTCCAAAATACTCTTGAACCTTCTCATATTTACAATAATTCTCATTTTCTCATAAAACTGTAGGAAAAATACATTAAATAATTAAATCCTAACTTAGGAAACTAACTCCTTTAGTAAACATTCAACCCTCGGTTATATGCTCTTGCATCAAAAACAACATGGGGTCCTATGTTCTAGCGTCAAGGATAAAATCCCTGACCCTAATGGTTGGGGGTAGAGTTATTCATACATTCAATGGATTTAATGGGGCCTAACTTTCTAGTGGCTACAGAGGAATATAGAATCAAAGGATATATCCCGGGCATGGTCAATGCCACTTTCATCGCATTGATTCCCAAGAGGGAACACCCTACCTCCTTTTCTGAATACAAGCCGATCTCACTCTGTAATTTTGTTTACAAAATGATTTTGAAATTCATCACCAACAGAATGAAATTGATATTGTCTAAACATATATCTCTAGAGAAATTTGGCTTTCTTGATCAATATTTATATAGGATGTGGTTTCTATCATGCATGAATTCTTGCACTCCATTAAGGTATGTAAAAGAAAAATAGGTCTTATGGAGATTGATTTAATTAAGGCTTATGCTTGTATAGATTGGGAATATTTGTGTATGGATCTCTACAAGATTGGGTTCATAGCACAAAACATACAATGGACATTGACATATGTTCAATGTACAATTTTTTTCCATAAATATCAATGGCCTCCCAACATCCTTTTTTAAGTCTTCGAGGGGGCTCTGCCAGGGGTGTGCACTACCCGCTTTGTTTTTATTCTATTTATCGATGGGTTGAGCTAGAAGATAACAAATGTAAGGAACAGGTGAACATTTACTAGGATCCACCTTATAGGTAATATTCACATCTCCCACTTGGTTTGTGGACGACCAACTTCTGAGAAGTGAGAGTAATATTGAGGAATGGTGACATATGCATTCGATCCTTTCAACATTTAAGGAGGATATAGGCCTAAAAATGAACAAAAGAAAATTTGCACTTATAGTGAACACCAAGGAATATTTGGCGAGTATAGAGATTTGACACATTTATGAGATTGAATCAATTCAAATAGTTTTAGCTACCTTAGATTCATTCTAAAACCAAACAAGTATGTTAATCACATGGAAAATTTTAGGGGCGAATTTTTGCCCTTGGGCGAAATTAAGGGGTTTTATTTTTTTATTGGGCGAATATTTTGTATCACAGTACATTGTTACAAATCGCCTCAAATTATTTTATAAAAAAATTAGGTATGGAGGTTAGCCCACCTTAGTTTAAGGGAGAGAGTAAAAAAAGTAAATTTAGCCCTTGAAATTAGGAGTTACAACCTTCCATTCACCCTAATTTTCAAGAATAGGTATTTATGATAGTTATTTCACCCTCCACATTCGGTGTGAAAAATGTTTTTTTCTTTCATTTTCCCGTATTTCATGGTATTGGGGTTAATTTCGAGAAAATGACTTTATTTTTTTGGAACAAATGGTCAGAAAAGAATAATTCATTTTATTTAAAAGTTCAAGTCTCTTATTTTCATGTTTATTTAAAGATTGAATAATGTTCTTGCCATATTCCAAGTTTGCATCTGTTTAGTGATAATAATATAAAGAACAATGGAAAAAAAAAAATTATATTTACTCCATAGGTCACCTTATATTTACGTGTAAATAAATAAAAATATAAATATAGTGGAGTATGATAAATAAATAAAACCTCTTTTTATACTTACTCCAAAAGTATGGTAAATAAATATAAATATAAATAAACTAGAGGTATGGTAAATAAATAAAACCTTTTTTTATATTTAGTCCATAGCTATCTTTCTATTTAAGAAGGCTCAAAAAAGAGGTTTTATTTAAGTGAATCCTATGGGCCAAATACCATATTTATAAAAGAGATATGGTAAATTAATAAAAATATAAATAAACGAGAGGTATGGTAAATAAATAAAACATTTTTTTATAGTTACTCCAGAAGTCACATTATATTTAAGAACACTCAAAAAATGTGTTATATTTAGGTGAAGCCTATGGGCCAAATACCAAGGACCAAATTATTATTAATACCACGCAAAAAAAACATTATTAACCCTAATATTAGTATTAATAAATAAAGGATGGCACATGGTATTGACCCATGGTATTCACGTGGAATGTAGGCTATTTAAAGGGGGGGATTAAACTAGCATAGATCCATCTTTACTCTGGATCTACTAAGCCCCGGGAGGGATCAAATATCGTGATATGCAAACTAGCATAGAGTGAAAAAATATTTGATCCTTAGCCTTGGCAGATCAAGGGTAAAAATGGATCTTGTAATTTAATGTCACTTAAACACTTTAATTTGGTTAAAATAAAAAAATAAAATAAAAATCAATTATTAATTTTATTAATTTTTATAAATTACTAATAGTAGTTTTTAAACTCCAGGTTTATGATAACCCATGGTATTGACCCATGGTAATATCATGGTATTCATGTGAGCCTAGACTATTTAAAGGGGAAATTCTATCAACTTAGATCCATCTTAATTCCAGGTCTACCAAGTGCTGAGAGGGATAAATAGATTTCATCCCTCCAAGAGTGGTAAAAGTGGAGTTAAGATGGATATAGGTTGGTTTTTATGATAATGAAGATATTAAATAGACTTAGGAAATTATATTATAGAAAACACCTTAAGGTGAATGGTTAAAGCTATATTTAGTTACTTCACAAAATTTAGTAAAAAATACCAATATCTCCATTAATATTGGTTTTTCTGATTTAAAAAAAAAAAAAACAGTGAAATCTTATCACTCTTTCCGCATCACCCTTGCATAAGAGAGATAGTTAATGCCCAAATTTCCCACCCTGTTTCAAACGTTCTCAATATGATATCTTCATGCAAAAGTTAAGGTACTGATGTTGGATTAGTTGTTTGAAAAATATGCTGGTTTGTACAACCCTTCATCTTCTCTGTTATTCTTAATTTCTCGTAATGATCTGTAGGGGTTGGGCCAGTGCTTGAAAAATATGTTGGTTTATACAACCTTTCATCTTCTCTATTTTTCTTAATTTGTCGTAATGATCTGTAGGAGTTGGGCCAGTGCACCATATTGTCCTAAAAGGCGGAGATTGTGCACCAAAAAGGAAATTAATCCACATGTTACAACGTTGTTAAAAAATGCAAGACGTATGAAGGTAGTGAATTATGCTAATAAGCAATTTAGATTGGGAGAGACATAATTAAATTTTATTATTTAATTGAAGATTTCCAATTAAAATAATAATAAATCTATATGTATATATTAATATATTGATTGGAAGGCTTCTAGCAATGATCACTTCTTTCCATTAGATCCCCTTCAGTTCTTTAGGATCCCTACTACTTCTTTATATTATATAGTTGGGGCTTGCTACTTGTTGGCGTGTTGGGGTAAACAAAATGTGTTTTTTTATCTCACAGTTCGAGTCTATGGAATAAGACAGAAATTTGATAGCTTGACAAAAGTGGTACAAAATATGTTTTTTTTTTTTATATCGTAGTTGGACTGTATGGAATAAGAAAGAAATTTGATAGCTTGACAAAAGTGGTAGAGAAAAGATTAATCTCTCATACCTTGACAGAACTGGTGGTAAAGATCAACACCTACAAGAACTTTGTTGTGGAATATTATCAAAACTAATAGAAGGATATGAAAGAGTGTTCAGTGAGAACCTTGACAAACATGGCCACTGAAACTTCCAACATTGTTTGTAGGAAGAGAAAATTATGTTTCTTTTTTCCAAACATGTATGTTAGTATATTAAAATTTAATGAATATGTTTTCCTATTATCATATATGGTTTCATACTTTAACAAAACATTCGCCAAGACTTCACTTTTTATTACTCAGTGAAAGATTTGCCAAGATCTTACAAGATTTTATAATTCAGTGATAGATTCGCCATGACTTTACAAGATAATATAATCTGGTGAGAGATTCTCCAAAAAAATTATATATACATATTATATTATTGATACAATCGCCTCCCATTTTTCCTATGTATCATGGGGATTTGCCCATTTATTATACATATAAATTTGGGGTGGTTCTTAAAATTTTCCCTGGTTAATCATGACTAGGAATGATTGCTACTCAAATTCGAGAAGAAACTAGTAGTTTGACAGTTCAGATGGCTATTCCTTGGTGGTATTAATCAAATCTATCCTATAAAGTATTTTTGTATATTGGATGCATTTGTACATGCTTCCTATGGACATTATACACAAAATTGATGAAATTATGGTTCATTTTCTTTGGTTTGGGAACAGCCTGGGGAGGAAAATTCATTTGGTTTGATCATTTACTATATCTTGTCCAATAGAGGATGGTGGTTGGGGTATATTAGATAATGAAAGATTCAACTCCTCACTTATTATAAAATAACTTTGGAGAGCACTATTTGGGAGTTGTATATGGCAACAAATCATATTTGGGAAGTATCTACATCACAACAAAACTAAAAAATGGATAAGAGGAGGGGTGATGGAGAAGAAGGGGGCATCATACATCTAGTGCAGTATGATGAGGAATAAGCACTAGATTTTTGGTGGTTTTCAATGGGAAGTTGACTATGAGAAGAAAATTGAGGTGGGTTTGGATGCCAATAAGGGCATGGATGTCTTTCATACATTGACTGCTCCTCTACAACAACATTTATATAGGATGGATATATATATTATGGAAGTCAGACTATTGTTGGACTTAATATCCATACTGGTACTTGATCGTGGTTGACATTGGCAGAGTTGGGACTTATAGGAAGATGTGTGATTGAATGGAGGGAATATACATGCACGTTAAACCAATTTGGTGCATTTCTATCAGAGAGTGAGGATAAAATGTGTTGGGAGGGCTTGTATAAAAATGGGTAAAATGTAGTCAAGGACATATATCTCAAAATATTGATGGAACCAAAAGTATTAAAGTTCTCATGGTATCAAAATATTTTGTACTAGGAAGCTCCACTAAAACTTGAATTTTTTAATTAGTTGGTTCTCAACAACAAAGTACTCAGGAAAATTTAACCCATAGGGTATTTTATGGGCCTGGCATATGCATTCGCTATATGGGGTATCTAGTGTACCTACACCAACTTTTTTTCTTTTTCCATTTGCATCTTTAGTTTTGGAAGGGGCACTGAGTCTCATAAACATTCACTACCATTGGATGAAGGGCTCGGTTGAGCAATGTCTTCCTTCTTGGTTTGATTCACAAAAGGACTATGCAACCCTACCCTTTTACATATTTTGGGGTATTTGCGGATTTCAGAACCAAAATATATTTTAGTAGAAAGATCCAAATTTCTAGGATACTGTCATTAAAATTAATACTTATTTTGGGGAGACTGGGCCAAAAAAATGAAAGAAGGTAACAAAAGCATTCAATGGAAAGACATTTGGAGGGAGTTCCATGTTGGATTTTTCGATGGGACGTGTGTGCAAAGAATGTGTGGATGTGGGGCATATATTATCATTCATCTTGGTACATTCCGTCATTTTTGGTGAGAGGGGGTGAGGGGTACAAATAGTTGAGCTGAACTAATTTCCCTATGGTGGACTTTTCTATGTGCCAAACGGATGGGCATCGAGGAAATTCATGCTTTTGGGGACTCAAAATGAATCATAGTCTCGACAAAGGGGTCAACCAATTTCAATCCTTTTATCATATCTTCTTGGATGACATGTATCGTACCTTAGAGTAGCCATTTCAACATATCTCCTATATGCATATATACAAGGAGCAAAATTGGGTTGTAAATTCACTATCAAAGAGAGGAGTGTAGGTCAATGCAAGTATGATACACTTTAGTTCTTTTGAACAGGGTACATTTATTAATATAGGTCACATTGATATCTTGTAGTTTTAACCGTTCAATGACATAAAGTTGCTAGACTTTTGATGTTGTGATGACTATCTAGGAGGTCATGGACTAGGTACTATTTTCATAAACAGTCAAGCTGAGTAAGGTTCCAACATCTTGTGGTCCAGAGGTTACTGTGTAGTTTTATATAATTCTAGATGTTTCTTGTTTTTCTTTTCCCATGGCTAAATGGACAGTTGTTTAATGGTCAATTTCAACAGTTGACGTGAAAGTTTATATTGAAATCAAGCTGATGTAATCTCTTTTCCAATGAAAAGATGATCTTTTTTTCTTTTGGAAAATTATTTTCTTAAATAAATAAATAAATATATATATATATATATAACCATAGCTCGAAGCTTACATTACTCTTATAAATTAAACTATTGTACAACATATTTTCCTCCAACAATGAATTATTTTTCTTTGTTCTTCAAATTCTTTGATTTATTAGATCCATACATATGTAGTTATTGCTACTTACTAGGCATTCCAATGGATTTGAACATAGTAACAGTAATTTGAAAAGTGAAGCTACTAAGGTTCTTGTGTGATTCAATATCCAAAGAAAATCAAGGTTGTGGGAGTATGTGTTGGTGACAGAGTATTAGAATGTGTGACCCATTGATCTGCAAGTGGAAGAGGAGGTATTGTTTTTGTGTGTGGTGAGAAGGCATGGTAGCATTTTTGGTCGATGGAGAATAGTTAGTGACTGTTTCGACAAAGAGAGTGCTCTTTCCCATTTAGTTTACCTGTAGTTTTCCAGCGACCTTGGGTTCTCCTTATACATGTCACTGAATTTTGATGTAGTATTTCTCTATGAGGCTCTCCATTGATCAATCCTAAGTGACCATATTAAAAAATGTTATAATGTGATTGGAACGAAAGATGGGAGTATCATGTTTAACGACATTGAAATAGATATCTTATCAATTGGATTGTCTGGATTTTCATAGGTGTAAACCAGAGAGTTGACCAGGTTTGGCGAATTTTTAATTTAGTCAAGTAAATTTTTTATTTATAGAAAAAAAAAGCAATTACAAATGATTTTTTTTTTTGAAAAAGTTTATTGGCAATTTTTTTTTATATTTTAAATAGTTTTTTGTTTTAAGGAAATTATATATATATATATATATATATAGATAGATAGATAGATAGATATATATATAGAGAGAGAGAGAGGGGTTATAAAATACTTGGTAATTTTTTTTTTAATTTAAGTATTGTGCAGCTAAATGTGATAGAGTTGCTTACTCCCTATAGTTTTCATACGTGGAAAAGGGAAATGCAATAGATGCTAAAACCCAAGGGACTGGAAAATGTTAAGTGAAAACCACCAAGTTTCTACAAAAATAGTTGAAAAGCTTTATGATAGAAATAAACAAGATCAAGCAAGTAGGTTGATTCGATTTCATATTCAAAACAACTTATGTACCACTCCAAAACGAAGTTGGGATAACTTGGCTTTTGTATTTAGCAGTGTCAATGAATTCCCATTGTCAACCTTCGTACGTGATGAACATGCCCCTATTAAGGAATTTGGTGCATTGTTGTCCCAATTAAAGGCATGTGGCAAGGAGAAAATGAAGCAAAATGGATTTTCTTTATCTTTTCAAAACTAAAGGGTCTTTCTCAAGTTTTCTCATCTACCTTCTATGCAAAAGGGATGTCCTTGGTGATTCATTCAAATGCCTAGCTTTGAGACATTTTTTCATCGTCTCATGAGAGAAGAATCTATGCTCAAGTAGCTAGATTTTCTCTCTAGCTCATTAAATCGGGTTTTGGTGGTTCATAACTCCAAAGTTCAATATAAATCCTAGTGTAAAAAAAAACAATATTCTACTCAAGCTTGTGAGTCTCCTTTCAAGCTTTAGCAAAATACAAAGTAAAAGACTTTTAAATCCTACAATTTTATTTATGGGTGTTTCTGCACTCTTATATCACCTACTAATTACGCATTTACCCAATCAAACCAATTTCTATTTTATAACACAAATATTAAATAACAATTTAGTACTCGCTTTGCCGATTAAATAGTTTGAGCAGGAAATATAGCCATTGGTTGTCCTGCTCAAACTATTTAATAGGCAAATCTAGATCTGTTTCTTCAACTTGTCCTGACGATGAACCACACTTGTTGGTTCGAAACACATCAAGAAATGAAATTTCATGTGATTTATGCCAAAAAATTTCTCATAAAATTGATATGGATCACAGAAGCCTCAATTCAGTAATTTAGTACTCATCCTAAATTTCAATGAACAAATCAACCCAAAAAGAATCACAAAAATTTTGCGAGATATTTTTAAAATTTGATAAATATAATACACATATTTCAAATTATAAATTTATGAGTTACATATCACACAATAAGGATAAATGAATAGATGAGAACATACAAAGTATAAATGACAATAGCATTTTCTATGCGACGGAGTTAAACATAATGATAAAGAGATGAAAAAATCCATGTTAATGTAATTACTTTTCATATTAATGTGTGTGTCTTTTTTATTAATTACATATCAAACATAGGTGTTAGAAGTTGTAATTACTCCCGCATGCAGAGTTGGCTAAACATAGAGAGTCAGTTAACTAAGTGATTGAGTGTTGAGTGTTGAGCATTGAGTCAAGTTGAGTGATGATTGAAGAGTTAAATCCAATCCATATTTAGAGTGTGAGTTAACTGAGTTAAGCATGTGGTTTCATGTCAAGATATTTTAGGCAAGTAGCTAGTTGGAAGACTTTAAAGTAATTTTTATTGAAAAATAATTTAGGGTTTTGTAAAGTCTGTTGTGCTACAAAATTATTTGGTTTTTTGTCAAGCATGATAGTGTTTTGGATCAAGATTGTGCCTTACGGGGGCGCATATTGAAAATTATATTCTTTTTCGAGGGTGATATGGAAGATAACCTCATACAATTAGGAAAAAATCTATAAAACAAAGGGAACACCATAGTCATGGGTTGCAAAGCGCGACTAAAGCATATGAGGAAAAGAAATCGAAAAGAAGAGGCAAAGATCATTACAATGGTTAGAGAGGTTCAGGTAGTAGCCATGGAACTAAGAAGTCTAGCATAAGACAAAGAAGAAATCGAGGGTGATTGGTGTAGCTTTGATTTTCTACAGCCTCCATTGCTTACAGGTAAATATTTTGATCATTGGGTTATCAAGATGTTAACCTTTTTTCGAGCTAAAGAGTTAATTGAGTATGATTCTAATAACCCATATGATGAAGTATGTGATGTTTTAGCATTGAATTTTATAAACGAGGCATTGGATGAGAAGTGTTTGTGCAAAGTAGCAAAGGCTGCAACTTCCAAGGAAGCATGGAAGTTCCTAGAAGAATAATTTTGCACAAGGGGGGGTGGCATGCAACAAGAGGTTATATCACAAGTAAAGAATTCAGTCGCAGATATGAGAGTAGATGATCAAGGCTCTAACAAAAAAACAGAGCTTGGAGAACCCCACTCAAAAGTGGATGATGGTTGTCAAAACCATAAAATTGAAACCCATTATGCAAGCATGCATATGGATGAAGAAGATACAATAAAGATTGCAGAGATAGAAGCAGGAGCCTCTGTGTGTGAAGCGAAGCAAGAGCATATGAATGCTTAAGGACTCCACTGTAACATGGATGATGAAGATGATGGTGAATCCCACTGTGATGAGACACGTGGGTGATAACTACAAAATTATATGTGAATTGGTGAATCTAGCCACAACTGATGGATTTGGTGAAGTTGAAATTGTCAATGAAATTGACAATGAGCACATGCATGCTCGGATATCCCACCATAGTGTAGATGAACATTATGTTGATAATATGTGTGGATTCTTTTTTGAAACAAGGATTGGTTGTGACAATATGGTAAGCGCAATGTTTGATGAAGCATTGAAGAGTGATGTTGTCACTGTAGCAGCAAGATAGGAAGTAGTTGGAACTGCTCATGAAGCAGTATATTATCTAGCAGCAGTTGATGATCAAGAACAGGGTAAAGTGATTGAAGTATTTTTTATGAAAATATCCACTAACAGGATAACAGTGGAAGACAACCTCCATGCAGTTGAAAAGAAGGCAGATGTAGAACAGGAGGCTCTCACTAAAGAGAGTCATATGAAAGATTTTTTTAACATTGGTTTTGAATATGCAGGTGTTCAAAATAGCATGGGAGCATAAGTTGAAAGAAAGGTTGTTAATAAATTTGATGCATATTACAGGAAAAAAGCAGTAGTACCTAATGATGAAAGTGAAAATAATGATATGGATGTTTCTGAAGACAAAGATGAATGCATTGAAACCCTTTTTCAGCAATGGTGTCAAGAAGAGATAAGATTTTGCTATCAAGAAATATGGCAAAAATAAAGTCGGGAATATGAAGCGCAAGAAGAAGAGCAAAGAAGACAGTTTGAAGATGCAATGTTTTGGCATTAGTCCATAGTTGAATGAATATTTGAAGAGGAAGTTGTAGAAGACATGATCCAATTGTTTTTCAGAACAAGTTCAAGACAAGTCAAAGAAAAATTGCAGTAGAAACAAGTGAATAAAACCTACAACAAGAAAGTTCAATAGAGAATGAAGCAATTTCGAGGATATAGAATTTGGAAGCAGAGAAAAAGAAAATGCAAAATTGTAAAATTCTTGAGTCATTGTAAGCCTAGCTGAGACATAGACCAGCGCTCATTTTTTTGTGATAGTTGACACATGTTGATTGATGTTGAGTCATACGGTCGTAATTAAAGAGGAGTGTTAGAAGTTCTAATTATTCCCGCATGTGGAGTTGGCTAAACATAGAGAGTGAGTTAAATGAGTGATTGAATGTTGAGCGTTGAGAGTTGAGTCAAGTCGAGTGATGATTGAAGAGTTAAGTGTAGTCCAAATTTAGAGTTTGAGTTAAGTGAGTTAAGCACGTGGTTGCATGTCAAGATATTTTAGGCAAGTAGCTAGTTGGAAAAGGATAAATACCCTTCACCAGGTTCATTGTATGCATCATGTTTTGCGTGATCAATAGAAGAGTTGAAGCTGGTGTCTTTTATGTGTGAATTCATGTTTTGTCTCCTCTGCCTTTCCAAAAATAGGCTCATACTCTACTTTACAAACCCCTTTTTATAAATAGTTTACTTTACAAACCTGTTTTTATAAATAGTTTAATCTATAGCTTCTGCTATACATCACAAGCTATAAATTATTACAAATTTCATTAAAAACCAAGAATTTACTTCGCAAAATCTCATAGTATAAAAAATTAACCAGCGTTCACATTCGTTAATGGGTAACATTATGCCATCTCCTAGATCCGGAAAAGTCTCTGAAAAATACACTGGCCACAAGAAATTAATAGTTCTAATTGGAAATTTGGTCTGCCACCTCCTGTATTGATCCATGAACATAATATCCTATAACGAACTTGAATTAGCATATTAATCCAATAACTGAATCAAACTGCCGAATATTAAAAAAAATTGACCAATTCGACCAAATTTTGTAACTATGTTTAATTCTGCATTTTTCTCCGTGCAATTAACAATGATAATGGTCTACGTAACAAGGGAGTCCAATTACAGCAACTTCCAACTCAATTTTATGGTTTCCTTTCGATCCGGGGATTCAGACGATTTGGAACGGATGCTTGACTTTGAATTGGACAAATTGGTCTCTGATTTCTTGATCACATTGCCGCATCTGCTTTTCTGTGATTCGCACATGCTCGCTATAGATATTCCTGTCAAAACCATGCCTCAAATCTATTATTACGTAAATACTTTAAATGGATTGTTGACATCAGAACAAAGGGCATCTGAGGGACCAACCTTCTCCCGTAGCGCGATTGACATGCAAATTGACGATGTTGGGGCAATTGCTACGGCACTCGGAAGAACAAAACTTGGTATTAAATTCTGGTTCGTGTATAGAATCAGTCATTCCCACAGCCATCCGTTCCAAGCCGCACACATTTATGCACTGTTCGCTTTCTATCCGTCCCACCATTTCTTCCACCATCACAAGCCATGACTAATGATGTATTACCAATATTATTAGTCAAAATTATGATCATTGCCAATGAAGTGTCTATTAAAATCACTAATTGTGTAAGTAATGTGAGGTTTTTATGATTAATAATTAAAAGTTACCTGGCATTCAAATTGCAAGGTGTCGTTAATCATTACATCCTTCTCGAGCACAATCTATTACCAGATGAGGAAACAGAGAAGGCGCAGAGTTCCACGGGAAGTTCCTCGCACTTGATACTGGCGCCTGAACAAATAGAGTACATCATCCCAACACATTAACTATGTGACGCCTCTATGATTAATCCACTGACTATTAACAAACTAAGTAATGCTAGCAAGACCTCTATGATTAATCCAATGACTATTACAAACTGTAAGGGAATGATATAGATATAACAAAAAGTAACGAATCAAGAACAAGACATAGATAGATCAAAGAATGCACTCTGTACTCCATGCATGGTAATCGCCATTAATATGATGAAGAGGGCAAATATGCGGTACGTACTTCCTGAATGAGACGATCAGTGATGGAGGAATTTCAGTTATACCACCAAAAGAACACACCTTATCACCCACAAGCTAACGAGAGAGTGGAAGCATTCAACAAAGTGCTCAAAAACCTGCTGACCAAGGTTTGCAATGCTCAGTGAAGTGATTGGGACCTACGCATATCTGGAGTGTTGTGGGCTTATCGAACGATATGAAAGAAGTTGACTCGACAAACCCCTTTTAGGCTCGTCTATGGTGTGGAAGCAGTAATGCCTATGGAATACATCATACCTAGTTTGTGGATAGTAGCGCTCATAGGTATGACTGATCATGGAGCCCTGCAGGAGAGGCTCCCGTAGTTGGATGAGCTTGAAGAAGAAATATTTTTGGTTGGATTTCACCAGGAGGTCCAAAAGCAACATGAAAAGGCAAGGCATGATCGACACATCAAGCTTCGCACATTGAAGGTAAATGGCTTGGTTTTGTTATATAATAGTAAATTTGATAAATTTACAGGGAAATTCACGATGCACTAGTTAGGGCCTTATGTTATTAAGGAGATTACCAATGGAGGAGCAGTACAGCTGGTCAAATTAAATAGAGAATCCTTCCAAGAAAAGGTGAATGGCAGTCACTTGAAGCCATACACCGGCGGTCCGGCCATGTGACTAAATGAAAGTAGCATAGTCTTAACACTCTAGGCAGCTGAAAGGATGCACGAGACTATAAATTACACTGCCTGAGTTGAGGAGCTGCGTGATTAGAAAATGGTTCAAAGTAAGGACGTGTCACTAGGTCCATGGCAGCACGGAGGGAGCTGCTCTACCCAGGGAGAAATCACACAGGTCGGCCGGAAAATGACCATTAAAGTCACTGTTCATGAAAAAACGACAGAAGTGAGGCCAAATGGAGCGGGCGGCTGGCATTTAAGACAAAATTTATGACTTAGATCCTTGAAAATATGCTGCCAATCCGGCATTAATGAACTGGTTTTGGGGGGAATGGTCAGATTTGAATTAAAAATTCTCTATAAATTACAAGTGGCTGTCCAGCAAAAAACACTTGGCATTTTGAGTATTCAGCGATTGAGCTCTGAAGTGCCTATGAATCGTGAGCAATACGAGCTTTTGATAGTTTCTGGGGTATTTGCGACTTTGTCGGCAGACACATAGGAATTCTTGTGGAAGATCATGTTAGCGCCCCCAGAAGTTATCAATATACAACAAGTAGTAAATGAGCTGGCACTAGAAATGGAGAGGGAGGCCGAAGTAGTGGAAGTGGCTGAAGTATAGGCAGAGGTCCCTAAATCCCTGAGAATGCCGAGACCGAAGCCAACCCCAACCAAGGAGACCATGAAAGACAAGAAGGGCAAGCAACCTGCCATACCAGTGTGCACTTCGCCGAGACGAAAGCCACCAAAGTCCACTGCCCAGGAGAAAGATAAGGCTATAAACCTAGAAGCAGAAGAGGAGGATATTGAAGACATCCCCATGGATGATGAGAATGTGGGACTGGAAATAGAGGAGGTTGAAGCTCAGGGTGCGGACCCTGTTACACGGTTGCCAGAGTATGTCCCTCCATGCAAGCCTAAGTCCAAGGTGCCAAAGTACATCAATGAAAGTAAGACCCCTATGAAAACCCCTCTACTACCAGATGAAATCACTTTTGATGGTCCGTGTTTGGCACGAGTGCCGCTATTAAAGCTCAAAGATTAGGACTTGGTGCACCATGAGAAGTTCTCGCACCTGGCAATCGAACAATTGATACTCCGCATCATAGACACGAATACGGGGATGACTGCATTGGAGCCATGAAAGTGGCTCAGAGGAGTAGAGAAGGCAGGATTACACAACTTGCTCTGGGTGCCACACTATAACCGCACGTCCATGATAGTCTTGGTCATCAAGCAACTGCTATGCTTGATGCATGATGGGTGTCTGCGGCTGGACGAGCCGATACCCATCACTGATATGTTGATTCACAGAATAACGTGTCTGCCATATACAGGCGAAAATACAGCTATGATCTTTGGTGGCAAGGGTGGTGAGCAGGCACTCACAGAATCAATGAAAGAGAAGTTCAAACTAGTGAAGAAGTTGCGCAAGTACGCTATCTCCAGCATCTACAACCCCGTTGTGAAAGTTACAATGCAGATCCTTGCAGGAAAGGTGATGCGAAAGTGTCACGCTGATGAAGTACTGGCGCCTGTCATCGTGCTTGCATAGCAGTGCATGGAATGAGTCCAGTTTAACTGGTTAGACTACCTTCACACAGAGTTCTTGGCGAACTACTGCGAAGCGCAAGAGCAAAGAAAGACCTTGCACTATGCGTGGCTCTTGCTATCAATCATGCTCGTAGCATGGGAGCTACTAGAGGAGAGCCAATTCCCCTTGGTCACACCAGACCTTCCTGAAGCAGCGAAGTACGCTTCGCTATGGGCGGCCAAGGATGCAGAGTGTGTTTGGGACAACAAGATATTCTGGATCCTAATGGAAATGAATATCAGGATGGTTATCAATCGCAAGCCACAATTGTCACCCACAGTATATGCTACCTTGCAGAGCTGTGCCAAGTTTAAGGCTAACTTCCATTGGATTTCAATCAGGGCACGAAAGGACCCTGTGTAGAAGTGGTACAATTTGTCGTACCTAGCCACAGATGATGCCATCGATGCAGTGCTCGATAAATCACCGACAAAGTGGCGCACTACCACGTACTTGGAGGTGGGTAGAAGCAAGTCCGCCACATAGAAGAATAAGGAAGAGGCCAAGCTGAAGATGGCACAACTGGTCGAAAAGAGGAAGGAGGTCACTAAGAAGGCCCAGGCAGAACAGGCAGGAAAGGAGGTAGGAAAACAGACAGGTGGCATAGAGCAGGGCACTAACAAGGGTGCATGGTCGCCTTCACCTGCGACTGAAGAGGAGGACATAGGGTAGCATGGCGCAGACCCTTAGGAGACATCCGCCCGCATTAAGTGCCTGAGAGAGTTGGAGAAGGGAGGGTCTAGAAAGAAATCCAAGGCAACCAAGACCTTGTTGGACCCTATCACATTGATGGAGGGCGACTTATATGACATCAGTGACATAGTCAGAGATGTCACCGTGGAGGCCCTACAACAATTTGAAAAGTAGCAGCAGATCATCCTAGGGGCTATCTAGACCGGGTTGCAGGAGTTGCAGACCTGCACATCGCAAGCTAGTATGTTGTCCACCAACTTGGCTATCGGCACATTAGAGGCTGCCGATATGCTGCACACGAAGGATTCCAATGCGTTAGTGCTATAGGATGGAGCACTGACAACAGAAAATGAGGCTGACAGGCCCACTGTCAGTACCTTGAAGGGAGTTGGACTGAACCTGGCAGTGCTCCTGTGGGAAGCACTACACCTCTTGCAGGGTGGAGTAATTGTAGAGTTGAGGGACCGTGAGCACCGCGCCCTCCAGGTGATCAGTGAACATAAGATAAACAACGAGTAGATGGCCCTGCAAAGGAATGCTGCCATCACTACTAAGGCCGAGGCAACCATCCAAAGCAAGAAGATCATATAGGTTGTGGAGGAGGCATGCAAAATGGTCCTAGAGTTGGCCATTCCAGAGGAGGAGCTAGTTTGAGGTTCGCATCCAGAAACTGGCCATAGGGGTGTGTGACACTCGGACAGAGATGGCGTGGGTTCAGTTGGAGCTAAACCTTCAAATTATAGAGCTCCAATTGAGGGCCCAACCATGAACACCGCTAGAGGTAAAGGAACAGCGGGCGGTCGTTGTCATAGAAATAGTCGCGATGGTGGAGAGTGAAATAGCGGACTACACATAGTTGTTCAAACAATCATTTGAGGTCCTGACCAGCTTGCAGGAGGACCCAAACATCTAGAGGTTAGAGACAGAAGTGTGCAAACTCCAACAATGCTATGATAAAGTTAAGGGTGCACAGCACGAACCGTCGCGCTGACACAAAGGTTAGCCAAGCTGTAGGAAGCCAAGCAACAGAAGGAACATGTGGACGCAGCGCTGCACAAGGAAGCAGTGTTGAAGGTGCGACTAAATCCCTAGCTAGAGGAAGCTTATGTAGTCATAGGAAACATTGAAGCCAATCTTGCAACTCTGCAAGCGACGCAACAACAACTTCAGCTTGATAACGCAAGGGCGGTAACCAAGAAAACATTTGAAGATGCAAAGTAGGCAGCAGCTCAGTGCACGGCAGAAATTGTAGTCATCAGGGTCGAGATAGATGGGCTTCGCACAAAAGTCTTCGTGCCTATGGAGTGACTTGAGGGCGACTCACGATGTTTTTTTTGAGGGCCTATTGAGAGTGGGGTCCCCCAAGGGCATTTTTGAGGCTAAAAGCCCATGTTTAAGTCAATTTTTGTAATATTATTGTAAAGACTTTGCATTTTGTGGTCACAAAGCACGAAGTGTTATATGTCATAAAGGGTAGTCCGCCCTTAGTTTTGCAAAGAAAAGTCGGCTGTAAGAGATCTACCCATGGTCCGCGGACCATAGCATTGTATAAAAATAGCTAAGCTCTAAGTAGCTTAAGAGACAGAAAATGTAAGAGAGTCATAACTTAGAGCAAGAAGTCTAAGTCTTGGGTTGTAGCGTAGGTAGAGGCTCTGCAGCTGAGTGCGCAAAGGCCTAGGTTAGAAGTCCTCAACTGAGTGCGCAAACCCCTATAGTTGTGTGCGCAAGGTGGACAGAGTCTATGATCACTTGAAAGTTATCAGTAAAGGGAATTATTCAACAATTTTTGTGTCTTCGTTCTGTTGATGCATTTGGATATTTTATGTATGAAATTCCTTTATTATGCTTATATGATGCACGAAAGATGGTAAATACATTGCATAAGTGAACGCAATTATGAATATTTGTTTACGCGGTGTTAACTATAAGTGTTTGATAAGATAAGTATGTCACTTAGGTTAATTGGGGAACTTGTACGACACACTGCTCTAGTGAAAGTACCTGAGCAACAAGATAGGGTTGCGTGAAGGTTGATCATATACTTTTGCAGAGGTAGTGAAGGCCCTAAGAGAGGGTTTGTCTTGCAAGCCCTAAAAAGAAGCAGCCTGGGCGAAGGCAGGGATAGAAGAATTCAAACAACATCACAACCATCTCAGAGTGTGGAAACTTGGTTCCAGCATCCCCCCAATCTTCTACATGTGAGACTTCGGTCTGCACTTCGCGGGCTGATACTGAAAGGGCCAGTAGTGTAGGGATTTGTTTGGCTAATTAACGTTGAACCTTTTTTTTGCTATTTCCATTTGCATATTTAGTTTTAGAAGGGGTATTGAGTCTCATAAACATTGACTGCAACTGGATGAAGGGTTTGATTGAGAAAAGCCTTACTTCTTGGTTTGACTCACAAAAGGAGTATGCAACCCTACCCCTTTACATATTTTGGAGTATCTGGAGGTGTGAAAACCAAAATATATTTGAGTAGAAATATCTAGATGGATGGGATACTGTTATTAAAATTACTACTTAGTTTGGGGAGATTGGGCCAAAAAAAATGAAAGATGGTAACAAAAACATTCAATTGAGAGACATTTCGAGGGAGTTTCATGTTGGACTTTTCGATGGTCCATGTATACAAAGAATGTGTGGGTGTGGGGCATATATTATCATTCATCCCGATACATTCTATCATTTCAGGTGGGAGGGGGTGAGGGGTACAAATAGTCGAGCTGAACTAATTACCCTATGGTGGACTTTGCTATGTGCCAAATGGATGGGCATTGAGGCAATTCATGTTTTTGGGGACTCAAAATGAATCATAGACTATGCAAAGGGGTCAACCAATTTCAATATTTTTATCATATATTCTTGGACAACACACATCTGTACCCTAAAGCAGACATTTCGACATATCTCGTATATGCATATATACAAGAAGAAAAATTGGGTTGCAAATTCCCTATCAAAGAGAGGAGTGCAGGTCGATGCAAGTATGATACACTTTACTTCTTTTGAACATGGTAGATTTATTAATATAGGGAACATTGATATCTTGTAGTTTTAACCGATACATGACATAAAGTTGTTGGAATTTTGATGTTGTGATGATTGTCTAGGGGGTGATGGACTAGGTACCATTTTTGTAAACAATTGGGTTGTGTAAGATTCCAACATTTGACTAGGTATTATTTCTGTAAATAGTCGGCCTGAGTAAGATTTCAACATCTTGTGGTTGAGAGATTATTCTATAGTCTTATGTAATTCTAGATGGTTTTTGTTTTTCTTTTCCCGTAGCTGAACAGATAATTGTTTAATGGTAAATTTCAATAGTTGATGTGAATGTTTATATTGAAACAAGCTGATGTAATCTCTTTTTCAATGAAAAGATGATTTTTTTCTTCTGGAAAAAAAAAGACACAATATATATATATATATATATATATATATATATATATATATATATATATATATATATATATATATATCTTCTAACCATAGCTCGAAGCTTACATTGCTCCTATAAATTAAACTATTGTGCAACATATTTTCCTCCAACACTGAATTATTTTTCTTTGTTCTTCAAATTCTTTGACTTCTTAGATCCATACATATGTAGTTATCATTACTTACGAGGAATTCCAATAGATTTGAACATAGTAATAGTAATCTACAAAGTGAAGCTACTAGGGTTCTTGTGTCAATCAATATCCATAGGAAATCAAGGTTGTGGGAGTATGTGTTGGTGACAAAGCATTGGCAGGTGTGACCCGTTGATGTGCAAGTGGCAGAGGAGGTATCATTTGTTGTGTGTGGTGCGAAGGCATGGTAGCATTTTTGGTCGATGGACAATAGTTGGTGGCTGCTTTGAAAAAAAAGGGTGCCCTTTCCCATGTAGTCTACTTGTAGTTTTCCAGTGACCTTGTGTTCTCCTTATACAGGTTGCTAAATTTTGGTGTAGTATTTCTCTATGAGGCTCTCCATTGATCAATCCTAAGTTACCGTATAAAAAAAATGCTATAATGTGATGGAACAAAAGATGGGAGTAGCATGTTTAGCCGCATCGAAATAGATATCTTATCAATTGGATTGTCTGGAGTTTCATAGGTGTGAACCAGAGAGTTGACCATGTTTGGCCAATTTTTAATTTATTCAAGTAAATTTTTTATTTATAGGAGAATGAGAAAAAAAAAATTAGAAATGAAAATATTTTTTTCGTGGGAAAGTTTATTGGCAAAATATTGTTTTTTATTTTTTAAATAGGTTTTTGTTTGAAGGAAAGTTTATATATATATACACGTAATAAATAATTGGGATTTTTTTTAATTTAAGTGTGTTGCAATTAATTGTGATAGAGTTGCTTACTCCCTATAATTATCATACCTCGAAAGGGGAAATGCAGTGGATGGTACAACGCAATGGATTGGAAAATGTTTAGTGAAAACCAACAAGTTTCTAAAAAAAGTTGAAAAGTTTCTCGATAGAAATAAACAAGATCAAGCAATGGGGTTGATTGGGTTGCATATTCAAAACAACTTATGTACCACTCCCAAATAAAGTTGGGATAAGTTGCCTTTTGTATTTGGCAGTGTCAATGAATTCCAATTGTCAACCTTAGTATGTGATGAGCATGCCCCTATTGAGGAATTTAGGGCATTGTTGTCCCAATCAAAGGCATGCACCAAGGAGAAAAATGAGGCAAAATGGTTTCTTTTTTATCTTTTCAAAACTAAAAGGTCTTTCTCAAGTTTTCTCATCTACCTTCTATGCAAAAGGGATGTCCTTGGTGATTCACTCAAATGCCTAGCTTTGAGACATTTTTTCATAGTCCCATGAGAGAAGAATATATGCTCAAAAGCAGCTAGATTTTCTCTCTAGCTCTTTAAATCGAGTTTTGGTGACTCATAATTCCAAAGGTCAATATAAATCACAGTGTAAAAAAAACAATATTCCGCTCAAGCTTGTGAGTCTCCTTTCAAGCCTTAGCAAAATACTAAGTAAAAAACTTTTAAATCCTACACTTTAATATATGAGTTTTTTTACACTCTTACATCACAAGCTTGTGAGTCTCCTTTCAAGCCTTAGCAAAATACCAAGTAAAAAACTTTTAAATCCTACACTTTAATATATGAGTTTTTTTACACTCTTACATCACTTACTGATTACGCATTTACCCTCACTTACTAATTACTCATTTACGCTGACAAAATACAACGTAAAAAACTTTTAAATCCTACACTTTGATTTATATGTGTTTTTACACTCTTACATCATTTACGTCATTTACTAATTACAAATTTTCCTCGAAATTTCTAAGATTTGATAAATATACGAATCATATTTTCAAATTATAAATTTATAGGTTACATATCACACAAGGATAAATGAATAGATCGAGGACATACAAAGGATAAATGACAATAGTATTTTCTAAGCGACAGAGTTAAACATAATGATATAGAGATGAAAAAATCCATGTTAATGTAGTTGCTCATCATATTAATGTGTGTGTCTTTTTAATTACATATCACACATATGCTCATACTATACTTTACAAGACCCTTTTTCTAAATAGTTTAATCTAGAGCTTCTGCTATACCTCATAAGCTATAAATTATTACAGATTTCATTAACAACCAGTAATTTGCTTTGCAAAAATCTCAACCAGCGTTAACATTCATTAATGGGTAACATTATGCCATCTCCTAGATCCGGAAAAGTCTCTGAAAAATACACTGGCCACAAGAGATTAATAGTTCTGATTGGAAATCTGCTCTGCTTCCTCCTGTATTGCTCCGTGAACACAATATCCTATAACGAACTTGAATTGGCGTATTAATCCAAGAACTGAATCGAACCGCTGAATATTAAAAAAAATCGGTCAATTCGACCAAATTTTGTAACTATGTTTAATTCTGCATTCTTCTCCGTGCAATTACCAATGATAATGGTCTGCCGTTACAAGGGAGTCCACTTATAGCAACTTCCTACTCAATTTTATGGTTGCCTTTCGATCCGGGGATTGAGACGATTTGGAACGGATGCTTGACTTTGACTTGGACAAATCGGTCTCCGATTTCTTGATCACATTGCCGGATCTGCTTTTCTGTGATTCACACATGCTCGCTATAGATATTCCTGTGAAAACCATGCCTCAAATTTATTATTACGTAAAAACTTTAAATGAATGGTTGACATCAGAACAAAGGGCATTTGAGGGACCAACCTTCTCCCGCAGCGAGATTGACATGCAGATCGACGATGTTGGGGCAATTGCTGCGGCACTCGGAAGAACAAAACTTGGTACTAAATTCTGGTTCGTGTATAGAATCGGTGGACATTCCCACAGCCATCCGTTCCAAGCCGCACGCATTTATGCACTGTTCGCTTTCTATCCATCCCACCATTTTTTCCACCATCACAAGCGATGACTAATGATGTATAACCAATATTGTTAGTCAAAATTATGATCGTCGCCAATGAAGTGTCTATTAAAATCGCTAGTTGTGTAAGTAATGTGAGGTTTTTATGATTAATAATTAAAAATTACCTGGCATTCAAATTGCAAGGTGTCGTTCATCATTACATCCTTCTCGAGCACACATCTATTACCAGACGAGGAAACAGAGAAGGCGCAGAGTTCCACGGGAAGCTCCTCGCACTTGATAATGGCGCCTGAACAAATACAGTACATCATCCCAACACATTAACTATGTGACGCCTCTACGATTAATCCACTGACTATTAACAAACTAAGTAACGCCGGCAAGACCTCTATGATTAATCCAATGACTATTACAAACTGTAAGGGAATGATATAGATATAACAAAGAGTAACGGATGAAGAACAAGACATAGATAGATCAAAGAACGCACTCTGTACTGCATACACGGTAATCGCAGTTAATATGATGAAGAGGGCAACATGTATGGGGTTGGTGGCGGCCATCTCTACTCAGAAACAATGCACTGCCTCTGAGCTCTGTTGTGAAAAAACAACCCAATCAGCTGAGCTCTTTATCGTCAGTGAGGTAGTAGGTGTGGCTGAGAGTGAGAATGAAATGATGTGAGGGCGTGGTGCCCCCTACAAGGAATAACTGAAAGTGTGTCGTAGTGGGGGAAGAGTGTTTCAAAGTTGGCAGTGAGCGAAAGAGTATTTTTGACGTATGGAACACGCATGCCCTCTTCCTCCACAAATCACGGCTAATTTAATTGGGGGGTCGTTCTCATCTCTGCGACAGGCTCAACGACTATATGCGCCTACAGGTTTGGTTCATCATATATTCCTTCACGATTCCTTTTCTCTACTATTAATTTCAAAATGGTTCATCATATATTCCTTCACGATTCTATTTCTCTACTCAAATCGTTGATGACATATTCATTCGTGTGGTCGAAATGGAAGAAGACAGTCCATCCAGGGTAGGAAGGAAAGTGACGTTGATGGGACATCACAATATACTGTTATTATTTAAATTTAAATTTCAAAATGTGAGCCATTAAAGTGATGTGTTAATAACAAGAAACATTTAAATTTCAAAATGTGAGTGATTGAAGTCGGGTGTTACTAGTTAGTGTGGTGTAATTATCATTTTCAAAGTGATAATATAATAAATTATGAAATAATTAATATAAAGCAGGGAAGAGATGTTCTGACACTACGCATAAATAACAAAAGGTTGGGGGCTAAGTTTATTACGTCACAAGGAAGCATTATGCATAAGAGTGGATTGCGTAAAGCAGAAGGAAGCATTATGCATCTCAGTGGATTGCGTAAAGCAGAAGGGGAGAAAATGTTTACAAAATATCTCAATCAATCAAGAGTGAAATATAATAATTAAAAAATCCAATATGGAGTCATTGATTTCTTATTATTTTAATCATATAATTAATTTTTTAATGATATTAATTATTTTGATTGTATGACGTTTTCTTTATAAATAAAATTGAAATATAATAATTAAAAATCCAATATGGAGTCATTGATTTCTTATTATTTTAATCATATAATTAATTTTTTAAAGATATTAATTATTTTAACTGTATGACGTTTTATTTATAAATAAAATTGTATTATAATATAAGATAAGATGATATTTTAAAATTTAATATGAGTAATAATTTTTGAAGTAGAAATTTACTAAGTATAGTGAATATAAAAAATAATGTTGTAATTTTTTCTATGTTTATAGGAATAGATGAAGTCGCAGATGGTTTTATATTTGTATGATTATTGGATTAAAATGGTTTTTGTTGATGTAATACACAATTATTGAGTTCAGATTGAGTTATTTTTAATTTATTTGTTTTTAATTATAATTATATATATATATATATATATATATATATATATATATGTGTGTGTGGGTTTTAGATATTTTTACCAAAACATAAAAAAGAAAGAGTTTAAGTTTGAATGGTTTTTTTTATTTGGGCTTTTACAATTTTAAAAAGGCATTCTTAAAGTAGTAAGGGTATTACACAAGGAAGGATGTATGCACAAGGCTAGCAATTTGAATTTTATATACCTGATTCCTAAAAATGAGCAGTTGATCTTTCAATGGTTATAGACTTATTTCCTACTATAATGTAATCTACAAGTTGATTACGAAGGTTGTTTCTTTAGGAATTAAAGAAATACTAAGTGATATCATTTTAGAGGAGCAATTTAGATTCGTCCAAAACTGTCAAATTCATGACGCGGTGGCTATAGCACAAGATTCCATGCGCTCCATCATTAAAAAAGAAGATCCTTACAATAGCTAAGAAGTTAAGCATGTCAAAATCATATGACAAGGTGAATTGGACATACATTTGTCTATGTCTCATGTATGTGTGTGATTCAGTTGGGGTTCAATCTACACTTATTCAATTGAATGATGGCTTGCATCTCTACTGTCAACTTCACAATATTAATAAATTATCATTTATCAACACTTTTCAAGGCTTCATGTAGTTTAAGAAAGGGTTTCCCACTATCTCCCCCCATTCTTATTGGTTGTATAAGCACTCATCAAGTTAATTCAACAAGCCAGAGTTGTTGGAGATATGAAGGGGGTGAAAACGTCATCACAGGTTCAAATCTCTCGGCTTCCTTTTATTGACGTAATTTTCCTTTTATGTAGGTCTCGGTTCCATATATTGGTGTTCTCAAATGTATCTTAAAAAAATTTGAGCTAATCACAAGAATGAAATTAAACGCAAAGAAGTCAATCCTCCATAATAATATCTCTCCCTTAGAGAAATCGAAGAATGGAAAGAGGCTTACTTGGGATCCATCGCAAGCTCTTCTCTTCTCTCAACTTGTAAGCTCTAATCGTAGCTCTGATTGTTGTAATTAAAACCTACAAATACAATCAACACAAGACAAAGATCTACAACATCTATGTAGCATTATCCAATTACTCTATTCAATGGATCAATAATGCATTGAAATATATTAATGTAAACATAACATACATATATGAAAATAGTATACTTTTTGAATTAATATGAATAGGAGAGAGTTTACAACTAGGAATAGTAGTTGATATTTCGAAGATCTCCCCATGTTGACTTGTCCTTCCTTATCACAAAGCACACCTCAATGTCATCCTAATGCATGAAGATGATGACTTTCTTATATTCAACATCCAGCAACAACATGAGGGTATGATTAGTCTCCAACATCCAACCCTGATGTTCTAGATGGTTGTAAATTTATAGGAGAGTGCGTTATTTTAGGAATTATTATCCATTTACCAATCTAGGCTTGAGATACACTTAATAGGGGAGGATGATCTCAAGAGATAAGAGGTGAAATCTCCAAGGTAAGATCAAATAGTATTCGAAGTTCTTATCTAAGGTAAATAGTTGGAAAAAATCCTATAAGCTTCTGGAAGAGGAAGCTTTGGGATTCTTTTAAATTTTCCAAAATTTCTAGAATTAGCGCACCCCCAACAAGGGACAACTTGTTGTTGATCAATACTAGTGTAGAACTGAACAACCTACTGCTAAACGCAGGTCCCTAAAGGGCCAAGGTGCGTTAGGCCTTAAAATCACTACTTTGAGGCAGTCAAACCCAGAAACTCGGGGATTTGGGAGAGTCATGCTTAGGTATTTGTGTAGGGATGATTATAAGGTGTTTACGTATGTCGATTGATCTGGTTTGCAGGCCTATTGACCAGATGCAACAAAATGGCCTATATCCATGATACCTTTCTGTTATAAGACCTGCAAAATTATTATGTAAAGGGCACATTAGTGACCATGAAGATCAAAACAATTGCAGTGAATTAAATTAATATGAAAAACAATATTTTTATTTATATAAAAAAATCAATAAAAATTTAAATTACCAGAGTAAACTCCTAAGCCTCGATAATCGTGTATGGTGTAAGCACATATGACATACAACGTAAAACTCCTCTATGTTGTAATGGGTCTTGATACATCGTACACATGTATCCCTTCCCATAATTCCACAATTCATCTACCAATGGTTGTTAGTAGACATCCATATTCTTGACTTGTCTTCTACCAGGGACTATGAGAGCCAACATAAGATGTTCATTCTTCACAAAAAACCATGGGGGTTATTGTTATTGATCACTACTATAGGACAAATAGAATAGTTGGTGTTTTGGAGGGAATATGAGTTGTTTCCATCCATGGCTATGGTGAGTTGTAGACTTCGTACTTCATCCTTAATTTTTTTAGGCCATGTATCCTATATAGTCTTCATGTTATTGAATCTTTTCAGATTCACATAACTCCTGACTCACTTCTATGTGAGGCACGTCATCCTTGCAACATAGCTAATTCTTTGAAATGAAAGAGCCATTGAATCCTTGGGATTATAGGCGTGTGCCTCAATTTATTATGAGGAACACCATGTGGTTTACCCATTTTTTATTTACAATACATGTCATGCCCACTTCTTAGACATATCTCTTTGTCTGCATATTCTCCTCTATATAGAATACAATCATCCAGGCATGCATGAGATGATATGTACTCAACACCTATCATTTTCACCATACGCTTTTCCTCTTCGCAACTACACAACAACACATTATCACCTGGAATAACCTTATCTTTGAATAACCTATAGTTGATGGGGAATCTAATTAGACAATGTTAATATTTAATGTTCGTAAATTCGACCATTTTTAATGTTTATTGTGTCACAAGATTTCTCAAAATATAAGGGACTTGATAGATCATGCAGGTGAATTACCTCAATATTGTTGAGAAACATGTATTCGACATGACAAATTTTACTTTCAATTTGTACAACAAAATCATTGTCCCCAACTGAGTAGACTTTGACTTGATGCTAGGTTCAAAGACAGGGGTGGTGGAAGTGGATTTCAAGCTTTCAAATAAGGTATCAATGATATGAGAAGCATCCCTAGCTCATCATTATGGAATGCATCTAACAACATTTCCTCCACAGAATTCATATTTCGTAAGAAATCATCCATACCAACCTCTATTTGATTACCTCCATTTCGAACTTGTGATGAAGAACTACTATTTTTGTAGTCATTCCTAATTGGTGAATCTAGACGTAGTGGGAATTGAATAGGTGGTTTATTCAACCATTCCTTTTATGATTCCTCTCCCATTCTTTCTCTTTATGCAACCTTCTCATGATTTGACATTGTAGTGGGGTGCACCAAAAGATGGTAGGTGGGTCACTCATCATCACTAGAATACTAATTTCAAAAAATATCGAGCATTAGTACATCAAAGATATTAGAAAGCATGTCAATGCAGTTGGTTTGATAAAATTACATTATACCAAATAATTATTACCATCGTTGATCCAAGATTGCGGTTGGAAGATGCCATGTTCTAATTGGTAGGGTGAAGTGGTTGTCTATTTTAATCTACCCATTGCTTGCGATATGTTGCTCTTGATAAGAGCTTCCGACATTTTTGAAATGGAGAAATTTTTTTTCATCTGAACTCGATTTTGAATCAGGATGCTACAAATTTGGATACATTTTAATTAAAATTAACATGTATTAAGTTAGATAATCAAAATATAAATAAAATATGAACTTATTAGAGATAGAAAGGGAGAAATCCGCGAAAGACTTTGATCAACAATATGGAACGAGCTAGAATTTGAAGAATTGGTCATTTGATATTATGAAATTTTCTCCCTACATTTGAGCAAAACCATAAATAAAATTTTATTTACATATCTAAAATTGATTTCAAGAACCATATAACCACAATTTGAATTCAATATAGTTTTCAAACTAGTTTTCAGGAATAAGGAAACTTTAAGTGAAAAATGTATACTATGAACTACTATAACTCATATGGATGTTCCCTAAAGGATAATTTGAGATGAATATGCCATTTTATTTGAAAATAAAATTTTAGAAAGCTTTTAAAACCTATTGGTGCTCTTATCGTACCAATGTGTTTAAATAATAACCGCACTAGGGCGTTCAAATAATAACTGCACTAGTTTCCGATATTTCGAAATAAAAAAATATTGTATCATATCGATGCTCCTATAAAAAATAACACCAATGCGTTTAAATAACAATAGCACCAGTCCACACTTGTTTCCGTGATTTTAAAAATAAAAATGAATTCTACCATGTTGGTTCTCTTATAAACATTACAACACCAATGCATTTAAATATAAAGCACATTGTTGCATTAATATATTAATCATGTCTGAGGATTTCGAAAAAAAGTAAATAAAAAAAATTATCATGTCTGTGAATTTAGAAAATTGGCACCCCAACAATTTCAATGCGCTTTAATTGTAAATGCATCGATGCTCTTTACTATCGAACACACCCATGTTTGGATTTAGTGAAGAAAAAATGTGTGATCTTTCTTTCTTCTTTTTAAATTTAAAAATGAACGGTAATTAATTTTTTGAAATCTAATTTGATAAAATCTTTTAAATAGTAAAAATTTATTCACTATTTCATTATTTTTTCCAAAATTTCAAGGGAGTGATTTGCAAAACAAACATATCAAGAGCATTGTGTAGTAACAAAACTATTTAGAAGATTAGAAGATAAAAGGTATGGTGATTCATTCAAAACCGTACATAATAAAAATTTTAAAATTTATTTTTGATTTTACTAATAATTGTTTTTACAAATTCTTTTAGGGTTTAATTAAAAGAGAGATAATTTGCAAGAGAGATATACTGGGATCATGGTGGAGCAACAAAATATTTTGGAATCACATAATGATTGGAATTTAAAAGGTATGGTGATTCACTCAAAATATTACATAGCAAAAGTTTTAAATTTTACTATTATTTTTTTTTACAATTTCTATTATATTTATACAATAAATAATAATAATCATAATTTAAAACCTTGCATAATAAAAAATTTACTATTGATTTTACTAATAAAAATTTTTACAATCTTTGTTCCTATTTAAATTTAATTAAAATTCAGAACTATATATATATATATATATATATATATATATATATATATATATATATATATATATATCAACGCTTACCTTAAACTCTTGCTTATGTGACTACAAAATTTCACCTTAGGGTTTAACTCCCTCTACCACTTCACAATTAGGATTTTTCATTTTAGGCATTTTAAATTTAATGGGTTTGTGTACTTACTATATATAGGGTGTTTGACATGTAAAGTAGGGGGATCACTTATTGAATTAGATCCAAACCATGTCGGCCCTGTCCATTTTTTTTAAACAACATATGTTTTGCAGTGTACCTTGTGTAATATAATACACCGGTGCTTGCGGTGCTTCTATTGTTACATATCACACCGAACCTTGTTGGCCTTGTCCAATCTATTTATAGGTGCTCCCAGTGTTATATAATGTAGTGTCGCACCTCTGCCAAATAATATCATTAAGTGATGGCAATGTTTTTATTGTTACAAATTGCATTGTCATAATTTAAAATTGTTTTAAAAAATCAATTTCCGTTAGAAGTATAGATGTATAGACATACTTTCCACTTACAATACAAAAATCAATCCAATTATTCAAAGAACCAAATTATATCTAAACTATAGGATGTGTTTCCAAAGCAATGGTCAATGAGACCTCTTAGACTTGCAATAGCAAAAACATATAACAACAACAAAAAAATCATTTAAAAGGTAATATTCCTAATTAAAATGATTTTATAGAATTATATGTATATATTACTATAAACCATTCATTTATTAATATCAATTTTGTTATATTTAGTTTTTATATATCAATATAAAAATAGTTTATTACTTTTTTTAGGAAGATTATGAAAATCCCAAAGGATCAATGAGATGATATGTGAAACATGCCAATAGGAATGTCCAAAAAAATGTACAAGGAAATGGTCAAAGAAATGGACATAATTACATCATAGGAGGAGCCATCTCAACAAAAACATGTTTCAAATGTATGTAATCATGATTTTCTTTGTACATATAAACAAATAATTTAGCATTAAATATTAATTTTCATGTATTTTCTTGCAGAAAAGAAAACAAAATGGAACTCATTCAGCACATAAAATAGGATAACAAGGAAGAAAAGGGTTGATATCAAAGTTTGTGAGTAACTGTTAATATTTCCTTATAACAACCCAAGTTTTCATTTTTGTATATTTTAAGTTTTCTTACAACAATGATCATTGAATATCTTCAAATAGGTGCTAACATACAAACAAGACCCATCAGAAGAACTGATTAACATTGGGTTAAATATGGGTTATGAATATATGTTGGCATATCAAAAATTAATTGTGGAATTTGTAAGTATCTATGTTATTTTACTTCTCTGAGTTTATAATTAATAAAAAAAAAAATCTTTTATATTAAATCTATGATTTATAATGGGGTATAAAACTTGCAGGAAACAAAGTATGGAACCATGCCAACAGAAGAGTTGTTGCAAAAAGGCATGAGACATGGTTTTGAAACCATGTGTACAATTCATGCGTCGCTTCTTACTATGGTACATTGCTATTCAATTTACATTGATGTATATTAATTATTTCAATTTTCATTATTCTCACCTATGTAGATACACTCATTACACCTTATTTTTATGTTTGCAGATGGAACAAGATCAAGAAGATGAAAACAATTGATGCAATAAACAAAACATTCATCCAAATAACCCAAGTTATGGAAGTAGTTCGAGCACTTACATCACTTCTAATGAAGAATTATGATCTATTTGGATATCAATGTTGTTGTGTCTTTTGAAATAATTGTCTACGAAAATCAGACATTTTATTTAATGTAACAGACATAGTGTCCCAATTGAAAGACAAGGGGTTACTAATAACAATCCCATTTTTTATGATAAATAGCCTCTTATTTATATATAATAAATTACATTTTAATTTATTCTATTGTATTTTCCAATGTCGTTGTCAAATGTTACACCACTGATTACATATATGGATGATTAAATATTATAATGAAGAGAAGTGAAATTTGATAATATAACAAATTAATCCAAACAACATACACAAATGCAATAATCAAATTTTAATTTATATGAATATTGTTATAAGATATATGTTTATTTTTTTATGAATAAAGGGTTTAAAAAATCACAATAATTTCACTATCACAGGTCAATGTTTTGAAAGGAGAGAAAATATCATACAAAATATTGGTGCATCCATAACATAAACACACACTGGTGCATTTAGTTATACAAAAGTATTGTTATTACATTTTTTTGCATGGTCGGTTCCTTTTTTGAAAATGATAACATCGGGCCATTTAATTCTTCAAGCACTGGTATTGTTTGCAATCAATGCCCCAATGCATTGTAATTCTTAAAGGACCAATACTTTCATAGAACTTACACTCCCATGCTTCAAAATATTATTTCCAACCCCAGTGCATTATTCAAATTAATAGCACTAGTTATTTTATATCATTAGCGCACCAGTGCTTTTATACAAATAATACACCTCAGTTTTGCGATTTAAATAAAAGCAATGAGTCTGTAATATCTTTCTGTCTTCCCTAATTTCCTTCCTGAAAAGAACACCCTAGGAAATTTTTTTAATATATACACACCGGGGTAGTATACATTTCAGGCACCAGCGTGCTTTACATTCAACATATCAGTTCCTTTAGTTATGTATGTGGCCTCGATGATTTTATATATTTAGTGCACTAATATTATTTTTCCATGAACTGCACCACTAAAAAAACATTCGCTAAAACCTCTGGCTACCTAGATTTTTTCATTTGCGATGAAGTTCCATTATAATCTCTGTTGAAACATCCATTATTGCAAATGGATGCTTTAGCAGATGTTTTTTTGACAATTTTTTCCAATTTTATAACAATAATAACCTCCACTAGAAGGCATTTTCCTTGTAGTGTCAAATAAATAATAATAATTTCATTTTGTAAAGGTTCTTTTCACAAAGTAGAAAGTCACTTCCGAATGTGGAATTACAGTTTATCATATTCTCTTCTTTGTAGTTTTTCTGATGTCCTCTAACGTAAGTGCAATGATAATAATAGCTCCAACTAGTAGTCCCAACAACTAAAAAAACCTATACGTCGATAGGATGTCCATGTTCAAGCTCTGCAGTAAACTATTAAAACAAAGGAATAAATAATAATAATTACATTTTGTAAAGGTTATAATGAGAGCTTTACAAAATGAATGTATTGTATAAAAAGGCATGAGTATCAAAGTCAAATTGCAAAAAGTTTCTATTCCAAATGGTTTAGACGTTAGAAATTCCAAAACTGAACATTGTAGCTATAATTAACATTATAACTGAGGCATGTTTATCGAAGTTTGCAATTGTAGCGTATGTAAAGCTCTTTATGTTTATGCACATGCATTTGTTCTTCATGCATGCTTCCTTCAGAGAACTAGCTCTGAAAACCTGTCCCGCACAACTTTATTCGCATAGTTATTTTCGTAGTTGCTAAATACATTCATAAATAATAATTAAAAAAAATCAACATAACACAAATGCATATGTTTGGAACTACAAAGTAAATTCATAATGCGTAAAAGGTTCTCAATCTTTCATTGTACTAACCTCCTCACTTCACACAATCTATTAATAATAAAATAACCATTGGTCTTGTACATGCACAACTACCTCCTTACAACCTTTTCTAGGAAGCTAACACCAAATAGTACTTTGCCACTGACAACTCGAAAAAAAACTGACCATACATATTCATATTGCATCCTCATATTAGCATAGCATAATAGAAATGAGTTTCAAATTATTTAGTTGATAAATATTCTAGGAAATAGGTTCAATCTGTGATGCAAGAAATGGAAGTAGGTCCATTCACATAGGCACCCTTTGGTGTCTAGCCTAACCGAGGGAGTATTTATAAAAAAACTTTACAAAAATATCTCATAACAAAGTGAGATATATTCTAGGATGACTATGAATAAGTTATAAGAAAAATAGAGACAAATGGTCTTGTAGATAGAAGAAAAGGCAAAATGATGTTGTGTTGTTCCTATTCTTGTGAGTGTGTTGCAGGAAGGCCCTATGATTTGGCTTGTTGTTGTCTTTTTGGTAATTCTGTGTTGGCTGCCCTGTTTTCACTAATACTCTTTACCTGCTATGATACTCTTTGACTTGTTTGATCTCTATTTATCCTTTTTACCATTACTTATTGTAGTAAATAATCAAAATTTACATTTTACCAATTATAATTTACAAAATTTCTAACATTTCTTCCCACCATTGTGGTTCTGGTATTCTGGTTCTTTGAAGTTTTCTCAAGGTCTCATCAGTTTTGGTGTACCTGAAAAAGGTAGGCTGAATTGAAAATAAGTGCTTTATTTCATGCTTGACATAGAATAAGTTTTATAGACTGTCATAGAGAACTCTGCTTATAGGCAACGCTTTTGATGTTGATGCACTTGTTGATGAACTTGCCTGGTTGCTTGCATATTGATTTAATTTCTCCACATAGTCTATATGCCTCATCAATTTGTCATTAATAACTAAAGGACTAGGCAACCCTTTACTCTAAAAAATATCAAATCTCTTCATGAAAGCATTAATTTCTTCCTGCATGTCATGGCACCTTCTTGCTAAATTTTGCATCAGAGTCCTTTTAGTTAAAACCCTTTTGACTTCTAGAATTGTTCCTGTTCTATCTTGAATACCCAGTTCTTCAAGTTTGTACTTATTCTTAGTATTCAAAAACTGTATGAATCTGGTGGCTTCTTCAGACATATTTCCTAACTCTACTCTTGTCTTTTGAACCTCTTCTCGAGCTGCCTTTACTAAATCAATTTGCTCAAAAATTATTTGGATTGATGGCCAAACATTATTTATTGACTGAGTGATGTTGGCCCAAAGAATTTTCCTAATTTCTCTCAAATGTTTCTCAAATGTGAGATCCTTTTCTAATGATTTCACTTTCTATTCTAATCCTTTAATTTCCCTTGTCCTTTCTGCAACATTTATCTTTGAGAGATCATACCTTTGCTCCAAGGTAGCATATCGTTCTTTTACCTTTTGCAGCTCTGTAACTTGGAGCTTCAATTCCTCCATTGATTTTACTAATTCATTTGGGCTAAGACCTGTAATTCCTGCTTGTGTTGTACCTATTGTTGTTGTTGTTGTTATTGCCTCTATTGTGACTACTGGAACATTAGGTACTAGGGCTGTTCCAAGAGTGGAAGGGACTGCAGTGGAAGCTACTGGAATCACATTAGGAGGCTGAGAGGTCGACTTTCCCTACTTATCCTTCCATGATTTATCCAATTCTTATTCAGTTTCCTTTAGCTACTCATTAAGTTTCAGGACTAAGTCCATCAACTCTTCTTTAGTTCTTTGTTGTATCACCTCAGTTGTTTGTGGGTGTCTTGAAGGTGGCAATTTCAGTTGCTTTCTCAAAGCAGCAATGTCTTCATCCTTATTTTTTATTAAGGCTTCTACAGCCTTCACATCTTTGGGATCATGACCCAACCCAATGATCAATTTTTCTAATGTTTTGATCCTATTGTCTTTAGCCTGTGAAGAGGCTTTCTCTAGCTGTAGTTGGGCAGTTGTGTTATTCAAAGAATTTTCCAGCCTTTGGGCCATCATAGCCTTACCAGTCAAGGTGGAATAAATCATCTCTCCAGTTTGTTTATGCAATTCAATTTGATCCAAAGGATGAATATCCTTTGCCATGACCTCAAAATTGGTTCTAAGATAGTCTATTGCTGATTGAGGCTGTTGCACTTTAGGTTTGAAATAACTCATTATCATCTTACCTTCCTTGATGTCATAGGCTAACATCAATCTGTTTTGATTAGTAGGAGCCATTTTCAAATATTGATTATAAACCTGAATCCTCAATGGATCATTTCTGGCTTTTATTTCCATAAATGTCTTCTTGATATCTGAAGTGTCCTTTCCTAGTGGTCTGAAAGATGATACCTCTGCACTTTGTTGTCTTTCTAGCTCCTATCTCTATGAGCTAGTAGATGTTCCACCTACTGGGAATGTTTGATGACTATCTTTTCCTTCTTTCCTTTGACTATCAATAGTCTCTTCAAGAAATGTTTCCTCTGAAAGAGGATTTAACCTTTGTCTTTTTGCACGAGGTTGCACTGAGGTTCAACTGGCAGGGGTGGCTAATTCCTTGTCTCTTTTCCTATTCCTTTCCTCATTCAGAGGAGTCTATAGAATTAGAGGTTCTCCCACATTGCCGTGAGTTGGGGGAGTTTACGTTTAGGCCTGTTCCTTGGAAATTTATGGCTGTTTTGACTTTGTAGATTGCTCAGTGGCCTGTGTATTGGTCTATATTTCTTTGCCCTTGGAGGTCTCTGTGGCTGGTGTATTAGTCTGTTGTGAGTGCCTTTCTGAGGTCCCAACTACTGAGGCACTTATTCTTGATACTGATCTCTGAGAACTACCATGTACCTACCCAAAAGAATCTAAGTCAAGAGTCTTTTCAAGATCTCTCATTACATTTTCAATATTAACCTGTTCACTATCAGCAGCTACTAAGGTCCCCTCTCTCCATTCATCCATATTGGAAAACTGTTCAATTTTTGGGATCCTATGATGCATATGGGGCGACAAGCTATTCTTCATTCTTCTATCACAGATAAAGCCTGAGGGTCATATGGGGCCCAACCAAAACTCTTTCGTAATCTAAGGTAGTATTCTATAATTCTTTCTGCTGCTTCTCCTGCTTCTCTACTGTTGCAGACAAAAGGGCCTATTTGATGTTTGATCCTTAAGTGTGCTTTCTTTTTGGCTTTAGTAAAATGGATCAAATCTGCATTACACATCTGCCTATAGTATTCCAATTCAAATAGTCGCATTGGAACATACTTTGGTAACTTGAAGGGGGCAAGCTCACAACCATATATTCTGAATTTTGTGAAGTTCTGGTATAGATACCAGTCTCCCAATTTGTATTGCTTGGAAAGTTGAAGGGTCTTTTTAATATCACCACTGATCTTGGGAGGGGAAACCCCTGTCAACAAGGTGGTTTTTGGGTGAATAAATAGGTCAATGAATTCATTATAGGAGTAAGGGGTTTCAAAGGAATCATGAAAGACTGCAGACCAGAAGATTACAGACCTTGGATTTCCTCTGGTTTCAAGTTTCAAGACAAGGAATGGGAAATTTTCTGACTTATGAAAGAGCATAAGATGGTATATATACGTGGAGTACTTGAAAACTCTTTCATTTTCCAGTCTCATGAATTGGTCATGAATCTTGTCAGCAATGTAGAAGCCAAAGTCATATTTGATAGCAAGGGGTTGCCCAGGAGTAAAAATTGACAACAGTACTAGGGTTAACTCATCAACAAATTCACTAATATTGAAACCCATTATTGATGATATCATTTCAATTATGATTTGTCCCATATCTGTGAATAAATTTTGCATGTAAGGAGGTGGGCCATCTGGCTGATGCTTTGGTGACATGAAAATTTGATAGAGGTGAGTGAGTTCCTCTTCGGATAATTTAACTAATTTCTCAAGTAAATCTCCCAAGGAAATGGGAGTTAGGGCTTGACTGGGATGAAACTGTAACATTTCA
This sequence comes from Pinus tabuliformis, assembly GCA_031772625.1. NCBI lineage: Eukaryota > Viridiplantae > Streptophyta > Pinopsida > Pinales > Pinaceae > Pinus > Pinus tabuliformis. The sequence continues at coordinate 1,239,054,382 of CM062819.1, forward strand.
TTTATTAACTCAACAGTTATTGGAAAAAGGACTATTTGGCTCGGGGACATGACTGCTCAGTGATTAGCGTCGTAATTGGCATGGCAATGGTGAATTATTTCTGGGAAAATACGAACTGAGGGTAGAAAATACATAGGAAGGTTGGATTCCCATAGTCCTATGATATCAGAACCATTTAGGTAGTTATCTCTGCTTTGGCAAAAGACTTTCAGGTGATTTTTGTCAGTGATGAGGTCTTTTATCTAGAAGTCCTTATCTGCCAAAGGAAGATAGTCTAAATCTTTGTGGGGAGCATTTAAGGGTGCAACACTTAGGGCCACAGGGGTTTCCATGTCTGGTTCTTGTGGATTTAGATGGAAACAACGTTTCTCTATAAAAATGGGCAAACAGAGGGTCTGGGAACTTATATAATGAAAACAAAGACTAAATTGCAATGAATTTGGGATTTTTCTGTCAAATTATAGTGGAAAACGAGAACTTGCAGGGTTTTATTGGGAATTTGGATAAATACCTGTGTTTAGGGGATGACTAGTGAAATAAAAGGTGCTAGTAGTGGCTAATAGGTTTTGGGTTGCGTTAGCTGCAAGTTTTTTGAGCAAGTTGGTAGTTGAAAACCTTGGGCAGTTGACCTCAACATTCTTTGCATGGGAGCACAGGTTTACGGTACAAAATGATGAAAACGATATTTTTTCTGTTTTATTTACAAATTCAGGGGTTAGCGGGGGTTTTTGGGTTTTGGGCGGATGACACCAGCAGGGAATGAAGTGACATTTTTGTCGTATGCAGGAAAGTGGTAAGTGGTTTCGTATCGCACCACTTTTGGGGATGGGCGGTAACTAGCTGGGAGCGAGCGATTCCACAGGATGTGTGACGCATGGCGGAGGTACGGGGAGAAAACCACTTAGTGATCGCACGCTAACGCACGGTCACAAAGGGGTGCGCGATATTCATTAAGGTCGTCAGATCTGGAGGACATGATTGGACGGTCGATGGGGAGGTGAAGTGGCAGAAGGTTAGAGGAGGGTGGGCCCGATATAAATTAAAGGATTTAATCGTATTGGGGGTGATGTGATTGGTTATTAGAGTTATTAATTTTTCCAAATGACATAATTAATCCTCATTAAATGGTGGCAGAGTTGGGCTCTTAATTAACTACAGATTAGTTAATTAATCCCATTTTATTGTTTGATTTACGGTTATATTTAACCATCGGGGCGGGATATGTAATTTTTCGGGATTTTGTATAATAATATAATACGGGCGTGGGTAATTTTATAAGGGATTTATATAAAATAAGTTATAAATTAATATGGTAATGTAATGAAAAGCACCAAGTAAAAAAAATTAGAATTGTGTATTTAACTTAGGCTTGAATGAAAAAGGGTTTTTATGGGGTATTGTGTAATTTTCCTAAGTAAAATAGGATTTTACTTAGGAAAACACTTATAAAAGTAAATGAATGACTTATGGATGATTTTAAGTGCTTAGGCTTTTAAATTATTGGGCCAAGGGTCCGGTCCCTCCAGAAGTTAGAGAAATGCTCTGAACCCCTCTAATTTTAAAAAATGCCTTAGTACTTAGGGGGAATTAGTGAAAATTTAGAGAAAGATGAGAAGGGGAGTTAATTATTTTACCTTGCCTTGCTTGAAATGCTTCCAGTGTAATTTCTACCTTGCACATGTGATGAAAGTAAAAATTAACACATTTAGAGTCATTATCTATCACATGTAATTCTGCAACATCATCTACCTACCCTACCTACTTTAACCTAACATTTTTTCTTCTTTATTTGGGTGCACTTAGACTGGCAAACTCTTATCACACTTTCTTTTATTTTACATGTGGAAATCTATCTAAATCTAGCCTTATTACATCCAAGGGCTCATATTAAACTGTTGAGCTCCTTTTATTCACTCTACCTATCTACTTATCTGCCAAGTTTAAATAGTTTGGTCAGATTTTATTCTCTATCTCTAAAACATAAAATTCAAATATGAACGAGCCAAGCTTAAGTTGTTTGACTGTTCATAAATTGTGACATAAATTAACAAGATGCACACAATTGTTTATTGCATAAGAGTAAAAAGTAGTGGCATTTAGACTTGCACACTTTCCTTGGTCTTTCTTTTGATGGCGTTCATTTTCTTTCACTTTTTTTAACCATATTATTCTTTTCACCCTTTGATTTTTCTTTTAGGGTATACCCTCTTTACATTTTTAAATTTTTTTGATTTTTTGACAATACGGGAAACCTTTGCAACAAGTAAAGGTATGAACATATTACATAGCTCATCAAGTCAATCATGATATATGACACGTATTAATATAGGAGCATAACAGAAATCACTGAAACAAGAACTCAATACTACAAAATTGATGAATTTTAGAGTATTTCATAAAGTGGAAGAACTTACCCATTGAATATTCCACATGGGAGGATGAGAATTTTATACAGAAGCATCCAAAACTACTCAAGCATTGAGGACAACACTTTTTTGAAGGAGAGGGGCATGTTAGGTCCCTGTAATACTAGTGTATTCCCTTCTTATTATTTTCATTCTAGCCCCTTATTGTTATTTTTGTGCCCATGTTGTCCCCATATAATCTCACTATTATTATTGTTGTGCCCTTACATTATTATTTTTATGTCGGCTCTGATTATATTGTGACCCCTTAGACTCCTATACATATAAAGGAGGTCTTGCCATTTGTATCATCCAAGAATTTTTTTATTTGTGTAATGTAAAGGAGGTTTCCCCCTCACCCAGATGTGGGTGCTTTAATGTTATAATCAATGAAGGTTTATGTAAAGCCGGCATCTGGACCTGCAGCTGGCAAATTCGCACAGCCTCCAAAATCCTCCCGCGGATGAAAATGTATTGTATATGGTACCTGCAGATCATCAAGCATTCAGAATTGAATGCGCTCCCTGTTCGAGACTCTTCGCAGGTTATTTTATTTATGGCTTCGTTGGTTGTATCATCTGTCATTCCCATTGGGTCTCCCTTCATCATTTTGTCTCTGTCCCTGCATCCTCGTATCGCACTGGTAGCTTGGTTGCATGTCTGGTGTAAGACCTTTATTTGGATTTCTTACCTTCGAACCTGCTCTGTCTGGCCTTGCTCTTCATCTCCTTCAGGTTACTTCGTTCCCTTGACAATGGTGCGTCGTCGTGGTTGCTCTCGCCGTGGAGGCAGCAGTGGAAACCATGGGCGTTCTCAGCCTGCTCCCCAGAATATTATCCCTCTGGCTTCGGCTTCCCCATCCTCTGATAATGGAAAGCCTTTCCCGCACAATTCGTTCCAAACCACCCGCTTCAAATTCCATAGTCGTCTCAATAGACCGGTTCTCTCGGCCAGCATCACTGTAATTTTGGCTGAGGAAGAAGCTTGGCCTAGTGTCTCTATGCATACCTCAACTTCGCAGTCTCAGGATGATAGCGAGCTCCAGGGAGAAGATGTGGGCATTATGTTTAATTGTGGTGAGTTGTAGGTTGAGGGGAGTGTCCCTGATGTCCTCAAGCCTCCCGAAGACAATACTCAGGATATCTCGGCTTCTGTTAATTCGACGAACCCCCCTGATGGCAATCAGCGCTTGGCATCTCCTCCAGGTGGCAACGGTATAGGTACTGAGGACAATGTTGATGACTCATGGATGGGCATTCCTTGCTGGGTGGAGAAGGATGCTCGGGACCCTCTGAAACATGCTTGATGCCTTCGGGGCCTCATCTGATGTCGCAGTTTCCCTTCTGGTTCTTTTATCCAATGTGTTGTGTTATTTTGGCTTTTGTTAATGTGTTTTGTATCAGGTCTTGTCTCGGTAAGTTTATCAGAACTTCTGTCAATATGTTTTTTATCAGGTCTTGGCTCGGCAAGTTTATCAGGCCTTTCGTCTTTCAATTTTGCATATGGTTATCCGGGCAACACAGGAAGTATGGCTACAGCTCTCCTTTGACCTGTACTGTTGTTTACCATTATGGCCAGTGTTTTTGCATGTATGGCTTCTGGGTCTTTTGTATCTGGTTATCTCAACCTGGGGATAGTTTGTCAGTTCTGTTGGATAGCTTCGACTTCCTCTGAGGTCTTGACCTCCATGTAACTATATTTTCCTTTTATTAATAGAATTAGCCTTTACTTAGAAAAAAAAGAGGAGGTTTCCCCCTCGAGGAGGTTGATTTTCAAGTCATTGATCTATCTTTTCTTCTATTTTGTGAGCTGGTTGCATAACATTCATGCTCTGGCTTCTATCCTAGACTTGTAGATTGCATTGATGCCAAGTGTTTAAAAGAATGTGAGTCATGGTTGGGGATGGTCAGGCTTATCTCGAGTTACTTTTGGTTTATTAGTCTTGTCATCATGTGTTTAATGGATTCTGGAAGTCACAGCAAGTTTTGGGTAGTGGTCGAAACTCTAGGCTTGAAAAGTGCCTTAAATCCTGCAAACTCTAACATAGGTATGCTGGAAATAGTCCATGGACACAGGCATGTGGGCTTGTGGGAGCATCCATATCTCTCTAAACATTGGCACGCCCATAGCATGGGAGCGTCCAGAGGTTTAATAGCTTAAAAAAAAAATGTGACCTAGGGGCATGATACCTCTATGGTTGGGATGCCTCTTCAGAGTGCTTTTGATGATGTGGAAGGTAGGTTTGATGGGTTTCCATCAATTCCACTTCTTGAAGCATACCTAGGAGTTTGAATCATATCATATTATCCTCTTGTCACATGATTACCTTGGTTGGTCGATTACTTGGGTAGATATGGGAGGAGGGTGTTAGAGAGTGGTATCAAAGTCGATTGCATTGTCTTTGGGTCATATATGATACCTCAGAGACATATCACAACATGGTTCACCCCTCGGAATGGATTGTCGGTGTGTTGGACATGCATTGATGTCAATTTTATGTGTTTCTTATGCTTGTAGTCCATGTACGTGTTTCATTTATATGGTGTTGGTCATGGTTGTAGTGATGTCGTCATATGAAGGTTGAGGGCATTGTTGCGGGATGTTTCATCATGAGTGTATGGTTATATATGCATTTGTTATGCATGTATGATAGTTCAGACATGCATTGTGAGGTCATTGTATGCAATTAGGTCATCATGATGTTGTTGGTTGTTATGTTGTTGATGTTTTGACTGAGATAAAGTCGGAGATGTAGATCATAAAAGTGAGGTTGCAACATTGAACCTTGAGGCAAGAGCATGTCATCATATAGGTTTGGATGTTGGGCATGCAGGTATGATAGTTAATAGATTTTTATATGCATTAGGGTTATATGCATTAGGTTTATGTACATGTCTATTCGTTTTTTTATTACATGCATGATAGATGCTAGTTGATTAGTGTACTCATATGCACATGTGTCAGATAGTCATGAGTGGTAGTAACCTATGGTTGTATGCATTTCGCTTGTTTTTTTATGTTAGATAACTTGATGATTATGTTATATGTTGTCGATGAGTATGTTATAGGTTAACTTGTTGTTGTTATATGATAGTTAGCTTGATGATTAGGTTATATGTTGTTAATGAGCATGATATATAACCTGTTCTTTTTATATGCTAGTAACTTGATGATTAGGGTTATTACATTAAGATGTTGATGTTATAAGTATCACGCTAAATTGGACTCTTCTATGCATATGGTTAGGGTTATGACATTTAGGTTTAAGTCAACTTATTTATGACATTATGTTGTACTAATCTAGATTGATCATACATATGTGATTGTTATGCATAAGTGACAACTGTTTATGAGTTTATGATGTGAACATGTTATCTAGTGACTATTATGGATATCATGACCTTACATATTTTTGTGTTGATATGTGATGAAGTTATATCATGCTAATCTAGATTGATTGTGTAGACAAGATAGCCTCCCCTGAGATACATTAAGGTACAATCTTTCTTGTGTTGTTTACTTGGTGCTTCATTGTTTGATTATGTCATCTATTTTGTGTTTGAGCTTTTGGTGTCTATTATGTCGTCTAGTTTATTTATTTAACATGGTATGTTTGCACGTTGCTTGAATGTTTTATTAATTGCATGATATGAGTATGTGTTAAAATGATCTTGTTTAAAGATGATTGTACTAACACATATGTGTTGAGACATTTGATATGTACTTCATTGTAATAGGTGACAGTTGTAGCATTATGTCTAATGACTATGAGTTGACTATGGATTATGAAATGATTGTTAGTCTTGGTAAAGGTTCATTTGAAATTAATATTTTTATATTTGGAACATGTGGTTGACATGTGTAAGCAATTGTAGGAAACAAACTTGGTATTAGCATGACAAGGTAATAATTGATGTGTTTATATAACTAACAATTGGGTGATGTGACAGTGTATAGTAACACTGAATTTCACCAAGGAAAAGGTCAAAGATTGGCCAAGAATTGTTTTGGCTATTTTTTGAAGCCCTAATTCCAAATGAATGAGTGATTTTCATACAGGAAGTATTCTTAACCTTAATCTTGTCTGGCATTATGTGGATATGTGTTAGATTCATGAACTTGTATTTGAGAGGTATATTAGCTAGTCTCTAGTTACAACTAGATTTGTCAAGGGAATTGGAGTCCCTTGAGAGATGGCGAGGATGTCTTAAGTTGCAAGAAACGTGCTTGGCACAAATAGGTAATGTAACCAATGTATATCTATGTTTATTTAAGAACTGACAGTTATGTGTTGATGGCAGTATTAGTAGAAAATGAGAAATTAGTGACTAGGTGACTAAAAACGTTAGTCACTGCAGCTTTTCATAGTGAAATACTACCAAAAATGAGTAATATTAAGTGAACAGACTAAAAATGACCAACATAATTGACTAATTTAGTCCCAAATTTAAATGTAGGACTAGATAATAAATAATACAACTAAAAATGACTAACGTGAATGACTAATTTAGTCTAGGAACAAAAATACTACTACATAACACATACTACAATAATCAAACTCATTTTTTATGTTAGCCATTTTAATTGTGTCACTTCAAAATCTAAACTTACAAGTGAACGTACCTCATTTTTCACACTATTTTTTTTCCCACTGGCATAAATATAGTTTAACAACAATTTCTCTTCATTTTGACATATCTCTTCATGATGTAATTGGAATACTAATCATATTCCTTCTCTAAATTTATGAGTATTATGTTGACACTTAAAACCTTTAAAATGAACTCCCCTAGTTTCATATACAAAATTAAAGTTACATTACTTTAAGATCATTCTTTGTATATATGAGTATTATGTTGACACTGAACACCTTTACAATGAACTCTCCTAGTTTCATATACACAATTAAAGTTCCATTATTTTAAGCTCATTCATTGTGTACCCATGTTTATGTTCTAATCATAGATATAAGTAACAGGTAATGTCCTTAAGTCTACTTTGTCCCCTGTTGTTCACCCAATTCCTACCTCTACATACTACACCACAATAATATTATGCCACTTAAAATTCTTGGTGTCATTTACATTATGTATGCATTAGACTTTATAATATTTGTATCTTATGTTTACGTTGATAAACTTTCCATTTTGAATTTTCTCATTGCAAGTCTTCATCTACTCTTTTGTTACACCAATGCCATATGTCCAACATTACGCCCTAGACATCTGTCTAACATCCAAAAAAAAATTCACACCCATGATGTTTGTCCAACATTTGAACCATGTTTTCGTCTACCCTTTTCTATGCTACCTTAATGTTGCTTCCTTAGTTTTATGTACTAACACTTATGTTTCTCCTAGTTCAACAATGAGTGGATGTAACAAGCAACACTCTGTGAAGTTCATGATGTGCAATTAACTATTTTCTTATATGTCAAGCAATCAACATTTTTCCTGCCATGTCGAGTTAGGAGTATGCATCTCTCCAATTTTGTTGGTCAAATAATGTATCATTATGCCATTTTCCATATCATGTTTCTCTTTCTTCATGCTTAGGTCTATAACAACTATGCATAGTATTCCACAATCTTTGTGCAATAAAATTCCCTCAGAATAGAAGAAGGTAGTTCTACTTTTTCAAACAACAAAGGAAAAGGACAAATGCCACATCTCTGAACATCTTGTTGTTAACATACCCCATAGAGAAACCATAGCCTTAAGCTGGTTCTATGCTTGTCGAGCTTTAAAGCTACCAAGTTTCCTTCTGCAGCCTCATGTCTCAGTAACATATGCAATGGCTAGTACAAAGATTGTAATGGAGTCGACGATAATATGAAAAGATTGCATTGCCTATGAAACAATTTCACATTCGAACCTATTAGACAAATAATTTAAATATAATGACTACACTAAGCTGTGAAATTCATTTTCCAGTTCCTTCTTCTTTATTAGGAGGTGAGAATTTTTGGGAAACATTGTTTCATAAATGGAAGCCTAAAAAAATATACAACTTTGCTTCAAATTTTGAAATCCTTTTTTGTAAATTAGTGCTTGATTATATGTTCTTATTTTCTTACGTTGTATAGGAAACTATTAAAAAAAATCAATTTTTGTTTGTTTCAGTATGATGTAAAACATCATAAAAAAGTCTTATATTTTGGACATTTTTTTTTCTTTTTTCTTTTTTAAAAGTATTTTTGATATTTAGTTTACTATTCAAAACAATTAAACTTGTCAGCATCAACTTCTTCTTCACATTACAACACATTACAATAGTTAAACTTGTTAGCATCAACTTCTTCTTCACATTACAGCTATAGGTCAACCTTTCCTTTTCATGGACAGTGTCCAATTTGAATATTATTTCTCATGGGAAATGTCCAATTTGAATAATGTTTTGTTGAGTTATACTATTTTTCAAGATTAGAGGCAAGATTTGTGAATAAATATAATGGTACCCCTAGCTTCGGTAGAGAATTGGTGTAACTTAAGAAGATATAAATTTTGTTTTCTCGAGCTGACACCAAAGTAGATATAAAGGACGATTCAAAACCATACGTGATGTTCTTTAGCTTCTATGTGAAAAATTAATTTCCAAAATTGGACACATGATTTGTCAATAAACATAATCGGACACATAGCCCTGGTTGAACATTAGTGCAGCTTAGAGCTATATAAAAGTTGTTTTCTCAAAAATGATATCGAATAAATAATTACAAATGGAACCAAATTATGGTGTCACCTGTTGGGATGAGATATTTCTTGGGATTGGAGCATAGTGACATGTTCAAAAATGGAAAGGAAAATGCTCCTTGCATTATTTTCATGGATGAAATTTATGCAATTAGCAAGTAGAGAGGAACTAGAATAGGTGGACGAAATGATGAGTCAGAACAAACATGGAATCAACTTCTTACCTAAATTGATGGATTTGAAGGGAACAATGGTATCATAGTGATTGATACAACCAATAGGGTTGATATACTTGATACTACTTTGTTGCACCTGAGATGTTTTGATCGATAGGTATTTTAACAATTTTTAAAATCTCGCCTGCATTATTATGCAATTTGGTGGTTTTTAAATCTATTACCCATATTTGAATCTATATTTTTTATGTACATGTTAAGGTATGTGAGGATGCCTTACATTCTTGCAAGATAATGGATGCTTTTTATTTTTTTGTTGTTGGTGGTTTGTCTAAAAAGAGTATTTTATCATGACGAGTGTTTGGATCTTCAATATGTTGGTTTCTAATGTCTGAATGAGATCAGTTCAGGTGTTTTTCTGTTTTCTTTTCCATGTTATTTGGCTTTGGATTTTTGCCAAGATCTTCTATAGAAATTTAGAGGGAAGAATATATATTTTGCAACACACAATGCTCAGGAGGACTCAGTCTTATCCCTACTGAATTTAATTAGATATTTATCGTTTCCTCTCATCCTTGTTGGAGAATTTTTCTTCTTATCGAGGAGATCTTCAGGAGGAATCGCATGACCTAGAGGTATTGGATTTCCCCTTTCCTTTGGTAAATATAAGGAAAAATTAAAGATGGAATCAAATACTGGAGTCACCCTTTGAGAACTTTGCTGATATTGGAGCATCTATGATGTGTACCATGTTTAAAAAGTCCAAGGAAAATGCCCCTTGCATTCTTTTCGTGGATGAAATTGATGCGGTTGTTAGTAAAAGAGGAACTAAAATAGGTGGAGGAAATGATGAGCTCGAACAAACCCTCAATTAACTTCTTACTGAAATGGATGGATTTGAAGGGAACACTAGTATCATTATCATTGATGCAACCAACAGGGCTAATATACTTGATGTTGCTTTGTTGTGCTTGAGATATTTTGATCGACAGGTATTTTAACAATTTATAAAAGGTAACTTGCAATTTATTTACAACTAGGTGGTTTTTTAATTTAATGCCCATAATGAAATCCATATTTTTTATGCAGTATCTATGGACATATCAAATGTTAAAGGAAGGAAAAGTATTTTGAAAGTGTATGATAACAATAAAAATTTTGAATAGTGGTGTTTCACTAGGAGTCATTGCAATGAGAACCCTTTTCTTTGGTGGAAAAATCTTGCAAATTTATTGAACGAAACTACTACACTGGTTGCATGGGAAGGCAATAATTCATGCGAAGGAAATAGATGACTCTATAGACATGATTGTTGCTAGAATGGAGGGACGATAATGCTAGAAGGGAAAAATAAAAGTCTTGTGAGAAAGGATAATGCTCGTATTCTCACATTCTGTGTATTTTCTTCTCCCAAGGTCTCAGATACAGTAGTCAAACCCTACAATGCTTCACTTTCTATTCATTAGCTAGTGGAAAATGTAGATGTTCATGAGGACACTCAAGCTCACTACTCCTAGTTGTAAGTAACATTGTATCTCATTTTATTTCATCTTATGATTAGGGTTTAAAGTTTATAGATGGGTTAATTCAACTTAGGGTTTAGGGTTTATAAATGAGTCAATTTCAGTGAGGGTTGGTGGATTTCTTATCTAGGTTCTTAGCTTTCAATCATATATTTGAACCATTCAATCTCTATGACCCTAAGTGGAGTGACATGTTGGCTAAGGTTTCTTGGGTAGCTGAACTGGAGGTTCCCAATAGTACATAGCACTGATCATTCCAAAGCTGGCATGCCACACTATCCTAGTTATATGCATCTTAAAATGTCTCCCTTTTTATCATATAAAGTGCCCCCGCATCCTACATTAGTTGTGGGAAGTATGCCTAAAAAGTTGATTGTGTAAACCATTTGGCCTGAGTGGGGAATTGATGTTGAAGCCAAACAAAATATGGATGATGGTGTTGCTGATTGCTGGAACGAGTGTACACATCCAACAAAGTATCCTTCAGCAAATGGTGGCTATAAGTTTGTATTCTTATATGTAGGATGGAGACTTGAAAAACTTACATGTCATCCCCCAAAAGAGGAGTCTCATACTATTCTAGATTTTGGACATTAATAACATCATGGAAACTCAACTGAGGAAAATATAAATGGTAGGCATTAGTATTGATAGGATGCAATATCGTATATGGTTGATAGGGAAACAATTTGGTTTGTAGTGTTATTAACCCTTGAAATGTTGTTTGTTTAGCTGCAACCAAATGTTATCACTCACCTGAAATGAGATTGGAACTTGATGGAAATTCTGAAGCATCTTATAGTGAAGCATATTTGAGATTTTGAACAAAAGAGAAAACATTATGATATCAATATTTAAATATTAATATCACACGGAAGTGTCATTTCCTAGGCATCACAATAACCTTGCTATCCACCTTTTTGGTCTCTGAGTCCTTATTGTAATTTGTAAATGTCATTGTCAAGTGGCATTCACCTTAGAAGAAAGGGTTTACAACCTTATTTTGTAACATTTTTCTTCAATTTTGAAATATACATCATGTTGAAGCTTTAGTGATGGAATTTATGTTTATTAAACAAAAGTGTTTCCCTCTATCAAGGCAATTGGTTGCAATTCTTGGAATGCATTTTAACAAATATTTGCCAATTGCATTGGTGACTTGTATCACTGCAAGTGTGGTTTATATTTAAATGAAAAATGTCTAAAGATCTAGTTTAAGATTCAAGTGGAAAATTTTTGAATTTTTTCCACCAAAGACTTAGCAAGTGGCGAGTGTTCGAAGACTTAATTTGGAAGGTGATAAAAAGATAAAACAATTGAATAAAATAAACAAAATAAAGAAATTTAATGAATTGATCATTCATGTAAGCTACTTGGTAACATATTATTTCCTTTTTTTATAGCACTGACATAGGGAAATAATTTTTCGAGGCTCTATAATCTTTTAGTTAGACAAATGATGCAATTTCAACTTTCTTATTCAAATAAGCACCTTTCATTACATGTCTTAAGTAATCTATTAGCCTCTCATCCTCATTAAACTTGATCTTATCAAAAAATTAATCTGGGTTTAAGGAGTATTAGGAAACATGTAAGGGAATGAATCTACTTATCTCAATGCTTGTCAATTATGCCCCGAAGAGGTATATTTGGTTGCTTCATCTTGATATCTTCTTTTGATGGTCTGTTCAGTTGATACATCAAGCTAGGTTGGAAATGAAGTTGTGTGGGGAGAAAAAAGAGTGTATTTCCACCTCTAGTGCTCAAATTTGTAGGAGTGTGAAGCAACAATAGTGTTTGGCTCTAACATGGAGTTTGACGTCGAAGAATGTATAGATACCTTGACCCTGATATTCATGATTCAAAAAAGGGAGGTGTTTAAAGGGTATTATAAGATTGGATAATTATGAGATCTTCCATTTCTTAATGTATTCTTGATTTCTTTCTTTTAATGTCATTGAGGTTATCGATGGCCAAGCTTTCTTGTTATTTAACATCTTTGAGCTCCCATCCTCATTAAACTCGATCTTACAACAAACTTATTATGGGTTTAAAGAGTATCAGGAAACATGTAAGGGAATGCATATACCTATCTCAATGCTTGTCAATTATGTTCCAAAGAGGTATATTTGGTTGCTTAATCTTGATATCCTCTTTGGATGGCATATTCGGTTGATCCATCAAGCTAGGTTCGAAATGAACTATTGCTCCAAAATTATGTTTGACCGTATATGTTGAGTGTTGGATGTTATAGAAGAATAATATTATTCCTAGGAATGGTATGTTAGATTTCAATTTAGTTTTAATAGCACTCCATGCATTCTAGTTACCAATAATTTTAATTGTCAACTCAATTACAGCCCTATGGGACTATTTTTTATGCTATGTTCATTTTTTTCTACATTAATAACTCTGTTTTCTTTGTTGTTATTCCATATTACTGTTACTAATGTTATATTTTTTCAAATATGAAGGTCGTGCATTTGGATTCAATGCAATGTGTGCAATAAAAACCATGTCATGAACACTTTGGCTTCAAGTGGCAATATTTTGACACCTTCTCATACGGTGAAGAACTTGTGTTGGATCTTGAATTTTGATAGAACATTTTTTCGGAAAACATAAGTTAGTATGTGATGCGGGAGCATGTGACTCAGAGGGGAAAAATCTTCCAAATTATTCCAAAAATCCAAAAAAAAAATTTACACGCAAGGGAGTGGGGTCCTTTAGCCTACAATTTCTATGCTTTCTTAATTAAAAATAGAATAAATTCCAGGAATAACTCATGCTATTTGTAGCAGAGCTTTTCAAGCTTTAAATCATCCTGTAAAGCATGCTTTTCTTTGTATCAGATAAGGACTGAGAGGGCCTATCCTTAGCTATAAATAAAGAGGCAGCAAAGCTCTCATCAGACAGGGGAGAGGGGCGAGTGCCATAGCATTAATTTGAAAAAAAATTTGTTCTCTCGATGTCTCTTGTTAAACGACTCTGTATAATCATGTGCAGAGTATCGCGTGGTGCTTTAATAATGTTGAATGGCTCTTATTTCCTCACGCTGCCTATACTTTATATTATTCATTGAAGTCAAGTTCCCTTTCGTTTTATGGTTATACAGTTCTTGATTTTACAATTGCGCATATGTTCTGTTTATACTAAGGATTCTTGCAAATTTCCCATAAGTGGCTGTAACACATTAAAAACTTTACCACTGTGAGTCTTTACCATCGCAATTCTGAGATTATATCGACGTCGGAGATCCTTTGGGACTGTTACGAAGCCTTTCGACTTGGTCCGAAGGGAGCCTTGGCACAACAGGGACGAGTCCTGAAATCGGAAGCGAATTAATATAAACTGCGACATGTATATATCGCTGAGTCCATCGATTCGGAGGCGGGGAAGTTGATAATTGCACTGACCGGCGAAAAGCGGAACTGGCGACATATTAAAAGCGACATATAAGTGTATCGGGTCCATTTATTCGGGGAGAATAAGACCATTGTTAAGCGATCGCCGATTTGTATATACATCGGCCGAAACCAAACATTAAGGGCGGAGGTATATAATGCGACTTATATATATATCGACCTTAAACAATATAGCGAGCAGAGGTATATGTATATAGGCCTCGGTCCATAATATAAGAGCCTTTGTCCATTGTAAATTCCAGTCCATAACCGTCGCCGGTGCAAGAGGAGGTAAGAACATTCCGTGGGTATATATATAACGTAGACATATATATGTTGCGTGGCCTATAGATAACGTGGATATACATATTGTATATGTAAAGTCCTTCAAAAGGGATATCGCTTTTAAGACTTCACCGAAAGCCACGGTTAGTTAGTAAAGCATGATATTGGGATTTTTTTAGAAATGAAATATCAGTTTAATGACTGATGCGCTCAATCCAGAAGAAAGGGAAATTGATCAAAACATAGAAGAACTTGCTGACAGATTAGGGAGATTGTCTCTAACGCCTGCACCTTCGCCATCATTAGTGGTATCAGAGCCATCAACTGACATTGAATTGAATCTCAGGAGCATAAGAAGAATGGCTTTCAGAGTTGGAAGAGGACAAGGGCGTGGTGGAAGAGGCCGATCTGCAGCAAATGCTGAACTAATGGAAACAGTAGAAGAGCTGTGAGCTAGAGTGGATGCATTAACTTCAGATAGAAATATAGATGATGGAGATGTCAGTGAGCCCGAAATTGAAGCTGCTGAAGAGGAGGAAGCTGTACAGGTTACTCCTGAGATGAGATTCTTTCAGTCAGTGTTGAAATCCACAGCTAGGCCATGGAACCAATTAGTACCGATATATCAAGGAGGACTGAATCCAGAAGAATTGATCGACTGGATTAACAGCATGGAGAAATTCTTCGATTACGAGGAAACAGAGGATGAGAAGAAAGTAAAGTTTGCTGTCACCAAGTTAAAAGGCCATGCAGCACTCTGGTGGGATGGTGTGCAGGCAGAAAGGAAGAGACTTGGTAAGCAGCCAATCAAGAACTGGAGCCGAATGGTAGCAAAGTTAAGAGGTAAGTTTTTGCCAAGTAATTATCAGCAAACATTGTTTAGACAAATGCAAAATCTTAGACAGAGAGCTTTAACAGTAAAAGAATATACAGAAGAGTTTTATAAAGTAAGCATAAGAGCTGGAGAAGCCCAAGACACAGATGAGAAGGTGGCTAGATATATGAATGGCCTCAGGATGGACATTCAGGATGAGATAAGTCTATTGTCTCCTAAAACAGTAGAGGAAGCTTATCAGATAGCGCTGAAAGCTGAGGAAAAGCTCATAAGGAAGCAGTCTGCCAAAGGGAGAGGGACTTTCAGAGGAAAAGGAAGTCAAGGTGGTAGAGGAAGATCTACATCACCTAGAGATGGAGCTAGTAGTAGCTTAACCCAGCATGCACCCAGGGAAGGTGATGCAAGAGGCAGAGGGAGTTTTTCCAGAGGAAGAGGAGGCAGAGGAAGAGGCAGAGAAATAAGATGTTACAGATGTAACACGCTGGGACATAGAGCTTTTGAGTGCCCAGAGAATGAAGACATAAAACAGAGGAATGCAATTGTTGCTCCAGCTGAAGAAGAAGCACCAGCGACAACGGTAGTAGAAGAAGAAAACAAACTAGAAAGAGGAGAATCTCTGGTGGTTAATAAGGTATTACTTAAGCCAATGAAGGAGGTGGCTACTGAACCACCATAAAGAAAAACTTTATTCAAGACAGTGTGCAAAGTCCAAGGAAAATGTTGCCAGATGATCATTGATAGTGGCAGCACTGATAATTTGGTCTCTACAGAAGTAGTGGAGAAATTGAAGCTGAAGACAATGAAGCACCCAACACCTTATAAGGTGTCATGGTTACAAAAGGGACATCAACTGTTGGTAAGTGAACAGTGTGAAGTGGAATTTCAAGTGGGCAAGTACAAAGATAAAATTGTTTGTGATGTGATGCCAATGGATGTGTGTCACATATTGCTTGGAAGACCTTGGCAATATGACAGAGGAGCCATACATGACGGGAAGATAAACACCTACAAGTTTGGAAAGGATGGTTTTAATCATACATTGCTGCCTTTGCAAGAAGAAGATGTACCGGGACAGAAGACTGATCCAAAAACCCTGTTACTTGGAGTGAAGGAATACTTGAAGCAGATTGAAGAAAATGAGGTAAATTTTGCTGTAATTTGCAAGCCCAAGGTAATATTGACTTCTACTAAAATTTCTGAACTACCCATTGAAATTCAAGAAATGCTGGAGAATTATTATGATATTATTGTTGATGACTTGCCTAATGAATTACCGCCAATTCGAAAAATCAGTCATCATATAGACTTGATTCCTGGAGCAAGTCTACCTAACAAAGCAGCATATAGAATGACTCCTGCAGAAAATGAAGAAGTTAAGAAGCAGGTGCAAGAATTGCTTGACAAGGGGTTGATCAAAGAAAGCCTGAGTCCTTGTGCAGTGCCAACAGTGCTGAGCCCGAAGAAAGATGGAGGCTGGAGAATGTGTACAGATTCAAGAGCCATCAATAAGATTACAATCAAGTACAGATTTCCATTACCCAGAATTGAAGATTTAATGGATTGCTTATCTGGAGCAAAATATTTCTCAAAGTTAGATCTCAAAAGTGGCTATCATCAGATAAGGATAAGAGAAGGGGATGAATGGAAAACTGCTTTTAAGAACAGTGAAGGATTATATGAATGGAGAGTGATGCCTTTTGGGCTTTCCAATGCACCAGGTACATTCATGAGGCTTATGAATGAAGTTCTTAAGGAATTCATTGGTAAATTTGTAATTGTATATCTGGATGATATATTAGTCTATAACAGATCCAAGGAGGAACACTTGAGGCATTTAAATTATGTTCTACAGAAGCTGCAGCAAGAAAAATTATTGTTGAATCTGAAGAAGTGTTTATTTATGAAAGAGGAACTGGTGTACTTGGGATTTGTTATCTCAGCTGAAGGATTGAAGATGGATCCAGAAAAGATCAAAGCAATTGTGGAGTGGCCTTCACCCAAGAGTATTTTTGAGGTAAGGAGTTTTCATGGTCTTGCTAGTTTTTACAGAAAATTCATTAAGAATTTTAGTAAGATCAATGCACCTATTATTGAGACCATAAAGAAAGATAAACAACCATTTAAGTGGACTGCTGAAGCAGAGATAAATTTTCAGCTGTTAAAGAAGAAAATAATTGAAAAGCCTGTTTTGGTTCTCCCTGATTTTGACAAAACTTTTCAAGTTAAGTGTGATGCCAGCGCAGAAGCAATTGGAGGAGTTTTAAGCCAGGAAGATAGACCAATAGCTTATTTCAGTGAAAAGCTAAATGATGCAAAAAGGAAGTATTCTTCTTATGATAAGGAGTTTTACGCAGTTGTGCAGGCACTAAAGAAGTGGAGGCATTATTTAATGTCGAAAGAATTTATTCTTTATTCAGACAACCATGCATTGCAGTTTATAATGCAGCAGCCCAAACTCATCTAGAGACATGCTAAATGGGTAGAATATCTTCAAGGCTTTCATTTTGTGTTGAAACATATAACTGGACAGTCAAACAAAGTCGCAGATGCCTTAAGTAGGAGAAGTGTATTGCTGCAAGAAAGTCAAATCCAAGTGTTGGGTTTTGATTTTCTTAAGGAATTATATGAGACCGATTCAGATTTTAAGGAGGCATTTGAGGCTTGTAAGAATCCTGTTTTGGCGGACAGGAGCAAGTGGTTGGATTATTTTATACAAGATGGACTGTTATTTAAGAAAAATCAGCTGTGCATACCCAACTGTTCAATGAGAGAGAATTTAATCAAAGAGAAGCATAGTGGAGGACTTGCAGGACATTTTGGTAGAGAGAAGACCTTTGAACAGCTCAACAGATTTTACTTCTGGCCGAAAATGAAATCTGAAGTAGAGAAGTATGTAAGAAATTGTAAAGTCTTCCAGTATGCAAAAGGAAGGAGCCAGAACACAGGGTTGTATATTCCATTGCCAATTCCAGATAGGCCTTGGGATATGGTAAGTATGGATTTTGTGCTAGGATTGCCAAAAACTCAAAGAGGCTATGATTCAATTTTTGTGGTAGTAGACAGATTTTCAAAAATGGCACACTTTATTCCATGTTATAAAACTAGTGATGCTTCTCATATTGCTAACTTGTTTTTTAAAGAAATTGTAAGATTACATGGATTGCCCAAAAGTATTGTTTCAGACAGGGATTCAAAGTTCGTTGGACATTTTTGGAGAACACTATGGAAGAGGCTGGGAACTAAATTAAATTTCAGTTCTGCCTATCATCCACAAACTGATGGACAGACTGAAGTTGTGAATAGAAGTTTAGGCAATCTTTTGAGGAGCTTTACTGCAGAACATCCAAAGCAATGGGATCAAGTGTTACCACAAGTTGAATATGCATATAATGACTCACCAAACAGAAGCACAGGACAGAGCCCATTCCATATTGTTTATGGAATGCACCCAAGAGGAATATCTGAATTAAGGAATCTGGGAAAAGAAGAAATGAGAAGTGCAGAAGGTGAAGACTTTGCTTCAAGAATGCGGGCGATACATGAGTAGGTGAAACAGCAGCTACAGGACAACAACATTCAATATAAAACCAGAGCAGACATGAGGAGAAGAGAAATGAACTTTGAAGTTGGAGACTTGGTTTTTGCACACCTCAGAAAGGAGAGATTTCCAAAGGGAGCATATAATAAGTTAAAATCCAAGAAAATTGGACCATGCAGGGTACTGAGGAAATTCTCTGCAAATGCTTATGAGATTGAATTACCACCTGGTGTGGGAATATCACCAATTTTTAATGTTTCAGACCTGTACAAGTATGAGAATGAAGCTGCAGATGATACAGCACAGGATCAAGAGACTCCGGAGATTGACTGGGTAAAACAGTTACCCACAGCCAAGAATTTGCAGCCAGAAAGAATTCTGGAGAAGAAAGCGTATAAGAAGACAAGGGCAGGAGAGTATTTCCAGTATCTGGTGAAATGGAAGGGACAGTGATTGCGGAAGCTACTTGGGTTACAGAAGACATTTTACAGAAATTGGGCAAATCTGTAGATGAGCTCATGGACAGGAGCCCATGAAGAATTTTGTCCTCAGGAGCCTGATGCGGGAGCATGTGACTCAGAGGGGAAAAATCTTCCAAATTATTCCAAAAATCCAAAAAAAAAATTACACGCAAGGGAGTGGGGTCCTTTAGCCTGCAATTTCTATGCTTTCTTAATTAAAAATAGAATAAATTCCAGCAATAACTCATGCTATTTGTAGCAGAGCTTTTCAAGCTTTAAATCATCCTGTAAAGCATGCTTTTCTTTGTATCAAATAAGGACTAAGAGGGCCTATCGTTAGCTATAAATAAAGAGGCAGCAAAGCTCTCATCAGACAGAGGAGAGGGGCGAGTGCCATAGCATTAATTTGAAAAAAAAATTGTTCTCTCGATGTCTCTTGTTAAACGACTCTGTATAATCATGTGCAGAGTATCACGTGGCGCTTTAATAATGTTGAATGGTTCTTATTTCCTCACGCTGCCTATACTTTATATTAATCATTGAAGTCAAGTTCCCTTTAGTTTTATGGTTATACAGGTCTTGATTTTACAATTGCGCATATGTTCTGTTTATTCTAAGCATTCTTGCAAATTTCCCATAAGTGGCTGTAACGCATTAAAAACTTTACCACTGTGAGTCTTTACCATCGCAATTCTGAGATTATATCGGCGTCGGAGATCCTTTGGGACTGTTACGAAGCCTTTCGATTCGGTCCGAAGGGAGCCTTGGCACAACAGGGACGAGTCCTGAAATCGGAAGCGAATTAATATAAACTGCGACATGTATATATCGCTGAGTCCGTCGATTCGGAGGCGGGGAAGTTGATAATTTCACTGACCGGCGAAAAGCGGAACTGGCGACATATTAAAAGCGACATATAAGTGTATCGGGTCCATTTATTCGGGGAGAATAAGACCATTGTTAAGCGATCGCCGATTTGTATATACATCAGCCGAAACCAAACATTAAGGGCGGAGGTATATAATGCGACTTATATATATATCGACCTTAAACGATATAGCGAGCAGAGGTATATGTATATAGGCCTCGGTCCATAATATAAGAGCCTTTGTCCATTGTAAATTCCAGTCCATAACCGTCGCCGGTGCAAGAGGAGGTAAAGAACATTCCGTGGGTATATATATAACGTAGACATATATATGTTGCGTGGCCTATAGATAACGTGGATATACATATTGTATATGTAAAGTCCTTCAAAAGGGATATTGTTTTTAAGACTTCACCGAAAGCCATGATTAGTTAGTAAAGCATGATATTGGGATTTTTTTAGAAATGAAATATCAGTTTAATGACTGATGCGCTCAATCCAGAAACAAGGGAAATTGATCAAAGCATAGAAGAACTTGCTGACAGATTAGGGAGATTGTCTCTAACGCCTGCACTTTCGCCATCAGTATGTCTAATTTTGAACCACTTTTCTCCTAGTTAGCTCTTTCTTTTTTTTAGAATGAATATCTAGTTTTTGTCAGACACTTTGATTCTTGACTTGGTATGAGGCATATATCGTAATATTTTCATTTCAAGACACGAAGATGCTCATGAATATATGGTAAATACGATGGAGTCCATGCATAATTGTTGTCTGCCTCTGGGGATAACTAGTGAATCTCTAGGTGCCTATGCAAAAAGCCTTGTACACAAAATTTTTAGTGGTCATCTTAGAAATCAGGTAAGGTTTGTGGATTTCCATGAGGGAAGTATACGAGCCTAGCTTTGATGACCAATAATATTACCAGTTTATGGGTGGAAATACAACTTGCATGAATGCTTCCAATATTTCGGTTAATAGTTTTTCATCTCTGGTTACATGGATATGCAGGTCAAGTTAACATAATGTTCATATGTTTCTAGTAAATATGATCATTTCCTAGATTTTAATTTATAGATTCTATAGGCAGACTGATTGTTGAAGGCAATTTCCCAATACTTTGCAGTTGAGCAGCTAGATGGATGAGAGAAAGTTTATCAATGTGAACGATGTGAAGTAAACATTCAATTTCCAATACAACTAATAGTGGATAAGTCTCCATACATCCTTGCCATTCATATGAAATGCTTCACCCTAGGAGGATTTTGGGAAAAAATTAATAAGAAAGTGGAGCTTGGGCTTGCACTAGATATGAAACCTTTTGTGAGTGGTCCATATGTAAGTCAATAACTGCACTGTGTGTGCATTTATTTTACTTACATATAAATTTTAATAACCCAACTTTCATATTTTTTCTTTTTTGTCACTTCTAGGAAGGGGATTGGAAATATACCCTCTATGGTGTTTTGGTGCATGCTGGCCCAAGCTCAAATTTTGGCCATTACTAATGCTTCATTCGTACATCCAGTAGCATCTTTTATTCTCTAAATGATAATCGGGTATGCAATTTTTCTATTCCACTTCCCTTTGAAAGAAATTTTTATGTTAAACTTGTTCTTATCCTCTTTTCTTTTTTGAGGAGTCTCCCCATCATAACTATTATTTTGTGACATGTTGCAAATTTCCAATGCAATTTCTAGTTATTAAAAAACGTTGGATCAAAACTATGTCAAGATAATTTGGAATTTGCTTTAGATTTTAAATGAAACATTTGAGGCTAAAAAAAACTTTGTATTTGGGTTGAAGCATAAGGTTTAGAAATAACACTACTAATCTAGTGAATATGGATTGCAGGTATATCAAGTAAGTGAAAAATTAGTATTCAATCAAAAGGCTTACATGATATTTTATGTACGTAATAAAAGGGCAACAAATCAACCAATATTTAAACATGAACATCATAGTAGTATACCCAAGAATAATGAATCAAAACCAACAAATGTACTATCTAGAAAGGAAATTCAATCACTTTCTTATTCGGTTGTTTTTACTTTAAGAGGGTCACTCTATCTGAACTCTAACAATGCAACAATTTTAGAAGCAAAGGATTCAGTACCAAGAAATGAAACACTTTTAGACATGAATTTTTTTTCATACATTACAGAAGCCAAGATAATATGAGCCTTCCATATTCTATTAGTGAATGTCGTGTTAGATTACGTGTCAGGGACATGGCAGTGTTGGAAATAATACTGATAGGTGGGGTGAATCAGTATTTGTAAATCAATAACATTTCATTTCCATAATCAGATTTGTATACGCTACTTTAGCTAAGTGAACCAACGTGTACACGCGACTGTTCTTAAAGAAACCGGTGTATATGTAGATAACTTTTGATTTACCCAATTTATCATGCATTGAACTTCAACTAGTATGTCAAATATTAATTATACAGTGCAGTAAAGGCAGAATAAAGCATTACACATAAGAATCACACATAAACACCAAGATACAAGGTGGAAACCCAATGTGCGTAAAAATCACCTGCTGCTGTCGTCTCTATCTTCTTTTAATAATAAGAAAAATCTTCTTACAATTTTGTACTGGTGCAGACATATACCAGTACACAAGCTTCTACCTACAGAAGGCTACAACCTTCTCTTGTTTTCCAGCTACTACTGGAAGGGAGCTACAACCCCCTAGCTCTTGTACTAGCTAATATGTTTACTAGTACATAGGTGCCACCCTACAGGAAACTTCACTCTTCTACCACGGACCATGTTTCATAAATTTTTAGACTAGATACTCCTGGAACACAACATCATAATATGAAGGACACGTTTCATCCAATTTTCATACTGGACCCATAAACAACATCATAGTTGTAATACAATCATCAAGTACATAAACCAATCACTATAACTCCTGAATCTGATCATTCAGAATATTGTCACCAGAATAGAACCTAGATCTTTGTAACAGCGAACAGAAACAACTGAAACATTCTTCATAAGGTATGTGCTACTTCCCTGTGCCTAACTAGCGTGTGTATGCACTTTTGTCAAAGCCAACCAGCGTATACATCTGTAAATGTTAATTCATAATTTTACAACTATACTAGACTTCAGTTATACCCAGATCATAACATTTATAGAATAATATATGCGTCAATATTCAGATCTAGAATATACATGAGCAAAACCACATAATGATAGTTCATTTTATGCCTTAAGATCTCGATCCATCATTAGATCTAATCCCTCACCAGGTTCATCCTTAGTTCAGATCCAACAATGCGCCATCACACAATAACCTGCATACTAGATCTCACACTTCATCAGATATTCGATACTTGCACTCCTTCACCTAATGATCTTCTCCTCCTTTTATAGTTTTAGGCCTTTCTCAATACCATGGACCAAAACCACTTAAGACCAATACGTTGGACCAAATACCTAGGGTCAATACCGCGGTCCAAATACCTTTGACCAATACCATGGGTCAAAATACCTTGGACCAAATACCATGGACCAAAAGTTTAGTATTCCAACATATACATGCTTTTTCTTCTGTGAAAGTGCATGTGTATGTATACGCGACTTGTATACAGTGAACCTGCCTGTATACGTAGCTTGGTCAAGGTGAACCTGCTTATACCTCTCCTTCTTCATTCTGTGTAGTCTGATCTATAATTCTTTCTTGTTAAACTGTTGTACTGTGATATTTCATTTGAGTGAGTTTCCATCAAGGACAACACCTGTATCATAATGCCAATAGGTAGTGGATTCTAGGTGCAACAGGGTTACCAACCATCTTACAACTTGTATTGATGTTGTTCTCACGAGAACTCCACATTGGCTCTTTATGAAGGTTTACTTAATGTGCATACAATTTATGTTTTTAATCAAATGTAAACACATTTGTTTAGAATGGACCTGCAAGTTATTCATGTTTTCTTTCAACACAAAAAAATCAAGTTGAGGGTGTTGTTGTTTTATAAAAGATAAATGATCCTGACTATCTGGGGAGTGCAATCGAACAACTATCATCTACTATTGAAAAGGACCTTAATGGGAGGGATTCTATTGGAAATATAGCATACCTAGACTTGTTCAAGTCCAAAGAAGTAAGACGTGCTTTATTTACTGGAGTGGGTCTTCAGGTATACAACTACAAAGACTTTGTATCTTATTCTTTGAGAATAATTGATGTGCCTTGTAGCCATTTTTAGTTATTTTGATCATGGCATGCATCATGAATGGATGCTAACTCAATATTATAATATTTTTTTAACAGTGACAAGTGTTGTATTCACAGTACGAAAAACAATGTAGGTAGCCCACCTCCCCCCAGGGCTTATACCCGTAGGTTGTATTATTGCTTATGCTCATAAGGAATAATATACTGAACTAGATTCAGAATATTTAAAGTAGACAAGTTCTTACTGTGAACTACAATATGGGAGTTGTAACTCATTTCTACTTTACTACCATTCTTGTGAATGAATATATAGACAAAGTCAAGGCAGAGATTTATACAAAATCCCAACATTTTCTAATATAGAAAATAACTTATATGTTAGAATTGACTGGCTTGTTGCTTTGTCTAATGATTAGCAACCATGATTTCTTGGTTGGCGGCTTTTCCATATGATATTAACTCTACTCTATGTATTATGTGTGGGGTTATCATGGCCCTCTTTGATCTTGCTAATACGGTATATCAAGGATTGATTCAACTCCTCAATAACTCAATTTCTCCTTTGTTGCGACTATCTTAATTTTTTGCTACTCACCTTGTGAATAGATGTTGATTTTCTACACAATTTCTACTGTGCTCACCTTCTCCATCAGGTACCCCATTGACCTGGATAAAATTGTATTAGTTTCCTTTAGTTTTCCAATCTTCTCTTTGCATTCTGAGATGTCATATCGCACCCACCCAACTTCTCTGTCCATAACTGATCAATTGGGGTAGTTGTTACTCATTTTAGAGTACTTGGGAGACTCTGAGATATTCTTGAGGCTAATAATAGTTGAGGATGTTTCTATTGACCATGCTACCTCTGTGAGTGTTTTTCTTGGGAATCTTAGGAATCTCATGAAAGGATAGGAAGTAATTTCCTTATTTCCCATGACTGACTATCCTACCTATTTCAGTCTTCTCTTCATTGTTTAGGTCTTACATGCTTTCTAGGCCCTTGTTGTTAGTTATCTATCTAATCATCTCACTTTCTTTTCCATCTTTTTCCATAAGCTAATGTGACATTTGGGTGTGTGTCCTCTATCCATATTGATTTCTTTCCTCTGCGTCTATTTCTCTATCGATCTTATTTTAGCATCCTTGGATTAGTATTGACATGAGGGAAGTGTCCATCCAATCCTTTCTCTGTTGTTTCTTATTTCTCTTAACAAGGATATGTGATGGTTACCTATGGACCTC
The DNA here is from genome assembly GCA_031772625.1 of Pinus tabuliformis. NCBI lineage: Eukaryota > Viridiplantae > Streptophyta > Pinopsida > Pinales > Pinaceae > Pinus > Pinus tabuliformis. The sequence continues at coordinate 1,239,080,011 of CM062819.1, forward strand.
AAATATTCTTCAAGACCCTCAGTTATCCCATACCCAATTATTTTGGAATTTTTAACCGTGTAAGCACTGCTACTTCTTCAGCTTTGTTGTTGGTAACTGTTATCAAATCACATGACATTTTTTTTGCTTTTTTTACCTGTTGGGTCATATTGACACCTCTTGATCCTCCTACTCCCTGCTTCTCATTTGCCACACCATTAGAGTATAAAAAGGTGTTTTTTTGCAATTACTGAGGTATTAATGCTGCAATGTTTGGGTCCCAGTCTCCAACTTCTTGGGGAATTTCATGCATCTTTGATTTAGGGTTGACTATAGAACATTTGTCCAATCTTCTTCTAGAACCCTCAGTTCTACCATATCCAATGTTAATTCCATATTCGTTGCGGCATCCACTTTTGTGCTTCTGTGTTATGGGTTTGTGGGACTTGTAGGTCACTAAATAGTTTCTAAGTGTATCAAAGCTTGTTTTTCCAGTATTAAGAAGATAAGATATGACTCTCCTATGGAGGTAATATTTCCTGGGTTTTAGTGTGCCTAGAAATCTTAGCAATTAAATGTTGCTAATGCTTCTGCTTTTTTGTTGATAGCTTTTCTTAAACCTAATGAAAATTCTACTTTCCTATGGAGGTAATCTTTCCCTTGGTTAGTGTGCTCAAAATTCTTAGTCCTTAAAGTGTTGCTAATGCTTTTTCTTTGTTGTTCATATATGTTCCTAAACCCCATGATAATTCTCTTTTCTTTTTAACCTCCCCGGCCACGATCGCACCAACTGCTCCTATAGCTCATGTATTTCCCCTTGTTATATTGAAGAATAAAACTAGCAATCTCCCCAAAAGGTGTAAGGAGACGCGGATAGGTTTTTTTTTTTAACTGAAAAGAAAAATTGTAATAATAAATCAATTATTTATATAATAGAATATATTTATATGAAAAAAAAAATTATTTAGAAGTATAATTATAATTATAATAAAGTATATTATATAAGGGAAAACATATTTTTCACACATTGCTATTACTATCTTTGTGGAATGAGATTCATAGATGCAAGTTAAATTTAGGATTTTATATTTTTCAGTTGAGAATTTATACACTAGAAAAGTTAATAAAGTTTGGAAAGGGAATGGATTTTTCCAATAATGCATAATGATTTGATGTGACAACCTATTATTGAAATAAAAAGCATTTTAATTTTAATTCTTTTACAAACCATCCAATACTCACTTTCAAGAAACTTTTCCATTTTACTAAATTGCAGTAAACCTATCAATTTTTTTTTGAAAGAACTCATTTCAAATTATAGATAAAGTAAAAACCTATGCTAACTAAAAAGGATCTTTGGAACCATAAAATTCCCAGTGTTTAAGGAAAATCCTGAGTTCAAGGAACGATGAAGGTGGTTTAAATTAAATTAGGTAGTTTAATGTTATTCTTGTGAGGTTTAAATGTATGGCTTAGGAATATCAACCTTGAGTTTGTCATGGTACATCTATATAATTTTGAAGATTTAAAAAAAAAAAATATTCAGATGGTCATTTTTTACCTTCTCAAGATCAATCCATCATGAGATGTAATGTAAAAGTATGAATAAGATAGAAGAAAGGATGCAAGGAAAGAGATATATTTGGAGTTAAAATTCTTTCTAAGTGATAAAGTGACTCATGCTTCATGACTGGAGTGAGAGAAATTTTTTTTTGCAAGATCTGCTTCATAGGTGGCTTTGTGTGTTTCAGATTGTGTTGTATTACACAATGAAGTGGAGGGAACTGGGAAAATTTAACCATGGAGGTTCTTTGATGGGCCCTGCCCTAAAATTTACTGTATGAAAGTTGGAAGTGTTTTCATGAGTAGCTCATGAGTTTGAATTCACAATTTTGTGGAGGAAACTAGGAAAATGTAACTGTGGAGGTTCTCTGATGGACCCTACAATGGACTGTATGAAATTTGGCAGTGTTTCAATGAGTAGCTCATGAGTTTGAACTCCACCATTACCTGATGTAGTGTTAAATCTAGTAGAATTTCAACACAAACTTCATTGTTTTAGTGTTTCAGTTCACTCACGTCCTGAAACATTAGATTTCATGGCACCTACAAGAGTAGTGATGATACTTGAATAACCTCTAGTCACAAGTTCATAACACTTAATATATACAATTTCTTTTTAATCATAAACTAAGAAATATAAATATATCACCCTCTCAAAATTTTGATTGATTGCTTCACACCTGGAGAGAAAGGAGATAGACAAGAATGCTCAATATGTCTAAGTTGTGCCTACTTAGTGGTCTGGAAAAGTGTTGAGAAATCACTGTAGACCTTCTGAGGTCTTCATGCAAGGAGATACAGTGAAAATCGATACAGTGAAAATCCATATTTCTTAAGTAGACGAAACCACTTTATTATTATGGATAATTTTCTAGGTTTAACTTTTGGCTAGAGACTTCAGGTGACTATGAATAATGAATCAAGCTCTAGAAGTTTTTTTTGGGTCTGAGTGATATATTAGCCCAGGTTATATTCAGCAGGAATCTGTCTTTCAACTTGTATTAGGAGTAAATGAGATAATATAATTCATTAAGGGGGAGTATTTATTGAATTCTTAAAGTATTTTACATAATTATATAGCACTGGAATGAAATTGCTACAGAGGTTAAAAACATCATGTCAACTTGTGTAACAATTAGCTGTACAGGCCTGCATGGATGCAAGCAGTACCACGGCCATGCACACAAGAAACTATGATGATTGTATTCGAAGAGACTATGTCTCTTTGGACCATATATTGATATTCATATTGAAACCAAAAACACAACCAATAACTATCAAAACTAATGTTACTCATATTCTCTAAAACACGGACCTCCTATTCTTGAAATACATGGAATTTTATTTTTAATATTCTTACAAACCATCCAATACTCATTTTCAATAAACTTTTCCATTGTTAATTTTTGAGAACTCATTTGAAAATTATAAACAAAGTAAAAACCTACGCTAATTGAAAAGGATCCTTGGAACCATAAAATTCCGAGCGTTGAAGAAAATTCCTAAGTTTAAAGAATGATGAAGGTTGTCCCTTCATTACATAATTTTATGTGGCATTCATCATGTTATGAAATCTTGAAAGATGCCTTCTGTAGAACAAAAAATATACTGTGAAGAACTTCAAATCATAGGCACTCCCAAAGAATCAATATTTCAAGGATAAAGATGTAATTCCTTCAATGATGAAGTCCAAAAAGAACGTTATCAATATAGACGTTTTCAACCTTGATTAAATTAGGTAGTTTAATGTTATTCTTTTCAGGCTTAAATGTATGGCTTAAGAAGTTCAATGTTCAGCATAATGACAAAGTCAAAGGAGAGTTTATGAAAATTGCTCTGGAGTTTAGGACTACTACTACTTGTTGACTTCTTGGTCATGCATTAGCAATCCTCAACATCTAACACAAGATTTAATGGGATCGAAGAATATGGATTGATTGAATTTTCCTTTGATAAGACTTCAAAACCAAATAACGACGGTGATTGTAAGCATTAAATTCCATCTTTGTTTAGAAATAGCACACATATTTATCTAGTTATCATAAGAAATAGAGGATCTTATTTTAGCATATGCCCATTGAAATTTTTATCAAACTTACATACCCTAATTCATATTGAAAGACATTACATATGTCATATGGAAGGGTTCCAAATATGTTAGTATTAAAATGTAAAACAATAATTAGTATTAAAATGTAAAACAATAATTTATTTTGTTGTTGCTTTAATAGGATCAATGAAGTGCAAAATCTACAGGGAACAATGTTATTGCTCTCTTCTTCTGAGCAACCTGCAATCTAAAAAAATATATTATTGCTACTTTTGAAAATTACGGATTTCATTCCAGGCACCACTAGATTTTTGATTGTTTCCTTCTCCTCCCATCTGTATAATCCCCATTATTTAATTTCCTATATCCAATTCCTTAGCAATCTCATCTTACAAGGTAAATTTTGGCGCATGATTACCTTGGCGCATGATTTCTTAGATACTTGTGGGTTTTTCTGGCACTGTATTAAGGATAGATTCTTGGATTTTATTTTATATTTGATTTATCTTTTATATATGGTTTTCCATTCCTTTTCATTTTAGAAATATCAGGATAAAATTCTTTCTGTGTTATGTATTATGTAGGTTGTTTGTGGTATGTGGCCTTTGCATATGATTCAAAATGATGATACATTTGGCTGATAAATTCCTTTGAAACTCTATAGGGAAATGGTGGAAGAGTGCTATATCAACATAACTGACGAGAAGAAGAGGTTTCCTCATCATGTAATGTGTTTCTCTAAACAAGCTCTGGTTATTGGGTAGTAAAGTGAAGACTCTGGGCATTTATTAGATCCTCTACATCCAGCATAATGCTGTAGCAAAGCTAGATGCCTACTCACACAAAAATAAAGAGAAACATGGCCTTTTAATATCACTATTGGATCTATCTATGACCATCTCATTTTTTCATCAAGATTCCAACAATGGTTGAATTGTGGCCACAGGGAGCCTTTTTGTGGAGAAGAAATTCCTCAGAGCCTGAAGATGTTCTTGTGGATTCATCCATTAGAGGTAATCACTTGAGTCAAAAACTTATGGGTTTCTTGACTGATTGAGGGATACTCTTGTAACCATCATCATGGATAAATAACAAATATGAAAGTTTACTGCGATGTCCACATGCAATATCTATCATAATTAAATTCAATTCAAGATTACTTGAAAAATGGATTCTATGGGTAAACATTTACCATCCTCTTTGAGAGTTGTCGAATTTATTTCGAAGTAGCTCACCCTTATCTTCCTTTTGTAAGGTCAGTGCAATATTTCATGTAACAGATGATAAAAAGGAGTTTGAAGCTTAATCCAGTGCTAAATCTAGCATAACAAATACCAGAGGAAAATTGTTATATATTGAAAATTAATGTCAAGATAGATATATCCACAATTAATTCCAATTAACCAAAAAATTTGCATTGATGATTTGCCTATGAATAAACCTTTTCCAATTTTGAACTTATAAAATGAAACTTTGTTAGTAGTCATTGAAGAGAACAAGATTTGAAAGTAATTTGGACATATCCAACATAGAGATTGATCCGACTGCACAAAGACACTAGGTAGCAGACTTGGCGTTAGTGCTATCAACAAACTTGGCTTTAGTTCTATCGACAAAATTGGCATTAGTTAAAAAGGCATAAACCCTAGTAAGCTCCGATGTCAGGGATCACAAACATCAAGAATTTTAGATTTAAGAAAAAAACACAATATCATAACACCAAGGATTTTATATTTCAGGAAAATCCCAATATCATAAAAGGTGAGTGGAAAGAAAACGGTTATATATTCAATTGTCAATTATGATTATTTAATTAGGCAACGAACTGTTGAACCAATTTAATATATTCTCATATTTAGCAGCCACATTCTCATTCAAGGTATAATGCCTTTTTTTGGCTTTGAAAATCTTACAATGAAATGTATCCTGAACTCAATTTAATCCATATCTATTTGGCACACCCATGTTTTCCTAGTGTTAACAGGCATTCACTTCGTAAACCCTAAAACCCTAGAGAATAAATCTTGATTGTCAATTTTATAAAAAATAGACACCATACTTATGAAAATATACTTTCCCACTTTGTGTCTATGAACACATTTAGTTTTCTATCAAAAAATCCTATTGTTCATATTACCAAAAAGACTAAAATCTCAACATAGCCTGCATTTCATGAATCATGGGTAGTTCAATTTCACATCAACTAGAGAGTGGTTGGAGTGGTTTGGACCATGATCAGTCTGTAGATCAGGGGGAGGTTCAATACACTTATTCAATGTTTGATTCTCAACATACCCTTCTACAATTACACTCCAGATGGAAAATTGGTTTCTTTATATCCCAACCCCAAAAATAACAAAAACAAAAAAAATGGAACTTGTGTTATGCAAAATGAACTTCAATCAAGTTATTGAGACTATTATATCATAATTATAATGGTCAGCTGCAAACTGAGCTATGGACTAGTGAGAAGCATGTTTAAGACTTTGTATTTCACACTAGTATGGTAGTACTCCCAAGTCCCTAAAGTTGCACACTTTAGAGAAAAAGAAAACCCATAATGCTCACAGTCAAATATATAGTCCCATAACTATACCAGTAGAGAAGTGTTAGATTTGATTATAAGAATACAACTTTGAATGAAAAGATGAAAAACAAGACAAAAATCTTGCAACTTGGAGACAACTACCTTTAAGTAGGATCATTTGTTTAAGAAAAATGTAGCCCAATCTTTCCGCAACCTTTTGTGAATAGTTGAATGCATTTTGAAATGCATGTGAATGGTTGATGAGAAGATTATAACTGGGAGAAGATGGATTATTGTGCATAGAATCAATCATGACATATTGAAAACTCATTATACCACTACAACCATAATGACAACATCATTCTTGAGATATATCAACCTAACTCCATTAATAGACATTTGACAATCACCATTACACTTTTAAGGGAATGCCTCCTATTATGAGGATAATAGGCTTTTGTTAAAGAAGGTATGTGAAGGAAAAGAGGTAATGGATGAAGATCTACTATCATAATCTAGGCACAAAACTGATGATCCTTCAAGAACCCTCTTGGTGAGTTCTCATTTTTCTATTCAAGCCAACCCCCTCATGGCGAGTTCTCTTTTTTCTATTTAAACCAACTCTTCAGACTCTACTCGCACTACTGCTTCAAATGTGGAAGTTGCATCCCTAACATGAACAAATAGCACTAGTTCGATATAACTTGGTTTAAGTTATTAGGCTTTCATAATCCATCTAAGAGTATTACAAGTTTTCCAATATGCTAAGAGTGCCTATTATGCTACAATGTATTGTAAATTATTTTGACAAAAAAAGGAGATAATAAGGGGATAGGCCCTGGCCTATTTATGTCCTTTCTATCAATGATTGTTTTTCTGTTGATAGAGGTTAAAAGAATCAAGAAAAAAAAGGGCAATGGACTCGTAGATATTCCCAAGGCAACAATTCCATTCAGAATTTCCCTGTTGCTTCCACAATATATATTATTTGGCATACCTAATGTAATTAAAATGGTAGGAATGTAGCAGTACTTTTATGATTAAATGCTAGACTATATGAGAGTACTCAGAAGACAATGTGGTGAACTTAGGCGACAACAATCTATGATAATTTTTTATACCCGAAGAGAATTTACAGGTAGGGGATTATAGTTCTTTGAATGTAAAGCAATTCCATGAGGTTTTTGTCATAAGTATTTCAATTTATAATTGAATCTCACATGCACTTAATGGAATTCACAGACACTACCCAAATAAGGCAAGGTAAAGAGACACAAAAGCTATATCACACATTTCTGGAAGGTCGTAATGAAACAATGAGAGCCCTTAGAGGTAAACAAAGATGAAGCTTTTTTTTTTCAGATGTGTTATCTAGTTTTGTCTTGTAAGAATTTTCTTTACCTTGCTGACATTTAGAGTTTTACTAATTTCACATTTAATTATTTTTTAGTCATGGAAACTGTCAAAGAAATGTCAGCTAGGATTTTAGTACCACGGGAAGCCTTGGTATGGGGTTGGTTCATAGTGCAGAAAAGCCTCCATTTGTTTTTGGAAATAGATAAAGAAAGTTCGATGGAGCCTTTAACCAGACTGTTCAAATGTGTCACAACAAACATCTATAAAAGCTGATCGTACAGAAGGTTCCTATAATTTAAGGAGAAAGGGGAGCTTTCTCTTTGGAGGTTGTAAGTGGTCTTTTAATTTTTTCATTCAAGTGGAATAATCCATGTTTACAATAGGTTTACTAAGTACAATTTTCTCTGGTTGAATAATTTTAAGTGCAGAGAAATTATTTGTTAATCGTTATGTCTCCATGGTGATTGTTTTTTGTCCAACAGAAGGCAAGACAAACTTAATTTGACTGATAAAATTTCCTCTGGTATGATCCTTTTCCTAATATATTTTATATTGTAGTAAAGCAGAGGGGACTCTTTTCTAGCTTCCAAGTTCCTTATTTTATTTTATTTGCATCGTCATCCTTTCTATAGTTAAGCAACAGTACATGTAGTGAAAATGTATCCACTAGGGACACAATTATCATGTGTAACAATTCTAATGACTTAGACAATATGGTACGAATACAAGATTTAGAGTGAAGACTGACGAGGCCGAGAAAGAGGAATTCCAGGAGAAATTGGTTGAAATATAAAATTTTTCACTTCAAAGTAGAAGCATGAGATAATTTGAGGCCTGAGGATAAGACTTCCATTCTTGTGATGGGATCATTTCCATCTCCAGCCAAGGAAGAATGTAAAATGAAGTTAGGAGTGTTTGCACCTTGAACTGTTGCTTCACATGTGGAAGTTGAATTCCTAGCATGAACAAATAGTGCTAGTTTGATATAACCTGGTTTAAGTTACTAGGCTTTCATAATCCAGCTAAGAGTATTACAAGTTGTCCAATTTGTTAAGAGTACCTACTATGCTACAATGTACTGTAAATTATTTGGACAAAAATGGGATAATTGAGTGCATGGAATACTTGTAAATAGGATAATTGCCTCCGCAAAAAGTTTAGTTTCTTTTCCAAGGGAAATATCATGTGCTATTGCTAGAATGTCATTAATTCTCACATGCATGGAAGAAACTACATTGTTTAATGTTTCGGCCTTCAGAGGAGAGATGAAGAATTTGCCCAAATAAACAAAATAGCTACCAAAAGTAGAAGAATAATGGAATTAAGTGAGAAGAATGTATATCCTGATCTCTCAAATAAACACTACGCAATAGTAACAACGACAAGTATGCCAATACTTAAAACTCTTCTCCTCCATAGCATCGCATCAACAGCCATTCCTTTGCCAAGGGGATTGACCAAAAACAAAAAGATGTAATATCTGCTCTGGCCCTCAATGAAGGAAAGATCTAGTTCTATGACATAATGGTGGCCTGAACATATGAATGTATAAAATTTGCTTGGAAAGCTATCAATTATTGTGAAGTTCGTCCATGTAACTTGTCTATTGTTAGAACTTGGGACTTATTTTCTAAGGTGCATTTTCTTCATAAGTGCACATTGAAGCAAAAAATTAAGCTTAATAAAAACAAAGTGGAGAACATGTCATTCTGCAAATATTCTACAAATTTTAAATGCTCTTCAGCTAGCCAATAGATTTCATATGTTGAATGTTGGACAAGTTTTAAATTGAAACTTAGACCTCACCTGATTCAACAAAAATCAAAAACTAACAAATATATTTTTCAGAGTAATGAAATCAATGTAGACTACATCTATTGCGGTGGAAGAGATCTTCACAGTTATTCAAGTTTTAAATTTGAACTCACGCACCAGTACATAGAATACACACGTCGATTGGACATGAATAGGAAGCCTATGAGGATCGATCTAGTGGCCATTTCGAGCAGTTGTTAGGTTTCAAGCATTGAAAATGCAAGAGAGACATAAAGAAAATCATGGAAACATCAAGTATTGTAAATTATGAGAGACCCAAAGAAAATCATGCAGCCCAATGTTAACAATTAAACATGCATCAAGGAAGTAAATGCGTAGAGTAAAATTTGGCCAATAGATACCCATGGAGAAAGGAAATGAAACATGAGGGAATTAATGAAATATAGGAATAAATATTATCATTTCCTTTGTTTTGTGTGGTGATGGGGTCCTTGATAAAGCACAAATGTCATTTTTACACAATGGGATAGATGTCATCCCAATAGCGAGTAGAAAACAGTTGACTTAACCATTTTTAAGAAGAGATGCTTATCAGCATAATGAAGTTATTTTATGCAAATTCTGGTTCTAGTGTCTCCATTTATGGGTGCTAGCCTCCTTGTTTAGGCATCTTTGGGGTTGGTTGTTGAACATTAGTTTAATTCCAAAGGTTCAAGAAATGTAGCCAGATTTCTTTCCTAACCTCGAAGGGAGTTGTCAACATTTTCTCTCTACAGTCTGCATTGAGACTATAGTAATGTCATAGATGTTGATGCCATTTTAATTGGACAGGTTTGCTCTTATGGGAAGATATTTCTATTTCTTGCCAACTGTTTCTTACACAACAACATTTGAGAAATTGTTTCTGCAATGAATCCAAAGAAAATTTTTGTGTTGTCCCAGGTGAATTTCCTATTTGCGGGTTTGACATAAAATAGGTTCAAACTAGATCTTTTGCTTCTACTCTGTAGGGTCTCTTATATATACCATCATTTTTCTCTTTGCGGTCTTATTGGAGTCACTTTCCATGGTATAGATGAATTCTTTTTAGATCTTGAATGATTCCTAGCAGCTTCTCTTTTACCCCAATTATTTTGGGTGTACATTTTGGTTAACTAGAATCCTTGACCCAAGGAAAATTTTGTAAAGGATATTGTGATCTAGTGAGAACCATTCAGCCCTACTTTGTAGCGTATGAGAATCCCGTAGGGAGGCTACTCCCTATAAACAACCCTCTTGATTTGATGTCGAATTCATGTCTTCCCTTCCATAGAGATTTTATTAGTTATGAGAATACAATTTATTCATTTTATGTCTCTTGAAGGAATATTTATACCAAATTTTTTTATGTCCCTAATCTCCATATTGCTAGGATATTAGCTTTGTATTTTTTTTTTTTTTAAGTTGGCCCTAAAGGCTTATACAAATGTTAATTATGAGCCATTCACATTGTTTTCCACTGGTTCTTTCTATTCTTTGTGACTTATATTTTTACAATAATTCACTTGTAGGCATTTCAACAGTTTATGGGTATTAATACTATAATGTATTACAGTCCTCCTATTGTGGAGATAGCATGATTTGTTTCAAATCAAATAAATTTATTACTTTCCTTGTTTGTTGTGGCAATGAATGCACTTGGCACAATTCTTGGCATATATCTAATATATTGGTGTGGAAGAAAACTGCTACTCCTGAGGAGTTTAATCGATTCTTTTTGTCGCTAGCCATTCTATCTGGAGCATTTTACTTGAATTCTATTATGTGTCCATTGTTGACATTAAATAGACACTAAAAGAAGGTTTTGATTGTACAACACTCCTCAAATTTAGTTGACCTCTTTGGAACTACAATGGTTTCTTAACTGCTGGGTGTGGCTTTTATGAAGCCTCTAGAAACAAGGTAAGGGCACACCCCATGTTCCTTTTTCAATGTGATAGGCATTTCCGCTGGAAGTGGATTTTATTCACTTTGTCTTATGGGACTAAAAAGTAACTCTGTTAATAGACAACAAAACTAAGCACTTGAAAAGGTTTTGTGATCATAATTTTGTCTGAAATAAACTTATTGAAAGATTGATTCCATTTACTTAGATTTCCTATCCTAACATGTAGATAAAAATGTAAATTTTAAAAAGGAAACTGACACTATTACCCGTTTCGTAGAGATAGCAAAAAAGTGACCTGATTTTGAAAAGGGGTGATGGACAACACACATGTTGTTTTAGAGCATAGTTTTTGGCACTCTAATTTTTTTTATATACATTGCATTTTAGAATGGTAGTGATTTTCATTCTGATTTTAAAAAGTGGTAATTCTGCATTAGAATCTTTTTTTAAAAGACCTATTTTTTGACTTTAAATTTTCTAATGTATGAAATGTAAATAATTATTTTGTAAATTTAATAATTTTTGAAGTGGTCATTTTCTTCATGTTTTCTTGTTTTTATTTTAATTTTAATTTTTTGTAGTGAGATCTTTATTGTTTTTCATTTTTAAATTAGAAGGTCGATATTTTTAATTTTCGATATTCTACATATTTATACATCCTTAATTAATTTTTCAATCCACATGAAATAATTGTTTCTAAAAAACAATATTTTTTAACAATGGACATAAAAATAACCATTTTTAACATAAATATAACAAAAAAACTACACGGTTTGATAAATTTTTGCTAAAATTGACATGTCAAAATCACAATTTTTATACGAAAATTTTAACTAAAAATGGTTAAATAATAGTTTTTTTTTATGAATTTCATGTAAAAAAATAATAATAATCATTTTTTTTCAAAAAACAATGACTAACTTAAAAATTAATGCGAAAATCACATATTACAAATATTGAACGCATAATAGTATTAGTTCCCGTAATTGGAATCAAATAACCACCGCCCTACTGCCCATGGGGGTGACTATCCAATTTTCGGAATCAGATAGCCACTGCCTAGCCACCCCCATGGGCGGCCAAGCGGTGGCCATCTGATTCTGAGAATCATATAGCCACTACCCGACTACCCCCACGGGTGGCTAGGCAGTGGCTATCCGATTCCGAGAATCATATAGCCATCCCCATGGACAATCAAGCGATGTCTATTCGATTCCAAGAATTGGATAGCCACCCCCACGGGCATCCAGACAATGGCTATTTGATTCCAAGAATTGGATAGCCACCCCCACAGGCAGTCAAGCGATGGCTATTAGATTCTGAGAATCAGATAACCACCCCCACCAGTAGTAAAGCGGTGGCTATCGAATTCTCGGAATCGGATAACCACTCCCTGACTGCCCTTGAGGTGGATATCTCATTTTAAGAATCGGATAGCCACTGCTCGGGGCGGCCGAGCGATGGCTATCCGATTCTAAGAATCACATAACCACCACCCGACCACCCCCACAAGCGGTTGAGTGGTGGCTATCCAATTCCGAGAATCAGATAGCCACAGCCCAACTGCCCATGAGGGTGGCTGAGATGTAGCTATTCGATTCTCTGAATCGAATAGCCACTGCGTGGCCACCCGTGGGGGCAGTGACCGATAAAATTGTTTTTTTAATAAAAAATATTTTTTTTAGATATGTTTATTTTATATATATATATATAAATTTTAAATGTTTGTTTTTAATTATATATATATATATATATGTGTGTGTGTGTGTGTGTAAAATATATATATTTCAAATATTTTAAATGTTATTTTAAAAAATATCAAAAATATATTTAGTTATTTTTAATTTTAATGTTTTTTTAAAAAGATGTTTAATTGGAAAATATGTATTTTTTAAAAATTTTAATTGTTTTTCGGGTTTTTATTTTATTTTTAATTTCAACATATTTTTGTTTTTTAGGGTTTTTAAAAATGTTTTTAATCCTAATTTTTGTAATTTTTTTATTTTTTTGGGGTTATTTTTCTATTTTTTTAATCTAGTTTGTTTTTAATTTAATTTAATTTTTTTTTAGTTTTTCTTAATGTTTTTTTAAAATTTCTTATTTTTACTTAATTTTATAGTTTATTTTATTTTTTATTTTTTCCATATTTTTTTTTTATAGTTTACCACATTAAAAAAAAATGTTATTTTTTTGAAATTGTGTTTTTCTTATTATATATTTCTTTAATTTTTTTTTATTTTTTAATTCTTATATTTTATAGGTTAATTTTGTTTTTTTTTACATTTTTATGATTGATTTTTATTTTTATTTTTATTTTTTATTTTATGTTTTGTTTTTAATATATATTTTCATTTAAGTTTTGGTATTTTTTTTTAAATCTTTTTTTTGTGTTTTTTTCATTGTTTTTGTTTTTGCTTTTATTTTTAATTTTATGTTTTCATTACTTTTTTGAAATTTTAATGTTTTTTAGAGTCATAACAAAATCTTTTACACCATTATTTCAAAATGTTGAAAATTTACCCAAAAAAAAAAGTGTTATTCAAGCATCAACATTTTTCGTTTTGAGGGTGTTTTTTGCGCAATTTTTGTACATAAAAATTTGGTTTTAGTGACATTTTTTTTAAATGTTGAAAATTAACCCTAAAAAAGAAATTTATCGTTCCATTATTAGCACTTTTCATCTTCATGCTGGTTTTTGCACAAAAAATTCGTTTTCACTGCCATTTTTAAAACATGTTCAAAATTGACCCTAAAAAAACCATCATTCTAGTATACACACTTTTCATTTTTAGCACTGTTTTTCATGTTTTTTCGGGGTTTTGTGGGCAAAGTTCTCATTTTGAGTTTATAGTTCCCGTTTCAAAGTTCACATTGTTAGATTTTTATTAATCCATTGCAATATTTTATCATTGATTGTACATATGCTTCCTAGAAATTACTTTCTTGCAATCACGACATCCATTTAGTATTGTTCCCATCATTTTGACTCTTGGTACAGTGATGTGTGTCCAAGTAGCTATGGTTGTCTTATTTTTCATCACTTAGTTTTATATATAGATTTCTTATCGCCTAGCATGAAACAAGTTACATGGACAATCAATTATGAAATTTATCCTTCAAAATATACAAGTATATGTGGAGGCATTTCTTCAATAGTTTGTTAGATATCTAATCTAATTGTTTTAAAGAGATTTCTATCTTTGATTGATGCGTTGGGCACATTCAAAACATTTATAGTATTCCTCGCTATTGTTGGGTTTTCATTCCTTTTTGTCCTTGCTTTTTTTTCTAAGATGAAAGGTGTGAGCTTCGAGGAGGTCGATAAATTATGACAAGGGAGATTATATAGTGGTTTTATAGGTGAAGAAGGTTCTTTTAAAAAAACCCTTCTTGATGATCATCATACAACCTGAACCAAAAAATCAGATGTTGAAATCTCTCGTGAGAGAGGGAAGTCAAATCAATAGCTGCAAATCTGTGGATGACTTTTTTAAGGCATTATAGGAGAATGTATAACTTCAATGGCATATCACCAATCATATTGACAAGTTTTGCATGGTGGCATATCAACAAGTTTTGGATGGTGGTGGTGTCGTAATTTAAACTATTTCTTGATAAGATATTATTACATTTTTTGAAATTCCATTGGATATGTTGGATTATGGATGCTTCTACTTACATCATTAATCAACATCCCCTTTGAAAAAAAAACATTGTTACCACTTCCCAAATATATGAATTTTAATTTAGCACTACATTTTTGCATGCAAAGGATATATATTTTATGCTTTCCCTGGTTTGGGATATACATCATTCCTCTCTATTGAGGTTACATCATTTATAGGTTATGTTAGGAACAAACCAATAGGATTTTTTGGGTTGCTATCCTAACACTTGTTGTGGTCCAAACACTTTAGGTATAAGTCTTTTCATACTATTTTTATAGGGATGATGGCCTTCCACTAGAAATACAGATATAGACTAAATTAAGAAATGCATTGACATCAAGTTGAATTTTGAGTTGCTACACATTGGAGGTATAAGGAGGGTGAAGAAACACATTCTTCCTTCATTGATGAAATGGTTTAGCGGTCAAGATGGGTGCTAACATGGAATAGTGAGATTATGGACACTAAATTGTGGTTATCTCCCCAAGATTTAGACATGAGACAATTTTTTATGTATGTTGTTTGAAATTTCTACCATCATATCAATTTCATGAATAAAAGATTTCTTATTGTTGTTAAATAGATGATTGTGCAAGCACTACCTCCAAATTCAATTGTGAAGGATTCGCTAGACAAAATAGCTTATGTCAGTTCACTTTTTACATCATATGGTTTTCCAATACAAGAGGAGTTAAGGCTAAGAGTGAATCACAAAATCATCAGTGATCTTTTTCAGAAGTTGAAAATGAGTGATTTAGGGAATTGAATCTATCAATACCAGATACATTTTTTATTGAATACATGAAAGAAATAAGTCAAATGTTTTGGTAAGGTTGATGAATGCGAGGATGAAACAGGCAATATGCTAGGAAAGAATTCAAAAGTTGCAGTTGTGACATCACTTATGTATAAATTGGCCAATTGTTTTTGGAGTGAATTAGGAAGAATGGTGACCAAAATATTTACCTTGTTGAATGTCAGTCAAAAACAAGTTTTTGAAACTAGGTGGGAAGGATAACAATCTTTTCTCCCAACCACTAGAGCTGAACTGAATTGACAACTTTCTTTGTGGATCTTATAATCAATATCATGATAATCACAATTTTTTTTGTAGCAAATTATTTTGACTCTTTCAATCATTTAAAGCACATTATTTTAAGAAGGCTAGGAGATAGTTATAGATAACCACGAGAGGAAGATTTGGGATTTTCTAGGCTATTTCAATTCTCATCTTTCCATTTCACTTCTTTATAGAAAACTATAATATTCAAATACAAACTCAGCTCAAATCAAACTAAAATAGAGTAGTCCAATTATGAAGATGTTTATCTCTCCACTACCTTGCAATGACGTTATTTTTTATGAATCTTACTTGAATTCCATTATTAATAATATGGATTTATATATTTCTTTTAACACCAAATTGACATCATAGTAAACATATGAATATCCCATTAAGTATGACCTAAATATGATTCAAATAATCTCACCTTTAGCGTAAGAACATGGCAGAGTAATTTATGAGGTGTGAAGTTTTATTAGAGACATTGTTTGTTTGTTTGTTTTGGTTAGAAAGGGGTTTGCTCTTGGTTTTATGTGACTTTCAATTTATCATTTCTAGCATGTTGAGAAATGGGAAAGAATAATGTGACATTTATCTTTCAGAAATTGATGTTGAATGATAGGATACAAAGTTTAACCAAGCTTAGCTTGCTTTGGTAAAGGCAGAGGAACATTTTAAAAAGTTTCCTATGAATACACCATATACAAAGTTTGAACACAAGTAATATATGGCTTCTTCTTTTGCAGATGTGCCCTTTTTTCTACCCAAGATATCACAATAAAAAAAACATTGATATTGTAGGAATTGTTTGAGGACCTAATTAAGGTGGATTGTTCTGATGTCCTACTTGATTGACACCTTCTCATGATAGGAAGACTTTAAATATGAATTAATATGTTCCTCAAACAATTCAGATTCAAAGTTCATATATATAAAAGATGAAAAAATTGTCAATACTTTCTGTTGATTGTTACTTGACTCTAGTGTGGGCGGGTTACAGGAAATCGGATTGGAAAAAGGATGGGGAGACATTGCAGAGCATGCCTTGGATATGATTCATTTGTTGTTGGAGATCATTCAGGCACCTGAGCCATCAACTTTGGAAATGTTTCTAGTAGGGATTTCCATGGTTTTTAATGTTGTGATTCTTTCACCTCATGGTTATTTTCAGTAAGCAAATGTTTTTTGAATGCTACAAAAGTAAATGACGGAAAGATAAATAGATTTTTTATAATTGCAATGTCCATTCAGTGATATCCTCTCTTTATTGTTTGATATTATTTTGAACGTTTCCTTTGATTTTGTTTTGTCTTTTAACTATGAAATTGAAAAGACTCAGTATCATGTCCATTTAAACAACATCCAAAGCTTGAAGATGAGATTAGTATTACATGATATTAATTGAAATACTTTTAGCTATTTTTTGTTAAAATATTTTCATGGCTATTAGAAAAGTTTACTTTCATGTTGTTATTTGAGCACAAGTTGTCTATATACTTGACCAATTTCATGCATTAGAGAATGAAATGTTGTTGCAAATAAAATAACAAGGATTAGACATCACACCTCAGATTATTTGTTTTCACAAGTTATCTAAAACCTGATCTTTTTAGCATGTAACTTAGTTGGCATGATTGTCCCTAAGCTTTCTCTGAAGGTTGAATACTAAGTTACTAAGGTGTTCTTTTAAATGGTGATGTTTTATTTGCTTTGTTTATATAGGTCATCTAGCCACATAGTGGCCACTATCGCCCAATTGAAGAAAACTTAATTGAGTTTCTTGGTTTTATGGGAAAAATGACATTGACATTGCTAATGTTGAGGTATATGTCATATAAATCTCTCATAGTCTTCTATAGTTTATATTCTAGTATTCATAGTCTTTCATGGCATATATTTTGCATTGTATCTTCTTTCATTTTCAAGATAGAAACTTAGTATTGATGGTAAGAAGTAGGAATTGGAGAAAGAAGAGAATAATAACACTAGAGTGACAAATGAAAAAAGGGAGAGAGAAGATAACTAGTCTTGTGATATACCCCTAGAGTCAGTATCCCACATAAGGCACACACATAGACACTGATGGTCAAGTTTTAAGAGTTGGTGAATTCATTTGCAATGCCTTGGAAACACAGTGATAATGTTTTGAAGTGATAAAACAATATTTCATGTGTAAAATGTAGCCCAACCAATATTAAGTTGGAAACTCATATTGTAATACTTGACATTTTATATAATATAATTTATGTGGTTAAAATTATTTATACTTGCACTTGATATTATTTAGTATTGTAATTAATATATGTAATTTTACGTTTTTATATTAGATGAACATGCACATTGTATGACATTTTTTTTTAATTTAGTAACAAAATCATAATAATTAATTTATGTTGATTAATAATGAACACATAAAATCAATCTAAAACTACGAAATTATTAGTTTATATTGATTAATGATGAATGCAAATAAAATGAATATACGACTAAATTAATCATTTATAATGATCATTAATGAAAGTAAATGAAATGAATATAAAATAATAAATCTGTCATTTATATAATGAAAATGAAATTACCAAAACAAAAAAAATTACTGCTGCAAATGATAATTTTTTTATTACAAATGATGACTAAATGTTACATATATACAAATAATAGTAGCTAATTTATGATATCTTATAACAAGGCCGAAATTTAGTCATTTCTTTGGTTATTAATTGGTTTCAAATGATGACTACAATTTGCATATATATATATATATATATATATATATGACTATTAGTAGCTAATTTATAGTATCTTATGACACAAACAACATTTTGGTCATATTTATTTGGTCATTAATTGGTTTTCTTTGGTGATCATATAGTAATATATTTTGTTGTATATTTGGTCATTAATTGTTGAAATTAATGACTAAATCAATGACTAAAATAATGACCAAATTTATTACTAAATATACTACTACATGATAAAATTGAGACAACCAATTAATGACGAAGCTCAGAAGGACTAAAATTTGGTCACATTATAAGATATTGTAAATTAGCTACTATTGGTCACCGACTGAAAAATTGTCATTTATATGCAAATTTTAGTCATTTTTTTAGTAAATAATTAGCCATTTTCTACTAGTACAGTATGATGTAAGGTATTGCATGGAAAATAAGTTTCCATGGAATCTTGAAGAAGGCTCAGGTCGAGCTTTCCCTTGGAATCATTTGGAACCATACGGATTGAGTCATGGTGACTGTCGTTAGTTTTGTGCTTTCGATATTTTAGTTATTTTTTGTGTTTGATTGCAATTTCGTTTGCGTCTTGTGCATGGCCATGACACTTTGGTTGTGGTATCGTATTGTTGTTGGTTTTCCATGGTTTTCTTATTATTTGTTTCTTATCTTTCCTTTTATGTTTGGGGTTGGGGGAATTGGTTGGGAAGGAGGAAAGTTAATGTAGCCTAGGGAGAGCTGAATGAAACCCAACATGTGATGTAAGGCATGGATGAAACTTAGTGCATGTATAAGGGAAGCTGAAGGCAAGCATATAATAGCTAGTTGGATTGGTTGGGTCCATTGTTGTAAATGGATGATGGTGGGCCAGTTATGAGAAAAGTAATCAGGAAAGGTAAAGTAAATAGATTTGAGGCATAATATGCCTTATCTATGTTGGGAATTATTGTTCTAAATGTTGTACATGTGTTTCACAGATAAAATAAGGTCTCTTATCCTTGACCTTACGATATCTAGTAATTATGATGTGATCATGATTGTGTCGATATATATGTATATGTATACATGTATGCATGTAGGTATGTCATTTTCTAACGAGATCATGAATGTTTTTTGCTAATGTTATATATATGTATGTATCTATGTACCTATGTCATTGTTTGACACGGTCATCAAGAATTTTTCTTTCGGAGGAATGACCGCTTATGCAGGTGAATGGCATGAAGAGATTCCTGGTTCATGAGGAATCAAGTGGGAAGAGTAGCCTGACAGATCTATGATGTCATTATCATGTGGATATGAATCGATATTGTGTGATTATACTATGTCTATGTTTATGTTATGGATAGGTTAATGCTGAGAGATACATCAACGAAATGAAAGTTGTGCGATGCGTGACATGCTAGGATAAGAATGGATGGCGAAGAGACACTGGAAGTAAGGTTGCTTGGTAGGGACAGTGTGGTTTTGGATGTGTGGTACTACTATTGTGTATATATTGTATATGTTGTACATGTTGCATTTTTGATGTTGTGTGCATGTAGTGTTATGTATATAACATGTGTACATGTTGTTATGAATTGTTATGTATAGGGTGGTATAGATAGTGTTGTGTGAATATTGCATATGTAGTGTTGGGCATAGATGGTGGTATGCACATGTTGGAAATCTTGAATTATGTGCATGTGGTCTTGTGCACATGTTGGATATGCAGTGTTGTGTAAATATTCTATCTACATGTTGGATATGCAGTGTTATGTACATGTGGTGTTGTGTGCATGTTGTACATATGGTGTTGTCTGCATGATTGTAAAAGTGGTGTTGTCATCATGTGGTGCTATGCACATGTTGTACATATAGTGTTGTGTGCAGGTGGTGTTGTGTACATGTTGTGCATATGGTACTATGCACATTTGGTGTCGTGTACATGTCATGCAAAAGGTGTTGTGTATGTCTAGCATTGTATACACATTTTACAGGTGGTATAATGTACATGTAGCTTTGTGTACACATTGTACAGGTGGTGTTGTGTACATGTTATACAGTTGGTGCTATGTATGGTAGTGCGTACATGTTGTACATGTTGTATTGGTGTACATGCGGTATTATGTGCATGTTGTAAAGGCATCAAGGAACTCCAAGTATGGAAATAATGCAGTTGCTACTCAATCTTAATTTATTATTATTTCTTCTCTTTCTAGTTTTTCTCCTCTGGATTCATGTGATAGCTAGTTTGTAGATAGTGGGGCTTTTAGACATTTCTATGGGTACAAGGAAGTCCTCTCAAATTGGGTTGAGAGGGTGAAAAATCTAAAGATTATCCTTGGGGACAACTCTACTCATCCTGTGCGAGGTTTTGGTTATGTCAAATTTCATTTGAATGATGGGGAAATTGTACTTCTTTAAGATTTTATGTATGTACCTAGACTAAAGAAGAACCTAGTATCTATATCTTACATAGAAGACAAAGAGATACGAGTAGTATTCATAAGAGGAAAAAGTCCTTACCTGGCCTATGGAATCTCACATGAGGGACACTTTCACCTTGGGATCTATAATTGAAGGACTATAGAGTCAATGGAAGGTGACTGTGAGCATTAATTCACAGTAATAATCATCAAAGTGAGCTATGGAACTAAAGGTTGCCACATCTATTTTATGAAGCATTTCTTAAAGTAAGAAAGATGGTTTCTAGGATGCTTGATGTTCAAGCTAGTCATGATGGGGTATGTCCAGGATGTGTCAATGGAAAGAAGACAAGCAGACCATTTCCCTCTTGCAAAAGTACCAATTATATTCTTCAACTCGTTCAATATGACCTATGTGGACCCATTCCAGTGCATTCCCTTGGTGTCTACCTCTATTATATAATATTAGTTGATGACTTCTCCAAGAAAAAATGGATATTCTATTTGAAGCATAAGGATGAAGCATTTGACATGTTCAATGACTTCAAGGCACTGATAGAGAATCAAAGTTTTTAGGTCCGACAATGGTGGAGAATATACTTCAAATGCGTTCATTGACTTTTGCAAGAACGTTGGAATTAAGACAGAGACTATTGTACCATATAATCCTGAGAAAAATGGTTTATGTGAAACAAAGAATAGCTCCTTCATAGAAGTTTCCCGAGCTATTCTACATGATCAAAAGTTTCCGAAGTTCCTTTCGGGAGACACCACTAATACACTGATCTATGTTCAAAGAAGGATTCCTCATCAAGCCTTAGGTGACAAGACTCCCAAAGAAGTGGCTACTAGTGTGAATATTGATCATCTGAGAGTCTTTAGCTACCCCGTATACATTCATGTCTTGAGAAATCTAGGGCATCAAGGTTAGGTGATTTCTCTATTAATGATAACTTCTTTTGAATGCTCTTTACTTCAATAGATTAGGATCTTCCTTTTGAGTTATATTATGATATTGTTATTTTCATCAAATAATTATCAATCCATAAATAACAAAGAGACAAAAGACACAAAATATAGGCTATCATCTAAGGCCAAAACCTCTCCCACTTGAGAGGAAAACCCAAACGAATTATTATTCTTATAGAGACTCCAATTGATGAATACCAAGACCAAGATCCTTGACCTATTTTCCACTCCAAGACCAAGACACAAATCTTCCTTGATGAGATCCTTCTTGCTTGAGTCAATAATAGTCAAACCTCTGCTTCTTCCTCCTTCACGAATATTCTTCAAAATTTGGCTTCCTTTTTATCTTCTTCAGATCTACAACCTTTTTTGCCCTTATTAGAAACCCTTAGCACGTGTGGATGACCAAATTTGACCCTTGATTATATTCACTCTAGAGGGAGACCTCTTCTTGACAATTTGGCTTGAGATCTTCCTTTTTCTTCACCCAAAACACTCTCTTACTATGACTATATTATTTCTCCCTTTTTCCTGCAACAAATAGGTCTACAATCTCGCACGTGTGGAGTGTACTTGGCCCAAAAACAATCACAAAACAATGCCAAAATACTTCTCTCTTCCTTCCCTTCTCTTCACTGGTTATAAGGCTTCTTGATGAACTTCTCACTTCTTTCTAACTTCAGAACTTGACCAAAAATCTATCTCTAAAATGAGGTCCTGTTGCCCTATTTGTAGTGGTTTTCCCATCAAAAAAGTTGACTTGAGTTGAAGGTGAGCTGACATGTCCTTTGCAGTAGATCATTTACTCCATCTTGAAGTTGACTTGTTGGAGGTGATTTTTCTTGGTCTTGGAGGGCATTTTTACTCTTTTAATAATTCATATAAATGTGTAACATGCCCAAATAGGTTCCTTCATACATGACATTGACTCTATATATTTTTATGACGATGAAAAAACCTAAAGACTCACAATGGGAACCTCAGCTAAAATAAAATTCCTTGATCATGAAACCCATGATTCAAGTATTACATAAATAATTTTGTTTTATTCTTTACATCAATTACATAAAATCATATTTACACTTGTCATTATGAAGATCGAACCTAGTTAACATTTTCGACACTCCTTCTTAACTAGGGACGTATTCATAATCCATACAAGGTACTTGGACATTCATAATCTGAAGAATTCTCATAAAAAGAGTGGGATTGATAATCCATATATATAGCATCATATCAACCAAAATTTTCACATAGCAAGGCCTTGACTAACATCTCTATCTCTCCATAAGATTTATGCTTAGTGGTGGCAAGACCAATGATTTAAAGTCACCATCATCACCGTCTCTCTCAAAACATACCCCACCTGAGTTCTCAGGGTGTGTTCCACGAGGACTATTCTTATCTTGGATTCCCAGTCCTCAAAGAATATCGGTCCTCTATGACTACTCTTACCTTGGGTTCCCTAACTCATCCTCAAAGAGCATCATATTACGTATGTTTACCCAATCCCCCATTTTGTCTTCCCAAGTGAAGACAAGATTGATGTGTCTATCTCTCCCTTTTAATTAGGGAAGACATGCTTATTCTAATGAAGGAAAGTACCCATTCCTATGAAAGGAATGTACCTATGCTCCCTTTTGTCTTATTAATTTTCTTTCAATTTCCTACCAGGTTATGAACTTGTTTCTAGGCTCCCTCTTAATTACAAACTTACAACATCTCTCTAGGTGGAGATGGTGGGACAACTAGCTTCTTGAAGAACTCCTCCTCATGATGTCATGGACTTCTCTTTTTTATTTGTGAATCTTCATGTTTCGGGACTTCTTCGTAGGGCACAGACCATCCATAAAATTCATCCATGATTTAGTCATTTCATTATTCCTTTCATTTTAAAGTGATCCATCAGTTCATATATGACCTTCCTTCATGCCATGTTGCCTTCTTCATTCCATGTTTCCTTAAGGATGTTTCATCCTACTACATGGACATTATGGGTGAAATATATCCATAGATCTTCCCTTGGAAACCCTACACAAGCACATCCATGTATCATTCAAAAATAAAGGAATGGAAATTAAATTCAAATTATCTTTGTGATGGTATTTCATCATGATATCTTCTAGTTTTCATTAGCATCTTGCATACGCATTGACACATATCCAAAAGATATATAATGTTAAGGGTCTCTTTCTTTTTCAAACTTCATCAGAGTCTTCATATCTTTCATGGAGATATCCTAGTCAAATCTCTCAGTCATAATATGTCGATTTTTTTCTTCTTGGTTGTATATTTGATCTCTTTCCTTCTTTCTTCACACATTTTTTTCCCGAGAACTTTTAATCAGAGTTCTTCCAATCACTATCAACCACCTCATATTTCATATGAGGACATATTATGTTGATTTCATCTAGAAAATGTGTGACTCATGCCTTCATGCATCCTTTCAAAGAAGGATATCCTTTATTTTGATCATGCTCTCGAGATGAAGCATTTATCCATGTTACCTAAAACCATATGACATGACTCTACAATATCGAACTTAAGCATGCATACCTTATTTTCCTTTAGGTCATCTCGACTTCCTAAAATAGATTCCTTGATTGAAGTAACTTAAATCCCATGATCTACTTCACTTCTTTTGTCATCATTCCATCTTCATGAATTCCCATAAGATGTAATTATTGATGAAACTTTTGCTTCCTTTTTATTGGTGCACTTTCCAATGAAAATTCCAATAGAGGAGCTTGAGTATCCTCATCCAACATATGTTCCCCTTTTGACTGATGTATGATGATCTTTGTGCTATATGAATTTTCCTTCTTTTTCCCATAAGTGCCACTTATGCTTCTAATGAGGTTACCAAGATCTATATCATTCCATAGATTTATATTTCATCCATATTTAATTCTTCTCTATGATGATGTCACGAGATCTTTCTTTTAATGATTCTATGATGCCATGATGCATCCTATCATTTTTCTTAATGAATCATGATAGCCATATCTTAGAATATAAAAACTTGAAAAGAACTAGGTGAGGAAGAATATCTCAATCATAGTATAGGTGTCTTACTTTCTCTTCTTTTTGGACTTCTTCTTTTCATCTTCCTCCACTTCTTCAGTGATATGGGCTTCTCCACTACCTCTTTTATTATTTTCCTTCTTGAGCTTAGGAAAATCTCTTTTATAATATTCATATTCTTGACGTCCATAGCATTGAATCTTAGGCATGTTCCTTCTCTTTTTTTGAGAACCAACTTTTTTCAGACTTTCCTCTTCTCTTTGCCATAGCAGCATATGCTTGATTTTACTCAACGGTTCCTACATCAGTTTTAGCCTTCATCCTGGTTTCTTGACTCTTTCAGAGTGACCATAGATCTTGGGATGTAGTAGCTTCTTTCTTCCCATAAATGCTTGAAGTAATGTTACCCCACTCCTCTTGTAGTGTATTTAGTACTACAGTGGTTATCTCCTTGTCAGCCATTACTTCTCCCAGGTCTTGAAGTTGACCCCTTATTTTAGATATCCTCATAAAGTATGAGGTTATTCCTTCTTCTTTTGATATCCTTAGCTTGTAAAGTTTTTGCCTTAAAGAGATAATTTCTCCTGTAGTGCTTACAGAAAACAACCCTACCAATTTGTCATATATTTATTTTGAGGTGTCTAGTTTAGATACAAACGGAATGTGGGGATCCTTGATAGATTATATGAGAATCCTTTAAGCCCTCACTTCCCATTTCATGAACTTCACAAGTACTTGAGCATATTATTTTGTTAGTTTGGTGATAAATCCTTTGGTGTGATCTATAACCTCATTTTTAATCAGATTCGGATCTGTCCTCTTCTTCCATGAAATATGTTTTGAAGCCCCAACCAATTTCTTGAAAAACGACATTTTGATAGATTCATACATAACTATACTTAGTTGTGAAGATGCTTCTTCCACTCATTACCTCTTTGAATTTGATGATAATATAGATGATAGAGAACTTCTCCTTGATGAATATAGATCTCTTCAAGAATGATCCTTCACCCCACAAAGAGGGAAATCACTTTAGATCATTTTATGGTGTTGTCCTTGTTGATGATGACCAATGATGACTTCTTTATGCTTCTAGAATGATATTCTTTCAAAGATGAAATCCTTGATTCAATGAGATGAAATTTCCTTAGAACCTTTTGAAGATGATGAAAACGTCCTTTGCTTCCCTTGAATGAATGAACTTCAAGCTACCTTGATTTCTAGATCTCTTCAATTTAATGAGGGTCTTTATGGTCTTTTGATGATGATTGGATGTTCCTGAGACTTCCTTTTGATGTAGACCTTTTCTTTGATCTAGGGTTTTATCATTTCCTTGTAGATCTTGACCTTGTTGATGATCTTCTTGGATTTTCTTTAATGTATTCCTTGAGATTTTATCCTTCAGTGTCCCTTGATAATATGCCCTTCCTTGACTTTGTCACCTTAGCTTTGATACCATGTTGAGAAATCAGGGGCATCAAAATTAGGTGATTTCTCTATTAATGATAACTGCTTGTGAATGCTTTTTACTTCAATAGATTAGGTGATTTCTATATTAATGATAACTTCTTGTACATGGTGTAGTCATGGTGTTATGACATGTGTATTCGTTGTGTTGTACTATGTGTACATATATGTATTGTGTTGTACATGGAGTGTGGGTGTATGTATTGTGTTGTGGTGTACACTGGATGTAGGTGTATATATTTTGTTTTGTTGTACAACAGATGTTGGTGTATGTATTGTGTTGTGTTGTACACTAGGTGTAGGTACATGCATTGTATGTCAAGTATAGATGCATGTATTGCATGGCATTGTATGTCATATGTGGTTATATGTGTGTAATTCACACTATGTGTATGTTCACATGGTTGAGGAGATGGCACTGGGTGTTTGTCGGGTGTGGAAACTGATCCATAGTGCATATGGAATAAAGGCAAAGGTAGAAGCTAAGGATTCATTGAAGGATAAGTATCAGTATTTTATTTCAGTTTTGTTATACGTCTGAATTATGATTCTAGTTTATTATGGTTACATGTGATTTATGATTCTGATCTATGATGGTTGTGTTTTGAGCTAACCTAATGTGATATATTTATACATGATGATTTGGTCAAAGATGCTAGTTTGACTTTTTGCAAGTGTACCCTATTGACGAGTTACCAATGAGGTATGATGTGAAATTATTTAATTTTATTTTAAATCTAATGGAAGTTATGTGCTTGGTACAAGAAGCATGGAAACGCCTGATTGGGTGGTTAATATCGATTGCAAGCATTAGTAGCAACGATAAAAGGAATTGGAACATGCAATAGTATGTTGGTAAAGCACTTCAGGAGGAGGGTCATTGTGGTACACTCGTACCCAATAGCGTCCATTGATTTCCATGAGTATGCTATGACCAGTATGATTGTTTTAGGTAGGTATATCCCTTGGTTTTTTGAATTTCCGATGTGAGGAATCCTTTCCAGGGAATAGATTGATCGAGATAGGGGATGTTGGGGAACTTGGAAGGTGAGTGACTGCATGAAAGGGGTGACCAGATTTCCTCAGGGACTATGTAGAAAAGAAGGGATATATTTGGCTTTGTAATTAGCATTTCCAGATGGAATCAAATGTACATTCGTTGAACAATGAGTTGGTAATTGTTCAATGAGAGTACAAGTGGCGCAGGATTATAGCATTGGGCATTAGATGCAGTTTTACTGTGGCCGTGGATTCTGGACTTCCTGGGAAGGATGTGAATCCTGGTATTACTTTGAGGGTGGAGTTGTGAGCCTCTGGATTCACTTGTTGTAGATGCAAACATCGTATCATTTTATTTTTTGGTTTAGAAAATGTGCATATGTGTATATATGGTTATTGTAAATACCGTAATGAGCTATGTTATAAAGCTCGAGTAAGCAGTATGGTTGTTATCTCGTCATGTTGTCATGATTTTTGCCTTTTGAGCAGATCTTTCATTGTAAATATTGCAACAAGCTAATTTATAAAGCTCCATGGGAAGTATGTTTGTTTTTAAGCGGTTTTGCAGAGGTCATGGTGTGGTTTTACATCAAGGATGGTGTTCCCCAAAGGGGAGGGTTCTGTAACAACCCTCATGAAAATTCCATGTAATAAAAGTTAATAAAGGAAAAAATGTTGGGTTGTGTTATATTCTTTTGACGACTAACCTACATAGTGAATTGGGGGGTTACAGGGGGGGCAGAGCCACTTCTTTGTTGTGCCAATTGTGTAGTGGGGGGGTCACGGGGGGTTTGTGGGGCGCAGATAGCCCCCCTCTACAGGGTTCGGGGTAGCACCCCAGCAAAATTTTTTTTGGACCCTATATATGGTTGGGCAAACCTACCTATGGTTTTCTGTCCATGGTTGTGGACGCGATGGTTTTCGGTCCATGGTATTGGATGCTTCGGCATGTATAAATATGTATTGTAACATTGAAAGGAATATAATGAAAATCAAGCTGGTATTCCCGGTTTTGGGATCCAGGGGAAAATATCTGTGTATAAGTGTTTTATGTGTTATGCTCTTGCATTGTTTATTTTCTGTGTTTTTTAGAATTCGTATCTAGGTAATTTCTGTACGCGGTTAAAACCTACATTTTGTATCAAAGCTATTTTGGCTTCAAGGGGATGCCTTTGTTGCTGAGGGGTTTCGCTCGGGCATGTGGTAGACCCTGTTCAGTGGGAGATCTGTGATATTGATTCTGGTGGTGAAAGAAGATGGTGAGTAGTGGAAAGATAGAGATTGAGAAATTTAATGGTCAGAGTTTTGAGTTGTGGAAACTCAAGATTGAGGATCTGTTGGTGGATAAATATAAGTGGATCACGGTAGATCCGGATACTAAACCAACTGGAGTCTCTGATGATTAATGGAAGAAGTTGGATTGGAAGGCAAAGAGCACAATATGATTGTGTGTCTCAGATTCGGTATTGCTGAATGTATCAGGGGAAGCTACGGTGAAGGCTTTTTGGGAAAAGTTAGGGACTTTATACCAATCTAAGTATTTGGTGAATAAACTGTTCCTACGGAAAAAATTGTATAACCTGAGGATGAAAGATGGAGAATTGGTGAGAGAGCATTTGAGCACATTTAATACTGTGGTAAGTCAGTTAGCATCTGTTGATATTAAAGTTTCAGATGAAGATAAGTGCATCAGTTTGTTCTGTTCTCTACCAAATTCGTGGGATAGTCTGGTTATTGCAATAGGTAGCAATGCAACTGCCTTGCAGTTTGATGAAATAGTCTCATCCTGTTGATGGAGGAGATGAGACGGAAAAATATGGAGAGCTAGAATGGTGATGCCTTGTTTGTATGAGGATAGTCCCAGAAAAGAAACAAAAATAAGTCATTGAGTGGGAGATCTAAATCTATAGGAAAACCTGTAAAGGTGGTGTGCTGGAAATGCAGAAAGGAAGGGCACTATAAAAGGGACTGTAAATCTAAAGCTCCTGATAAAGGAAATGGATGTGATGATGCTCCTTCTGCAGAGGCGAAAACCATCTCAGATGAAGGTGGGGATGTGTACTTAGCTTCTTCAAACCCATGTAGACATGAGGCATGGTTGATTGACTCAGGTGCATCCTTTCACTTCACTCCCTATAGAGATTGGTTCTACGAGTATGATAAATACGATGGTGGTGATGTCTTCTTAGGGGATGATAGGAAGGCTAGAATAATTGGTCGCAGAAAAGTGAAGTTGAAGTTGCAAGGTGGAAGGGTTAGAGCACTTCCGGATGTTCTGCATATTCTTGCATTATCCAGAATCTAATTTCTATAAGCAAGTTGGATGATGCAGGTGTAAATATAGTTTTCGAGAAGGATACCAGCAAAATGGTTCAGGGAGCACTGGTATTGATGCCAAGAGTTCGAATTGGAACTCTGTACAAGCTGTAAGGTAGCACTGTTATTGGTGGGTGCAACAGTTCTGTAGTTCTTGAAAGTGGAGTAGAAAATCTAGTGGTCTCTGGAAAGAAGACCATGTTGTGGCATTAAACACTTGGACATATTGGAGAGAAGGGCCTTCGAATACTTCATGGTAAAGGTATGGTACGAGGTATGAGTAATAGCTCTCTGGATTTTAATTTCTGTGAAAATTCTGTATATGGGAAGCAGAATCGGGTGAGTTTCCCCTCTGGTGGTAAGAGGGCAAAACAGATATTAGAGCTTGAGCACAGTGACATGTTTGGACCTATGAAGGTCCATCACTGGGTAAGTCTATGTACTATGTATCATTTATAAATGACTTCTCAAGGAATACATGGATATATTTCCTTAAGAAGAAATCTGAAGTATTTGATAGGTTTAAAGAATTCAAGGCTCTGGTGGAAAACCAGACAAAGAAGAACATAGAGGTCCTAAGGACAGATAATGGTGGAGAGTTTTGTGGTAAGGAATTTGAAGAATTCTCCAAGAAGTGTGGTGTAGCACAACAGAAGACTACTCCATATACACCTCAGCAAAATGGAGTTGCAGAAAGAATTAATAATACGTTGATGGAAAGGGCAAGAAGCATGCTCAATGGTGTCGGGTTAGGACAGGAATTCTAGGTAGAGGTGGGGGATACTGCATGTTACCTAGTCAGCAGGTCACCTTCATCAGCATTGGAGGATAAGACTCCATAAGAGATATGGACTGGTAAGAAACCCTCTCTTTCACATCTAATGGTATTTGGATGTGATGCATATGCACATGTTCCAAAGGAGAAACGGACCAAGTTGGATAGTAAATCTGAAAAGTGCATCTTTATTGGGTATAAGGATGGTTTAAAGGGTTATAAGCTTTGGAACCCAGTCGCACGGAAGGTTGTGTACAGCCGAGATGTGGTGTTCAGAGAGGTAAAAGGTATTATTAAACATGAATTCCAACCAAAGGAACCTAAGAAGATAGAGTTTGAGCTAAAGGAGGAAGAATCAGACTCTATAGCAGAGGAGGAATCAGAAGATGAAGAGCCACAAACTCTGGGTGTAAGAAGATCTGTTCAAGAAAGAAGGCAGCTAGAAAGGTATAGTCCATCTGCTTTCTGCTCAAATTTTGCTTTATCTATTACTGATGATGATCCCAGAACTGTGAAGGAAGTAGTAGATTCAGAGGATGGAAAACTCTGGAAAGACGCCATGGTTGACGAAATGGCATGTTTGCACAAAAATGAGGCTTAGGATCTGGTGGAGTTGCCGGCTGGAAGGAAACCCATAGGTAGAAAATGGGTGTTCAAGAAGAAGACAAATGCAAAAGGAAAGGTAGAGAAATACAAAGCTTGGTTGGTAGCAAAATGTTATTCCTAGGTGCCAGGAATTGATTTTGGTGATATCTTTTCTCTTGTTGCCAAGGTAACTTCTATTATATTACTTTTACCTGTTGTTGCTGCTTTTTATTTTGAGGTAGAACAGATGGATGTGAAGACAACATTTCTTCACGGGGATCTGGAAGAGGAGATCTACATGAAGCAACCTAAAGGATTTGTGGTGAAGGGTAAGAAAGAACTGGTATGCAAGTTAAAGAAGTCTCTGTATGGGTTAAAACAGTCACCAAGGATGTGGTATCAAAAATTTGATACATTTATACGGGGACTTGGCTTCATGGGAAGCAAAGCATATCACTGTGTGTATTTTAAATTAATTGTTGACCATGTTATTTATCTGGTCTTGTATATGGATGATATGTTGCTGGTTGGAAATGACAAAGAAATTATCCAGGATTTGAAGGCCCAATTGTCCTCCAAATTTGACATGAAAGATCTTGGTGCTATAAACTATATTCTGGGCATGGAAATTAAAAGAGAACGGGCAAAGAGGAAGCTCTGGTTAAACTAGAGGAAGTATGTCGAGACAATACTACATAGGTTTAATATGTAGGATAGTAAACCGGTGAAGGTTCATATTCCTGTAGGTGTAAAGTTATCTACTTAACAGTGTCCCAAGACATAGAAAGAGGAAGAGGATATGTCTCGTGTTCCATATGTAAGTGCAGTCAGTAGCCTGATGTATGCAGTGGTTTGTACTAGACCAGTCATTGCACATGTAGTGGGAGTATTGAGCAGGTTTATGTCAAAACTAGGGAAGGAGCACTCGACAATAGTGAAACGGGTTTTCAGGTATTTGCGTGGCACTAGTGATTATGGTTTTTGCTACCAAGGAAGACCAGGATTGGACAGGGTATTGGATATTCGAGGCTTTGTTGATGCAGACTAGGCTCGAGATCTGAATCAGAGAAGATCTACAAGTGGGTATGTGTTTAACCTATTTGGAGGTGCAGTCAGTTGGATGAGTAAGAAACAATCTGTAGTGGCACTATCAACTACATAGGCAGAATACATTCTAGCCACTCATGCAAGCAAGGAAGTAGTTTGGTTGCAGAGATTGTGTTCAAGTATGGGGTTAGTAAAGGGAGCTATAAGGATAGATTGTAATAGCCAAAGTGCAATTTTCTTAGCAAAGAACCCTGCTTATCATTCAAATAAAAAGCACATTGATGTTCAGTATCACTTTGTGAGGGATATGATAGAAGACAAAAAGGTGTTGCTGGCCAAGGTGGACACCTTGAAGAATACTGTAGATGCATTGACAAAATCTGTGAGCTCTGAGAAGTTCTCATGGTATGGAGAAACAATGGGTGTTTCAGGGGTGGAAAAATGATTAAGCTCTGTTGTGGCCCCCTGTGGAAAGAAAACAACAAGTGGGAGAATGGTGGGTTGTGTTATATTCTTTCCATGACTAACCTACGTAGTGAACTTGGGGGTTAGAACGGGGGGGGATGGGCGGAGGCCCCCCTTTGTTGCACCGATTGCGCAGTAAGGGGGTCATAGGGGGGGCGGCAACCTCCCCTGTCCGGGGGATTTGAGGGGGCCGGGTAGCCCCCCTCTACAGGGTGCAAGTCAGCGACCCAGGAAAAAAAAATTGAACCCTATATTATATTGGGCAAACCTACCTATGGTTTTTGGTCCATGGTTTTGGAAGCAATGGTTTTCGGTCCATGGTATTGGATGCTTCAGCATGTATAAATATGTATTGTAACTTTGAAAGGAATATAACGAAAAATCAAGCTAGTAGTCTCGGTTTTGGGATCCAAGGGAAAATATCTGTGTATATGTGTTTTATGTGTTATGCTCTCACATTGTTTATTTTCTGTGTTTTTTGGAATTCGTATGCAGGTAATATCTGTATGGGGTTAAAACCTACAAAAAATAAGACCACGATAAGGGACATGAATTCCAAGCTGCATGTTAGTCAAACATATCCTAGTGGACATCACTGAATGTGTTTATGGCTAAAGGAAATTGGAAAGGGCAAAGACATTAAAAAGGAAAAATGTATTTTGGCAGATTTATTTATGAAAATAAAAGAAAATGGGAGAAAAATGAGGTGAAAGGTGACGTGTTGCATGTTAGGAGGAAAATGAAGGAAAATAATGGAAATTGAAGAAAAAAGAGGCCTAATTGATAAAAAGGCTTTTGAGGATTAGTGGGCAAGGTTTCATGAGTGTAATCTTGGTTAGTTTAGTTTTGGATCTCTCTCATTTCTCTCTCTCTCTCTCTCTCTCTCTCTCTCTTGGACACTTAGAATTTTCTTGGAGCTCTCTATCTTTGGAGCAAGGAAGGAAAGCAAGGCTCAAGTAAGGAAGAGCAGGATCAAGCAGCTTCAGCAGAAATACTTGCAAGTAACATATTCCATGTGTGATTTCCTAGTTTTTTAAACATGCATGGCTTTACATGTTGGTGTATGGTTCTCTTGTTGTTAGTGGCATGGTTTTGTTCGGTTGTGATAGTGGTTTTCATCCTAGGCTTGCTTTTTTCCGGATGTCACGGTGTGTTGGGATGTTGATCTCAGTTTTGAGCTTTGGATTTGCTAGATGGATTTCAGAATCTGGGGTAGAGGTGCTCTCAAGGTTCATTCACAAAGGCCTAGGAATCCCTTGACCGATTTTCACGGGATACATGGTAAAGCTTGAGGGAGGTGTCTTGGTTTAGGGCCAAGTGATATGGGATTGAATTGCAATAAAGCCTAAGAGACAAGGAGATAGAAAATTCCTTAAGGATAGTGATGGATTCCATAAGGCATTCAAAGTTCAGTTTAGTTTTTTGATGTGATCACGGATTGGTGAGGTTGGAGGTCGTTTAACCTTTGGATTCCCTTGGTTGTTTTTGGATTGGTTTATCCATGAGATCCCACATTCATTCTTGGAATATGGCACGGGGTTGATTGGCTAAAGGAAATCTTTGGTTCATCCATGTCTACAGTCAGTTGGTATGTAAGAGGCTCAAACTTGGTCGGACTTACCTATGTTTAATAAAAGTTAAGCTCTCTTTATTCTGTACTTGCTTATATATTCATTTAATGGTTGTTATCTCACTATTATTTCCATGGTTTTATGTTGGTTATAAGCATGGTTAATTGACTAGTTCACGTCATGGTTATTTCATGTTTTTACTTTTAATTGTTAAAATGATGGATGGAAGACCTAATTGATGTCATAAAATTTGAAGGGAAAAGGTGGTGATATTTCTTGTCATGTCTCATAATATTTCTCAGTCATTCATGCTCTGGCTTGTATACTATACCTATAGATTGCATTGAATCCAATTGTTTGATAGAATGTCAGTCCTGGT
Organism: Pinus tabuliformis; assembly: GCA_031772625.1. Taxonomy (NCBI): domain Eukaryota; kingdom Viridiplantae; phylum Streptophyta; class Pinopsida; order Pinales; family Pinaceae; genus Pinus; species Pinus tabuliformis. The sequence continues at coordinate 1,239,114,657 of CM062819.1, forward strand.
TGGGGATGCTCAAGCATAGTCCTAGAGTTAATTTTCAGTTTATTAGTCTTTTCATCATGTGTTTAATGGATTCTGGAAGATACAACAAGTTCCAGGAAATGGCTGGAATTCTGGGCTTTAAAAGTGCCTTAAATCCAACGAACTTTGGCATAGGTTTGCTGGAAGTAATCCCTGGACGTAGGCATGCAGGCTTGTGGGACGCCCATTACATGGGAGTGTCCAGAGGTTTAATAGCTTAAAAACTCAGTGGGACCAAAGGGCATGATACCTGTGTGGTTGGGACGGTTGCTGGAGTGTTGTTATTCATGTGGAAGGTATTTTTGATGGGTTTCCATTGATTCCACTTCCTTAAGGATACCTAGGAGGTTGAATCTTATCATAGTGGCCTCTAGTCACATGTTTACCCCAGTTGGCCAGTTACTTGGGTATATATGGGAGGAGGGTGCTAGAGAGGTAGCTAGGTTCACAACAAAATGCACGGTTTGTTGTAATAGAAAGCCTAGTAACATGAAACAAGGTCTCTATAATCCCTTGCCTATACCCACTCAACCTTGGGAAAGAATTTCCATGGAAATTTCAGGAGGTTTACCAATAATTAGGAAGGGACATGAATACTTTCTCATGGTAGTTAAGAGGTTCAACAAGATGTGTGTTCTAATTCTCTGTAAAAAAAATCATTAGTGGTAAAGAAATTATAGACTTGTTCTTTGGGCAAGTCTAGATGCACGTTGGGATATAAATGAGCATTGTTTCAGATGAAAAAAAAAATCTTAGTGCATTCTAGACTACATTGTGGGAGAATATAAACATTAATTTAAAGAGGTCTATCACATTCCATCCACGGACAGAGGGGCAAACATAAGTAGTCAACATGAATTTGGTTCAACTTCTGAGGGGTTACAATCAAAAGCATTCAAAGGATTTGAATGAAATTATGGTATATATACAAAAATCTTATAATAGAGTAGTCCACACTTCTATTTGTATGTACCCATTTGTAAATTTTTTGGATATTTTCCACCTTCACTTTTGGATGTTGTATGTTGCTAACAAGGAAGAGCAAGGGAGGATCTTGTAGGTGATTCCTTGGGCAATATTGTTTTTGAGAAGATTAGGCAGATCTATTTAGTAGTACATAAGACGTTATAGAAGTTGTAGTTAAAATACAAGGTCAGTCATGATCAACACAAAACAGAGAATTCATTCAAGGTGGGAGATAAAGTATGGTTACAGTTTAACAACAAGAAGTTATAGAATCTTGGAAGGAATATGAAGACTCTACGATGAGGTCCCTTTGGGATATTGAGAAAGGTGGGAGATAATGCATATAAAATCAATACCCCCATACTTGTGCATTTACTCAATGGTGAATGCAAAAATTGGAAGCTTTATGAGACTTCCAAGTTGGATCAAGAAGAGGAATAAATCCTCCCTTCCATAAAGTATTTGGCACCATATGCTCAAGAAGAGTTACCAAAGGATACAGTTTTGTAGAAGAGGTCCACAACAACAAGACAAGGGTATCATGACCTTAAGAAATTTGGGTTGAAACGATAGCTTCCAAGCAAGGTTAAATAATACTTTAGGGAGAAGGTATAGGAAAAAATTTCTCACCTCATTCAATAGAATATTTTGAGGACCAAAATCCTCCCAAAATGGGGAATTATGATCTAGAATAGACCACTATATTATTTTTCATCCATTTCAGTGCTTTCAAAGTGGAAAAGGTGGGGGAATCAGCTCACAATACTATTTTATTGATTTGTCCCATTTTGCCGAATTGGAGTGAGAGATATTTTAGAAGTAGCATGAGGAATTAACGACATTTGATTGGTGATAAAATTTTACCACTTAAGCACAACACCCCCTAGCTCTATTCTACACACAAGTACCTTTTTGACGATGCAATAATTGCCTCAATCAGAGTCCACATGCAAAATTTATGCCACCCAAAAGTTGAACTTCATGTTTTTACTACCCTAATTTGAGGGGATGCATGTCGGCCCCCATTATTCATGGAAAAGGGGGTAGTAATGTGATCATAATGAAGAAGACTATATAAGAGTAAATATTGTAACTCTAGATAAGGGTTGAAAGAGTCAAAATTAATCACTAATAGGCTATTGGGTAGGGTGATAATCGGGCCTATTTGAGTGCATTTTGTTCCATAGATGGGCAGACTAGTTGAGAGTGCATAGAAAGAGAGCAAACATAGAGGTTTTGTGCACTATAGCAACCTATGGGCCACATATCTCACTCATTGATACTTGCATCCATTTCTGTTTAGGGAAAAGGAGAGTAGAGCAACATCACATTTCAGTTGGATTTTCTCTCACAAGGGTTTACCTGATCGTATCTTCTGTTATTATGATTATGAGTGATTTTATTTTTCTTTGTTCTTTATTTTCTGCATTTTACATATTGCATGCATGAAAACAATAACTTAATAAATCCATAAATCTAAAGAAAATAACCCTCATTGAATAGATTTTAGAATTTAAATATAATTATATCAAATTTATTTTGACAAGCTCTCTAGTAGAACATCCACGACAATTTATAAATCATATATATATATATATATGAAATTATATCAATATTAAGAACAAATGAATTGAGAATGACTCTATAACATTGATCCTTGTTTTTAATATACCATAATATAATTTTGAGTTGCCTGATATATAACATAACTGCGTATACATAAAGCCTAACCCAATACTCCTATAAACATAAAATTCTCTACCACTCACTCTTTTTAATATTCATCACACTTAATAAATCTATAATTAAAATAAATATTTACCGATATTAAATTTTAAAATATCATCTTATATTATAATATAGTTTTATTTACAAATAAAAATAATATAATAAAAATAAATAATATTAATCAAAAGTAATTATACGAATCGTTAATATTAATAAAAAAATAATTACTACACATAATTTACTATATTTAACCCTTAATTGAGATATTTTGAACACATTTGCTCTCCTTCTAAGTTACGGCATCCACTCAAATGCATAAAGCTTCCTACTAGGTTACGCAATGCTACCATATGCATAATGCTTCTTTGTGATGCAATCAACTTAGTACCCGGACCCTTTTGTTATTTATGCCTTGAACTTCTCTTCTCTACTTTATAGTATTTCATATTCTATTATATATTTTGAAAATGATATTGTCTTATCGTAGCATACCATGAGTGCATTCCAGAATGATGGGTGCAAAAGAAACGTGCAACTAGATATTTCTTGTTATTAACACGTGACTTTAATCTCTCACATTAGTATTTATGTGATGTGCCATCAACCTCACTACCGACTCTCCATGGATAGTTGGTCTTCTTCCAATTTGACCACACCAATTAATATATTGTCACCAATTTTGACTTTAACAGTAGAAGGAAAATGGTGACGGAATATATTATCACTCATTTTGACTTTAAGAGTAAGGAAGGGGACTCGTTGATGAGAAATGGGAACTCCAAACTTGTAGGCGCATAAAGTCGTTGAGGCTGTCGCAGACATAAGAACCACACCCAATTATATAAAATGAGCCGTGATTTGTGGAGGAAAAGGGTATCCATATTCCATACGTCACAAATACTCTTTCCTCGTTGCCAACTTTGAACGCACCTTCGGTCCTTCCTTGTGGGGGCACAGGGGTGTGCAATGGCCTCACGCCTTCAGTCCTTCCTTGTGGGGGCACAGGGGTGTGCAATGGCCTCACGGTATAATAAATACACAGCTTCACTCTCATTCTCAACCACACCTACAACCTCGCTGACGTTAAAGAGCTCAGCTGATTGGGTTGGTTTCTCTCAACAAAGTTCAGAACCAGTGTATTGTTTCTGAGTAGAGATGGCTGCCACCAACCCCATTCATGCTGCACGCTCATCCTCCTGTATAATTGCCCTCCTCATCATATTAATGGCGATTACCGTGCATGGAGTACAGAGTGCGTTCTAATTTCATCTATTTATGTCTTGTTCTTGATCCGTTACTCTTTGTTATACCATTTACTCGCTGTTTGAAATAGTCATTGGATTAATCACAAAGTAGTTAATATGTTGGGGTGATGTGCTGTATGTGTTCAGGCGCCATTGTCAAGTGCGAGGAGCTTCCCGTGGAACTCTGCGCCTTCTCTGTCTCATCGTCTGGTAATAGATGTGTGCTCGAGAAGGATGTAATGAATGACGGAACCTTGCAATATCAATGCCAGGTATCTTTTAATTATTAACGTCTTCAGTTATAAAAACCTCATAGCACTCAACTAGCACTGTTAATATAATGTTGAGAAAGACTAACAATAATTGGTTATGCATCATTAGTCATCGGTTGTGATGGTGGAGAAAATGGTGGGATGGATCGAAAGCGAGGAGTGCATAAGTGCGTGCGGCTTGGAACGGATGGCTGTGGGAATTTCCACCGATTCTCTACACGAACCGGAATTTAGTACCAAGTTTTGTTCTTCCAAGTGCCGCGGCAATTGCCCCAACATCGTCAATCTATATGTCAATCTCGCTGCAGGAGAAGGTGCGTCCCTCAGATCCCCTTTCTTTTGATCTCAACAATTCATTTTAAGAATTTTCCTAATGGATTTGAGGCATGGTTTTGGCAGGAATATCTCTATCGAGTATGTGCGAATCTGAGGAAAGAAAATCTCGCAATCTGATCAAGAAAACGGAGTCAAGTTTGTCAAAATCAAAGTCAAGCACCCATTCCAAATCGTCTAGATCCCTGGATCCAAAGGCAACCGCAAAACTGAGTCGGAAGTTCCTGTAATTGCACTGTCATCCATAGGTACACGATTATTATTAAGTAATTCCATGGAGAAAAGTAGGATTATTCGCCGGTTCGAATCGATTATTGGATTAATACGCCAACGCCAATTCGAAGTTCTGTAATTCGGTCGAATTGACCGAAAATTCGAATATTCGGCGGTTCGATTCGGTTCTTGTATTAATACGCCAACTCAAAGTTTTGTCTGGGATACTGTTCAAGGATCAATACAGGGAATACGCCAACTCAAAGTTTTGTCTGGGATACTGTTCAAGGATCAATACAGGGAGGCAGCGCATATTCCCAATAGAATTGTTAATTTCTTGTGGTCAATATACTTTTCAGAGACTCTTCCAGGAGATGACATGCTGTTGCCTGTAAATATTGAATGTTAATGCTAATGCCAGTTGATTTTTTATACAAAGAGATTTTGCAAAGTAAATTTAGTGTTGTTGATGAAAAGTGTAATAATCTATGGGTTATGATGTATAGCAGTTTAAGCTATCCAGAAAATGGGGTTGGTAGAATATGAGCATATGTGTGATATGCAAATTATAAATCTGGGGTTTGTAAAATATTGGCATAGGTGTGATATGCAGAATATAATTCTATAACGACTATACAGATTATATGTATGTGTAGTATATTTATTAAATAAAACTAAAAACATCTTATTAAAGGGAATATCTTTATGATTTTTTTGGGTGGATTTTCTTGATTGGAAATTTGGATGAGTACCGAATTGTAATATTTAACATTACATCCATAAATCAGTGCAAGATCTAAAATTTTTCATAAAGAGATCAAATAATTTAAAGAATATTGGAAAATACTTCCTTGCTTCAACACAATATGTTGCATATCAATTTCATTTATGGAAGTAATGAAAATTTCTTGAAATGGTTAGAAGGTAAGACGTACAACACAACAAATAAGGATCATACATAAGCTTACAAGTTTTAAGGTTTCTTTATTAGAACTCTAACACTACTCATAAGTGAAACTTAGGAAGGAGAAAAAAATGGGTTATGGCAACAAGGTTTGTAGGTACCCATGTACAACCTCTTATAACTAGATAAAAAGAGAAACCCATATGAAAAAAAATCCCCGACCCCCGCCCCCACCCCCCCTCTTTTGAAAATAGAGCACATAAGAGGGCAAAGAAAGAAAGAGTAAAAATTGGATGCGAAGGAAGGAGGACTCAAGATGAACCCCCATGGACAACTTCCTTCACTCCAAGCATTTGCCATAGCTAAAGAAATCTTGGCGATGCCAAGGAATTTGTGAAAATATCTAATACTTATTCTTCAATAGGTACATACTTCAAGCTAAGAATACTATCTTAAATAAGTTTATGAATGAAGTGCATATGGATCTCAATGTGTTTGGTTCTTTGGTGTTCCACAAGATTTTTAGAAATATGTATTGCACTATGATTAGCACACCAAAGAAAAGTGTCTGATCTAGCTGAAATCCAAACTCAACAAATAACTATTGCAACTAAAGAACTATTTGAGTTGTGAGAACTAAAACTTTATACTTAGCTTCTATTGTAGATAATGCAATTGTTCGCTATTGCTTAAGGTGGACTTTCGCTCATCCATTGATCCAACCCAATAAAAATATACGAGATCCACAAGCTTAACAGAACCAATGGTATACTGAATGCCAAAATTGAAATTTCCCTGAATATATCTCAGAATATGCTTTGTTGCATTCCAGTGACTCTGGTGAGGATCTTAAGAGAATCTAGAAACTAGCTCTATTGCATAAGCAATGTGAGCTTGGGTGTGTTTCAAATAGAGTAGTCTGACAACTAGTTGGCAATACAATGTAGGATTCACTTGTTGTGAGGTGCAACTGGTGGTAAGAGTAACACTCGATTGAAATGAGTAAGTGCAAGCTTAAGATTAGCCATGCTAAAGCATTGAATTAAATCAAGGGAATATTTTTGCTAGAATATGGTGGTACCTTCTTAAGATTGGTGAATCTACAAGCCAAAAAAACTAATATAGTAGAATAAGATCCATCACAGCAAATTGTCCCATCAATACTTCCTTAACATTTTGAATCATAGATGAATAACTCATTGTGAGGATGAAATCATCTGTATACAAAACTAGAATCATTAAATTTGATCCTTGTCTATGAGTATAAATAGTAGGATCAGAATGATAAGCGTTGAACTGAGAAACTAGTAGAAAATTGTCCATGTTCTCATAGCAAGCTCTAGTAGTTTCATTGAGACCATACAAGGAACACCAAAGTTATATAGGGGCGTTTTTACAACCAAAAATGTGTTTCAACAACACAAAAGGGGTGTTATAGAAACTATCTTTTACTACTGCTTCGAGAGTATTTGCTTAAGCCTACCAGAAGTGATTCTCATGGATTCCCACATACTAGCATAAAAAGGTAAATTACTTCCTAAAGAATGAGCATTAGGTTACAACAACAAAAAAGGGTGTTGTAACACCTATCCTTTACTATTTGTTCAAGAGTATTTTCTTGAACCTACCTAAAGTGATTTTCATGGATTATCAGAGGTTAGCATAAAAGAGAAAATTCATTCCTAAATACATAAGAATGAACATTAAAGTAACATAATTAGAATATAATTGTACTTGGATAAAATGCATTTGTATCAGAAAAATTGGTAAAGGGGTGATATGAAAATGAGAAAAGGTACTAAAAATGATGTTCAATGGGTGTGCCAAAAGGTAATCTATAAATATTAATTTATTATGTAAATACGTAGATAGGAGGTGATGGGGAGCTGTGAATCCATAAATTCTTATGTATAGAGTTGCATAATTGTGCTCTATCATGTTGCAGTGACATGTTGCAACATTGTACTCTATCCATGTTGCGTTGGATGGAGTTGTGGAACCTACTCTTAAGTCATGTTGCAGGAGTAGGAGTTTTAGTACTTGTATTATAGTCATGTTGCAACAACAAGGTACCTAGGGTGTTATAGTGATATAGAGGTGTTGTTGCAACCTAAAAGTGTTGCAACAATAGAAAAGGGCATTGCAACAACTGTTATTTACTATTACTTCAAGAGTATCTACTAGAACCCACTTGAAGTGATTCTCATAGATTCCCCCATATTAGCATAATAAAGGAAAATTCCTTCCTAAATACATAAGAATGAACATTAGGTTGCAGCAACAAAAAAAGGGTGTTGCAACAACTATCCTTTGTTGTTGCTTCAACAGTATTTTCCTCAACCTAATTAAAGTGATTCTCATGTATTCTCATAGGTTAACATAAAAAGGAAAATTCCTTCCTAAGTGACATAAGAATGAAATTTAAAGTAAAATAAATAAAAGATAATTATACCTTGATAAAAATGCATAGGTATGGGGAAAATAGGCAATGGGGTGATCTGACAATGGAAAAAGATACTGGAAAGGGTGTTGGATGGGTCTACCAAAAGCTAATCTATATGGTTATAAGTAGTACCTAACTAAGGAGAGGGTTGTACCTCCTTAGGTAGGGCACTATTTATGAAAGTAGCAGAATGCCTACTTTAGTAGCACATCATTCACACATAACTGAGGAGAGGGTTGTACCTCTTTAGTTAAGGCACTATTTATGAAAATATTAGAACACCTAATTTAGTAGCACACCATTCACACATACCATAATAAAAGTGGAACAAAACCATTAACTTTGTATTAGTTGAAATTCAAAAATGCAAATTATAATTAATTCATCGTCTTGTAGCTCAAGTAGAGCAGGATTCTTCTATACACAACACTGTAGATGTAATTTGATTAAAATATCGAGGGACAACCATGAGAATCTTCGAATTCTTAGGTTGTTCCTTCTCGGTTATAAGAATTTCACAAAAGAGTAGAAAAACCGGACATATATTAACTCATTCAGTTATTGTCATAGGTGGCAGCTAGGTCAATATTCTAGTAGGCCAACCTTTCTTGGTAGGAAACCAACTCCTCTTGTCAGTTCTTTCATCAGGTCGCCAAATGGTCAACATAAAATCTGTTGATGACCATTGTGTGGTTGGTGGTGCACCATATTGGTTGTTCTTGATTTGTAGCAGTTTTCATCGATGGTCAATTTCCAGGGTGTTGCAACATACGTTTTATAGGGCTTGTAATGGTATGTTACAATAATGATGTCGCAACATTGTGTTCTATTGTATTACAGCAATGGCGTTGCATTACTGTGCTCTATCATATTGTAACGACGTGTTGAAACATTATAGACTATTCATGCTGTATCGGCTAGAGTTGTCGAACATGCTTTGTAGACATGTTTCAATAATGGGAGTTGTAGCACTTGCATGTTGATTGTGTTACAACAAGGATGTATGTAGGGTATTCCAGTAGGAACATGAGGTATTTTTCCTACATTTTCATGTTGTAGAAAAGGGAGGGTCCCCCACAGTTGAGTGCGTATTCTACTAACAATCTAAGCTAAATCTTTTAAACCTCTATCTTGTCCACCTACCTATAGAGCTTGAATGTTTTTTCTACTTCCTCCTTCATCTCCTTCCTCTAGTGATACCATTTGGATTTATGGGCCTTTAAGTTCTTTTGCCACTTCTCCCTGAGGTTTTTGACAACTTGAGGATCCTCCCTAATGAGAAACACCCCTTAGTTATAAGCTTCTGTCATTTCCTTCCATTTGTCATCCTTGGAATTTTCCCTCACACATGTAAGATCCATTTTAGCAACCTTATCTTCCATCCAATTAGGCTTTGTCTGAGTGGCTTATTCTATCAATTAAAGTCTATCATCTATTATTTGGATAGCCTCTTCTTGGATAGGGATTTTCTCTCTATATTCCTCCTTCTGAACTATTACCTCTTCCTTTGGAATAGGTGTTTCCTTGTCCTTTGTTTTAAGAATCCCAACTACTTGAGAAAGGAAGTGTAATCCCTTAGAGGAATTATTTCCCCTTAGTTTGGCTTCTATATTTTTATTTTGTTCTATAGGTCCTCGTTTTTCTTCTCCAACATTTTATTTATCATGACAATAAATGAATGCATAGAATGAAGGACAAAGCACCAATAAGTTTCTTCTTCTTCCTGGACTAATAGACTTCCTCATGCTTTGATAATTAATACTAGGCTAAGGAGCTAAAATATAAATTATATTTCCATACTTGGTGTTGCAACCATTCATTCCTCTCGAGTTGTAGCTACCACATACCTAGTACTTTAATTCTGGATTAAGGATATGGGGTATCCATTTTTTTTCTTCTTCACAAGCTTAACAATCAACCCTAATACCACTTTGTAACATACCCAATTCCCTCAATGATTTACAAAGGTTATGGGGTACCATTTTTTTTCTTTTCCTTTTGTTTTACTAGCTTGAAAATAAGCTTTGATACAATTTTTCACATACCTCTACTAAATTTATCTCAAACACACTTGCAAAAACTTGATTTTCACCTCTCATACTTTTTTTCAAACAATCTACATGTAAAATTTTCTTCAAATACTTTGTATACAACCAATGAAGTAGTATTTTTCTTTTATACATAATATCAAAATTTTTGTATGAAGTTAAATAAGAAACATTTCTTTAATTCCACTTGTAACATACTAACTAAAATATACTAGTCAATCATACAAATTTTGATTTCTATTTTTGAGGTATTTTATCAAATAAGTTGTATGAAAATTATAATAAAACACCTTTAATACATTTATTCAGATGCTTGGCATGTAAATAACCATAGATCAACTACAATAGTAATATCACACAACAATGCCAACATACGTCAATATTATTTCCATCCACAAAACAACATTTTCATTATGGCATTTCATCAAACAATTTCAATTCAAGGAATTATTTAACCATTTAGGCATTTCTTCAAACACTTTGCATGTAAGCTAATATAGGGTATTCCTCACGGAATATCTCCTAGATTATATCATTCCAAGTTCTAAAAATTGAACCAGATGATTAGTAGGATTTATGTTCACTATGGTCCAAGTTTCGGCCTCTAGAACTGCCCATATGAAAAGTTATAGATATAATTCCAACACGGCCTCTTTGATGCATGATTTTAAGAGAATCTAGGAAGCTCAAATTCCACGAATCATATCAACTAAAATATCGAACCTAATAGCTAAACATTGGACCATATGATTAATGGGACTTCTCCTCTCTATGGTCCTATTATCACTCTAAGATTTCCCAAAGCTGTGGAGAGACACCCGAAGGTAACAACAAAACCACTTTGGAAGTTGGGATCTAGCCCTTCTAGCTTTAGAGAGGGGTCTCTCATTATGATTTAGATTTGTTGATTTAAGATATTAAGCTAGTTATTGGGTTCTGAGTTTGGTTTGTGCAAATATTTGGATGAAACTACAAGGACAGTCCATTGGGAAATGGACTTATAAGTCTTGGGGTGATCAAATACAAAAATAACATAACAAATGTAACAGGGCAAGGTATGAAAGCTTTTGGATTTTTGCAGCATTTATGGAGTGATTGAGATGAAAAGATTTAGATTCAATTAAACGTAGAGAATACTAAGATGAATTCTATATTTAATATTAGAGTGAAAACATAGGTTTTTTTATAAGCCAAAGAAAACTATATTTTAAAAAAATCAACCCTTAATCTTCTTTAAACAATAGAGACAAAAAGTGCATATGGAAAAATGGAAAAATAATAGTTTTACAACAGAAAGAACTTCACCAATTGGCTAAAATGGGAATCCTAGACCAAACTTTTTGAATTAATGGAAATGATCAATTCATTACATGTACAACTCTACATCAAAGATTTTCTTTCTTCACACAGGTTCCAACACTTTGTACTTTGATATATGAAGTATTTATACAATTCATAAAAATATCTTGATTTAAAGATGTTTATACAAAATATACTAAAAATTTGTTTACAAAAATAGTGGAAGAATATAGGAAAACTAAAATAGTTGAAGCTATCTGGCACTGACTTCAAGGATTCTGGTGATGACTCGGCCTAAAAAATGATGCTTTGTTGCTGAAGATGAATATCTATTTACTCAATAATTTGACATAATTTATCCCATCTGTCTTCATCTGGGGTGGACAATTTGATTAACTTTCTATAGGTTTCATCCACCTCAGTATATTCCTGGAAAGGGGGCTTAATTACAAATAGATGTTTTATTTCATGTTTGATAAGTAATTCTAACTTCAAACCTTCCAAGAATGCTTTCCCTGTTATGGTACCCTTTATAATGGAAAATTTTGATTTATCTCTTGCTATGGAATATAACTTTTGTTGATAATCCTTTAGTTGAACTAATTTATCTCACATTCCCTTTAAACCTGGAAGCCCCTTTTGATGCAATATATTCAATTTTCTATGGAATTTTTGAATGCTAGACTCCAAGTTATGACATTTATTCTCTAACTGTAACATTAAATTCCTTTTTGTAAGAACTCTTCTTACCACAAGAATTGTCTCAGTTCTGCCTGCAATCTCATATTCTTCCAGTTCTTCTTTTGTCTTTGAATTCATAATTCTTATTAAGGCAGTAGCTTCACCTAGTTTCTGACCCAAACTTTCCTTTATATCTTTTATGACCTCTTTTGATCTTTTCACTAATTACTCCTGCTCAAAAATAATTTCAATGGAAGGCCAAATTTCAGTCATAGATCCATTAATATCTACCCAAATTTTCTCCTTTCCCCATGAAATTGTCTGTTTCGTGGAAGATTCATTCTCTAAAAGTTAAATTCTTTGAGTTAATTTGTGATTATTTTGAAGCTCTAATGCATACACATTATCGATTTTTAACTCCTGCTCTTGGAGCTTTTTAAGCTTAGCTTTCATATTTTCAATGTCTTTGCCTTATAGACAAGTCTTCCATAGCTTTGATTAATTCTCCAGATGTATCTGTAGATTGTGTCTTTGTTGTAGTAGTTGTTGAAGTAGAAGCCTGTGTTGTTGATGTACTTGCAATTGGAACTGCTGTGAGAGTAATGACTGCTAAATGATTTGATTGTTCTTTCTCCTTTAGCAACGTCTCAATTTCAATCTCCATTTGTTTAATCTATCCATTATGTCTAATGATAATTTTAAACATATGTTCTTTCTCATTTTTTTACTAACCAACTTCCTTTGTTTGTGGATCTTCAGTAGATGGAACTTTGAGTTGTTTCTTTAGGGATACAATGTCATCATCTTTTCTTCGAATGACCTCCTCAGCGACTTTTACATCACTAGGATCATATTGTCTTTAGCTAAAGAAGATATTTTTTCCAATTTTAGTTGAGACTAAATATTTTTTATTGGTGCCTAAAGTCTGGATGCTTCCATTGTTGAGTTTGTCAGGGTAGAATACAAAATTTTACTTGTTGTCTTGTGCAAATCTGTCTTATTAATAGGATGGATTTGATCAATGTTAAAAGAAAATATATACTTCTTGTATTCATCTTCACATTTAGGAAAAGGAACTTGAGCTTGAAGGAAAGTTATCTGCATTTTCCCTTCCCCAGTGTTAAAAGCATTAAGCAGTTTATGTTGTGATGAAATTGTTTGTTTCCATAATTAAGAATAGGTTGTTTCTTTCAAAATTTAATTTTTCTTTTTTATTTCCTTATACCTAGCAAATATACTTGGTTCAGCTTGATCATGGACCAATTCTCTCGATTGAGATGTTTCCAGTGGTTCTTCAGATGCTGAAGATGATGGTGAACCTATGAAAATGTCTTCAACTTGAGGGGAAGTAGATGTATAAGGACCTGTCCAAACTATTGTAGACTGAACATTTTCTTCCTGTGAAAACTCTTCTACTGGTTTGGTTTTCTCCCTTTTTTTATATATTTGGAATCCTTTTCCCTGAATTTCTGAAACTGAAGGGTAAACATCATTCCTTGGTATTTTATCTTGCTTTTCCTATGGCACTGGTGTCTGTGATGTCATAGTAGAAAGTACATGCTCTTCTACCTCCTGCAATGTGTTTTCTTGCCATTGATTTTGGTTCATATATTGCTCAATTTCAGGTCTGGGAGTATGAGTGTAAGGAGTATTTTTCTGCTCTACTATCAACTTTGATATTATTCCTAAGGGATCATATGACCAAGTGAAATGGAGTTTAAATTTCATTTGTTTCAGCATAAGATCTAATTCTTTTTTTGTTGTCTTGGTATTGAAAATGAAAGGCCCAACATGTGCATTGATTTTGAACTGATATTTTCTTTTAGCTATCACAAATTCTAGATCATCCATATTTATCATTTTCCTAAAAAGATCGAATACAAAAATTATAATAGGAACAAATTTAGGTTATTTATATGGAGGTAATTCACATCCATGAACCCTTATCTCGGTGTAATTTTGATATAGATACTAGTCATTTCTCTTTGTTTGTTCACTGAGATATAGAATTCTCTTAATCTCAGGTCCAATTCTAGGTTCAACATTACTATTAAGTAGCCATGAAACTATGTACAAACAGCGGTCTACATAATCATTGAATGTGAATTCATTAGTATGCTTCCTTACCAAGGAAGTCCAATGAATCACAGACTGTGCATTTCCCTGTTCATCCAATTTTTGTAGTGGAAATTTAAATATGTCTGCTTGACAGAATAGGAACAATTAAACTAAAACAGAAACATGCTTGAAGACTCCTTATGTAGAAAACTTAAGGAATTGTTCATGAATTACTATGCTAAGAATTCACTATAATGAAAAATGATTGAAGGTTTTTCTTTTGTTGAAAAAACTAATAAAAAACCTGTAATGGCTTCATCAACCCATTGATTGGTTTGAAAGCCCAATAAACAAGAAACTATAGAGATAATCTATTTTGTCATTTCAGGAAACATAGAGGATGGATAAAGAGGGTTTGTTCTTGGCAATTGGACATTCTCAGGTAGAAATTTCTCAAAAATTTTGGCTTTGTGGGGAAAAGTCAAGTTTTTGTAGAGCTCCATGAGGGTATTTACTGAAAAGGGTTTAAGAGAGGCTGAATTATGAATCTGAAGAATTTGGCATATGGAGCCAGGGGTAATTGTGAACAAAATGTCTTTTTTCTAACAAACAATTGCTCTTTGACTCGATATGTACCTGAAATAGCACCACGAGAAAAATTCTGGAAAATGATGGGTTTGGGGAAAAATGAACAGAGGCAGGAAGGAGTCCCAGAAACTCAATTCATCACTGAGATCAAGGAATTTTTGTTTTAACCAATTGTGGAGTTCGTAGAGGTTCCACTCACAACAAGTTTCAGAGATATTATAATGTTCATCAACTAAGAGCTAATGGTTGAAGTCAATTACAGGGGGAAGTATAGGGTTTTCCCTGTGGCTTTTTGACTTTGCTTTCGAAGACATGTTGAAAGAACTGAAAGGGAAAAACTGAAATTACCCAGGAGTTGGTCCAAGAAACACTGTTCGGCTTAATGAGGTTGCATTAGCGGTGGTAGGTACAATTGTTCAATGTAGTAGGGTCGTAGAGGAAAGGTCGACTGAATGGGGTTCTAGTTTGTTTTATGGGGAGATCAAGTTACATTTGAAAGTTTACCATTTAACATGACATATTCATTAATCTGGGAAGGATTATGACTAGAAATGAATATTAATGGTTGTATGATAGGCACAGGGACATAATAGGAGTGAAAGCAGAGTGGGAAAGGGATGTGACATGCGATAGGAGTGGATTGGACGGGATGTGACATGGGCAAGAGAGGAGTGGAGCGAAGGGAGCAAAGTTAACGATTATAATTAGGTAGGAAGGGGGGAAGGCGGATTTCAGAGGTGGGGTGAGTGATAAGTAGTTTAGGTGGAGGGGGGTCCAAAGTCTACAAGGGAGCACCATGTTGCAAAATCGGGATTTGGAGAATCCACTTTTCAGACTCCCAACCCGATTAACTGTCGGGCGAATAGGTGGGGGTCCAAATTGATCGTGAGCCGTTGATATGAGCGGGTTAGATCATGTCCATTGATTTTAACATGAATTTTATTACAAATGACAAAAAGCGTTGTGTTAAAAAAATTATTAACATTTAACATAATTGCAGTTAAACTGTGCAATTAACTAATTAAACTCAATTATATAACAAGTAATGTGGCATTTAAGTAGCAACACATATTTTTTATTGTCTAAGGGGTTTTTCATCTCACACACACACACACACACATATATATATATATATATATATATATATATATATATATATATTTTTTTTTTTTTTTTTTTTTTTTTTTTTTTTTTTTTTTTTAATTTTTATTTTTTCAGACATATATCATTTTTTTTATATCCTCTTTTCATTTTATCTTTTCTTTTCTTTTCTTTTTCTTTTTCATTTTTCTTTGGAAAAAATTTGCAGAATGAAATGTTATTTACAACATCTCATGACAACAAGATCATTAGATAATCATTCATTGATCCTATAGATGAAATGACACTAACATTAGCTCCAATGGGGATGGAAACCTCCTTGTGAGGTGTCAAGAACACTGTAGATTAGTAGCCTTTGTCCATTCGGTATGTTGTTCTTATTCTGTAACTCAATTGATTATGTGTTGTTATTATAAATACTAGAAGAAACTCACCAGAAGCTTAGGGCCTTCTCTTCAGGATTCAATTCCTGATGTCAACCACCCTCTCTTGTTGTAAAATGATAAAAAGATATTTACAATGACTTGAATGAGAAACTTATTTATTCTTGAATAAAATAGTGCTTGAGATGTCTTCCATTGATAGGTCCTCCTGACAGTCCTTCTCTAGTCATGTCTTTCAGGAAGAATGCATTGTTACCTCAGAAAGCTTCAATTTTATAGGGTCCTTTCCATAGACTGTGAAATTTTCCATGCTTAACTTTCTCTTAATTTCTTAAGTCCCATATCAATGTGAGATCATTTAGTTGGAATTAGTCTTCTTTGGTCCTTATGTCATGGATTTTCTTGATTTTTCCCTAAATTATCTGAGTTTTGTTGTAGACCTCCTCCCTAGTTTGCTGCAATTGTATTGTTTTATTTATCCTTCTTTGTACATAATTTGGCTTGACTTGTGATTATTGCAATAATTTTAGCACAAGGATTCCTAGGGAAGTAGGGAAAAATGCATCTACTCCATATACTAATTGGAAAGGATACATTCCAATAGATTTCTTAGTGCTAATTTTGTCAGCCCACAGAGCATTAATCAACTTCTTGTGCTAGGATTTTTTATTTTCTTGCAATAGTTTCTTAATAATGTTGACTAAATTCTTATTAGAAGACTTAGCTAACCCATTCCCTTGTGGGTAATAAGCAGTAGAGTGTCCTAATTTTATGTGATACTTGTGGAAAAAATCAATCATTCTCTTTGATTTGAAAGCAACAACATTGTCAGTAATGATTTTATTTGGACATCCAAATCTGGCAAGAATATTACCTTCTAAAACTAAATGATTATAGTGTATGTAGCTTTTCTGGTTAGAATGGCCTCAATCCACTTAGTGAAGTAGTGAGTGGCTGTCAAAATCCATTTATGTTGAACTAAGGATCTTGGATGGATTTCTCCAATAAAATCTAGGCCCCATTATTGGAAAGGAACCTCAACTAGAATGGGCTTTAAAGGTAATGGAAAAATTTTTCTCTTTCCTTCAAATATTTGGCATTGATGGCATGTCGAAGCTCTCTTATAAACATCTACAAACAAGGTAGGATAGTAAAAACGATCTCTCAGGATTTTGTTGGTTGTGGTATTCCAATATAAGTGTCCTCCACAGTCTCCTTGATGAAATGCCTCCATGGCCTTGTATGCTTCAACCTTCAATAAAAAAATTAGAAAAATGCCCCCAACATCCTTCCTATACACATTTTGATCTAAAATTCATAATTTCGTAGCTTTTAACTTGCGAAATATAGCTTTTGTTTTTGTTAAAATAGGAGCAGCTTATAAATTTTGTAAAACCAAGATAATATATGTGTACCAAGGAGAGGCAACAAATTCTTCTGATACTTGTGGAGTCGCCAACTCTTCTTATTCATCAAGTGCAGCTATAAAATTTATGCCTACTACATGGAAATTTGATTCAGCGATTAGCTTAGCCAATCCATGACCTTTGATAAGATTAGTAGGTCTTACTTCAATTTCATATTCTAAAATCATTGTAATCCATTCACCTCTTTTCCCATCTTGATTAGTCTGAGTGAGGATATATTTAACTACAACACTTGGAACAAATGCAATTATATGAGAATGTACAACGTACACTCTAAAGTCTTTTAGTGCCTTTACTAGAGCAAAGGCTTGTTTTTCCATGATATTGTATTTTAAGGAAGCATCTCTCAAAGATCTGCTAAAGAAAGCTATAGGTTGTTCAAATCCCTCACTGTTTTTTTGCAATGGAACTGCTGTAATGGAGTGTTCAGATGCAAAAGAGAAAATCATGAAGTATTAGGAAAATCAGGGCCAATCAAAATAGGAGAATTTTTCAAAGCTATCTTTACATCATTAAAATATTTTCTAACCTCACTATTCCATTTTATTTCAGTATAATTCTTTAGCATGTTTGTGATTTCTCTCAAGATCTTGGCTAGGTTTGGAATGAATCTTCTTAGGAAATTGATCCTATCGATAAAAGACTGAATTTCTTTTTTGTTCCTACGACGACCAATCTTCATTATGGCTTAAACTCTGCTGGGGTCTATTCTGATACATTTTTTTGAAATACTGTGGCCAAGTAGCTTTCTTTCAATTAAATTGAAAAGAGATTTTTTGGTGTTCAAGGAAATACCATATTTCCTACATATTTCAAAAAACTTCATCAAGTGTAGCAAGCTATCTTCCTCTGTTTTTGAAAATACAGTAATGTCATCTAGGTAAATTACAATGAACCTATCCTTCTCATCAGTGAATGCAATATTCATTGCTCTTTAGAAAGTGTTCCCTACATTGATAAGGCCAAAGGGAATTTTTAAATACATAAAGGACCCCAAGGTGTAGTAAAAGTTGTTTTATGCTAATCATTAGGATGTACCATAATTTAGTTATATCCTCAGAAACCATCTGGTAAATAAATTGTGCTTGAACTAAATACTTTCTTAAGATATGATCCATTTTAGATAGAGGGTAGTTATCCTCGGGAGAAACTTTATTCATATTCTTAAAATCTACACAGAGTCTTATTTGTCCTGTCTTCTTTCTTATTGGCACTAGATTAGACACCCATTTTGAAAATATTAAGGGCACAATGATTTTTTCATCCAAATTTTTTTTAACTTCCTTTTGTATCATAAGTAACATAAACGGATTTACCCTCCTTAATTTATGGTTGAAGGGTTTTTGGTCTTCTCTGATGGGAATGATATGTTGTATGATACTGGTATCATATGATATTAGGTCTTCATAGCTCCAAGAAAAAACATTAGAAAATTATTTTAATAGCTCAATGTATACATGTTTTTCTTTGGGAGGCAAGGATTTGGACAAATGTACAATCTTAGGACTTTCCTCAGTACCTATATTATAGTCCTCAACCTCAGCTCCTACATGTTCTATTTTTGGCTTTTTGGCTACATCGTTAAAATCATGCAACTCTTCTAATGGCACCAATCCTCTTGGTAACACATTATCTTTTAATTGTAAAAACTCAAGTGTCTTTGAATTATCATCGGTCACATTTAACATTATTTCACTCATATTCCCATGTACATTATTATCTACATGAATATGTACCCACTCAAACTCTTCTTTCAACTGTAAAAATTTTTCTACCTGCTTATCACTACCAAAAACCTGTCAATATCTTACATTATCTGGGACAGCTGGCCTGTGTTTCACTTCAACCTCATATTTTCTATTGGGGTAGAATGGCATCTTACAAGAACTAGTTGAAGTAGCCAAAAACTCAGCTAAGATATTTTTCCCTTTAGGGATAAGAGACAATTGATATTCAGGAAAACGTTGCAGAAAATCTAACACTGCATTTCTATAGGCTCTTAGTCTAGGGTGTTTAGTCGAGTACTCACCTTTAATTTAGTTAATGATGAGTTCATAATCCCTATATATAGAAAATATTTTAGCTCCAAACCTCTTCAAAATTTGCAGTCGTAAAATATGTGCTTCATATTTAGCTATATTATTTGTACATTGGAAATTAAGCTTGTAAGCATGTCCCTTTTCTATACAAGTTTGTGCATTTGAGATGAAAACACCTGCCCCTGATCCTTCCTTTCTTATAGCCCCATCAAAATCCATGTTCCAAAGGGATTCTCCCTCTTCATCTTGTTTCCCAACATCTAATTTTATTTCCTTTGTCTTTCTCAATTCAACTTCCAAGTGTGAAGCTTCCTCCTCTACACATTCATTGTTATACAAAATAAAGGACTCCATATTTGAATGCACATAATACAAGGGGTAATTATTTTGTTTATCTTGGTTGCTAACCATATATTTCATTAATGTTTCCCTGTATAACCTTCTCTGTTGACCAAAAATGGGAATGGTAGCATAGGTCATGTCCATATGCAAAGTATCTTTTAACTTTGCTCCCCATGATCTTGATAACAACATTCCATACTTGGGAGGTATGTTTGCCACTACAATATTCATTACCACACTCTTTGGTGGTATTGGGACAAGAGTAAAACATAAATATCTTATGAGGCCTAATCATCTTACTTTGTTGGAGTCAAAATAATATAAATCTTTGTAGGGTCTTGTTATGTCTAATCCTAGCTTCTCCATGATGCCTCTAGGCATAAGATTGTGTGAAGCACCTGAATCAAGCATAGAATTGTGCATAATTTTGTCATGAATGTTCAAATTGATATAGAAAGGTGGCATACTACCATCATGAGACTTCCCTTCTACTTCAGGCCCAAACAATAACTCAGTTTGGTCATCAGTTAAGTTGACTACATCTCTTCCTTCCCCTATCTCTAGAGCCTTCATGACTCGAGATCTATATGCATTCTTGTTAATAATTTAAGTTAGAGGAATAGAAATTTTTACCTTAGCCAATTTATTTTCAGTAATGAAAGATGTGTGAGGTTTATCTATTTCTTTGATATTTATATCCTATTTTTTAGAAGTTTCTTTTTGAGAATCATCCTTTGCCAGGCTAGTAGAAGGGGTGTTACTCTGAATCTTCTTGGGAGGAGATTCAACAACCTTCTTACTCCTCAAATTGTACTATTTCTGTACCTACATGATATCATTTTGGTATCCTTGTTTATAATCGTCTGAATCTAATGGGAGGACTTCTTGTTGTAATAGCAAGACCAGATATTTCTCCTCTTTAGTTAATAAAATGTGGTCAATTTCACTTTCCTCAAATAATTTTATTTTATTTTCTTCAGGATCTCTTGGTATCTCATCTTATTCATCTGCATAATTTTCTTGAAAAGGAGGTATAATTTGTTGTTGATCAGTTTGGCCTCTCTTTTCTCTTTGTTTTATCTAAGGTGGAATTTTCATAAAATTAAGATTTCTAATAGAATGGCCACCTTGATTTTTCCTTGGAGGAGCCCTGTGAGTCAAACTTATCCTTTCAATCATTGTTTCCATGGTTTTAACTAAGGTATCCAACTTAGAATTTGATGAAAAATAAGTAGGTTATCTGACTCTTATCTCAGCATTTAACCTATCTCTCTTTGCCAACATATTTTCTTCCACACTCACTGCGTTCCTCTGCATTTCCTCAAGGGTAGCAGAATTCCTCTCCTTCACTTGGTAAGACATGTCTGGATCAAAACCATCTAAAAATTTGATCAGATCTAGTCTTGGTGGGGGTAGTATTGCAACTGGGATACAATTGTAAAAGTTATTGAATATACTGCAATAGTCTTGGAATGTTTCACTAAGGGCTCTCTTTATACTCTCATATTCAACCAAGATTTGGAGAGGCTTCTTCTTTACTTCCCATATTCTGAGGAAGTTTTGGTGAAATTATGTGTGATCTAGGATAGAGGCAGTTGGAAATGCTTTAAAAAATTTCTTAACTTCTCCTGAGAGACTTTGGGAAAATATTCTCATCTTCACATCATCATCATCAATTTCTTGCAAATCTAAATAATAATTTATTTTGTCTGTATGTCGTTGAGCAGTGATTGATCCTGTGCCATCAAATTGAGGTATTTGGCTTTGATAATCTTGTTGCATGGCGTTGAGTCGTTCAGGTAGGACCAGGGGTGCATAACAAGCTACCATCATTGGTAATTGGGAATGAGAAGATGATAAAACTACAATAGTTTTGGATACGAGTGGTATTAAAGGGGGTGGGATTATACTTTGTTGTGTTGGTGTAGTGGTGGTAGGGATAGTAGATGAAATGGGTATAATGGCAATTGGTGGAATTACTGGAGGGGAAGAAGAAATATGGGAAATCATTGCTGGGGTTGCTGATGATGTAGTAGTAACAGCGAGTGAAGATTTAGATAATTGATGAATAAGAGTTTTATACACAGCCTGATCTAATTCGGTCATAAAAAATTCAAGCTTATTAAAAGTCTGGTATTCTCCCAAGTTCTCATTAGACAATTTTTCTTATCTAACTATGTAAAATTGGGGAGTGGAGGTGTGTACAAGTCCAGAGGATGATAGTTTATTAGGGGGAGTTACCCTTTGCCATTGATGAAAAAGAGGGAGAGAAGGCAGTAGGAAGAGGTGTGATGCAGGAGCATCTAGGCCTAGCCATCAATGTGATGGTTTGGTCATATGTTGTGGCTAATGAGAGTTTGGAGGAAGACTTGGCTGTTTAATTTTATTAATTGCAAAGTGTGTAAGTAGTTAATTATTGCCTAATTCTGAATAGAATTGGGAAATAAGTGGAAAGTGATCATCCCTGCATGGATATCAAGCCATGTAGTTTAGTTTGTTCATATTATGATAGGATTTGATTTCTAAATGTATAGTTTATTCCTTCAATTGTGGAGGAGATGGTTAGCTTAGGCATATATGTATTTCCCTGTCTTTTCTGAAAGGGAAGAGAGAGATAGGATTCACAATGGAGTTGTAAGCCTATGGGTAGATTAGGAATAGAGGCCACTAATTGAAGAATCGGGACAACAACAGAGGACTCAGGAGCACATAATAGTGTGTGGATTGTAATTGAAACAAAGGTCTTTTAATTTGTGTACTCAGCCAAGGCGAGACTCTGTAATTGTTTTATGTTGAATGAATGATATTGCTATGTTTATAATTGATTATCGGGCCCACAGAAACCCTTGTATTCTTTCAGATTCTTTGTATTTAGGTCATGTTGAAAAGTGTGCAACAAGAAATGCTAAATTTAGAAAGTGCTAAAAATAGAACTGCTAAAAATAACACTTATAAAAATAGTAGTTTGGCCAATGAGCATTTTTACCTTAGGTGAGAGGTGAAACTGCCAACAATAACATTTCATGTTCCCTTCCTATTTATAGCAGTCCCTGGTCTATCTATAGGAAGTAAACTCGAATTTGGTCTTACGAGTAGTTTGGAATATTAATTAATTAATTTTCCATGAGTTAATTAGTTAAGGAAAAGCAAACTTGAAGTCTTTGTGAGAACATGCAATTATTTCTCCATTGATTGGGGAATGTGTCCTTGATTTGCTCCACTAACTAAGGAATTAAGGATGAGTTCTATATTGAGAGGATCAATTGCCTTAGTTTAACTTAGTCAAGTTTAGTTAGATTAATTTAACAAGTTGTTCAATTAATGAGATATTGTTTGTTGATGCTTGTATGCATGTGAAAACTATTATTTTTAGATAACTGTGTATTCACTCATGGATAACGGATGCATGTCAGTTCTGACAGAGACCCAGTTGAGATTAGAGAAGGGACAGTGTACTGTCAGTTGGATGAATATTTTTCCTATAAAGGAAGGTCATCCAGGATGAGGATTTATCTCCTTCAAGTTTGTGCAATTAGATCAGAGGTTAGTGAGTGTGTGAAGAGGCTAATTGACACAGGGGGCAGCACTAGACCCCAAGGAAACTACACAAGGAAATAGGAGGCTTAGAGGGTAGAGGAGAAGGTTTGGGGAAAGCCTTTGACTGTCTATGAGCAGCAGAGGGATTGTACTGAGAGCTGGATAACTTTCAGGCTAAGGTTTTGTGTAATCCAAACTATATTTCCACTTGTATGATAATACAGAGATGGGGTTTTAGGAGGTGCTTTCCCTGGGTTATTTCTTCTATGTTATGTGTGATTGATTTCTCCATATCAGTTATATGTGTTCTTATTGATGTTGCTCATGTTTGATTAAGCTTTCGCTAAATTGTTTGTAGAAGTAGATCAACTGTTTCTCTTTAGTACATTGCATCACCAGGTGATCTATAGGTGGGAATTTCTACATTGTATCAGAGCACAGGTGATCAAAGAGAGAATAGTATACTGAGAGGAGATTTCAAAGTTTTGAGTTTTAGGAAGAGAGTTTACAGAGAAGAACTGAAAATTTCTGTAAAAAAAATTTCAAAAGTAAATAGTATATTTGGATTCCTTGCAGAAAAATACCCAAAATAAAAAAAAAATGGTTGAATCGGAGTTCAGATGAGGGAGATATCACTGATTTAAAATCAGCTCTTTTTCTAGAAAATTTCGTGATGGTAGGAAAGTGGAAATAGATTGGTGTGCTAGCTAAGAACCTGTATGCCCTTGAGGTACAAGATGCATTCAAAGCCTTTAGGAGCAAGGCAAATGTTAGATACTTGGTGGTTGAGAGGGAGAGTAAATTACCTCTCAGCATGCAGAGCCAAAAGAAGTCTCAGACAATTGTGGAGGAGCCACGATTGGCACAACAGCTTCAGAAGGTTTTGGAGTAGCCACAATAGGGGAAACTGAGTGGAGATCAAGTAGAGAAATATACTCATGCAAAGACCTCCAATAGGGGGAAACTTCGAGCCAGGTGGGTAGAGGGATCACATGCAGCCATACCTCCAGGTAGGAGGTGGGGCAATAAAGAGTGATCGTCCGAAGCAGGAGGGGCAGGATCCTTGAGGTACCCAACCTCTTGGATGAGACCTTGCTATGGGAGCACCGAAGTGGAGTAGTAGGAACTGACTGATTGGGTAAAGGCAGATGCATATGGAGCGACAAAGAGAGAGCTATAGTGCAGGGAATCCCAGGGCAGCACATAGCATGCAAGCTGCAGCAATGCGAGAGGCACAAGTGTGTTGCATAGTGCAAGGTAGCACAGAGAAGGGTGCAACGGTGCGAGATGTATGGGGATGTTGCAGTAATGCAGAGGTCAAAGAGGGAGCACTTGTCAGCAGCAGGTAGAGCTTCAGCATCAGAGTATGTTTCTAGCCCAACAGAGAGGTTAGTTGGGAGTTTTTTTGTTTCGAATGTTGCTGGAGCAACCACACTTGGTAGATGTGTTGCATGTAGAACATTCCAGAGTTACACGATCGGGTCCGAGAGGAAGCCTTTCTTGTTGAGAGGGAGTGTTAAAAAGTGTGCAACAAGAAATGCTAAATTTAGAAAGTGCTAAAAATAGAACTACTAAAAATACCATCTTCTAAAAATAACATTTCATGGTCCCTTCCTATTTATATTAGTCCATGGTCTATCTATAGGAAGTAAATTCGAATTTGGTCTTACTAGTAGTTTGGAATATTAATTAATTAATTTTCCATTAGTTAATTAGTTAAGGAAAAAAAAACTTGAAGTCTTTGTGAGAACATGCAATTATTTCTCCACCAATTGGGGAATGTGTCCTTGATTTGCTCCACTGATTGAGGAATTAAGGATGAGTTCTATATTGAAAGGATCAGTTGACTTAGTTGAACTTAGTCAAGTTCAGTTATATTAATTTAACAAGTTGTTGAATTAATGAGATATAGTTTGTTGATGCTTGCATGCATGTGACAACTATTATTTTTAGATAATTGTGTATTCACTCATGGATAATTGATGCATGTCACTTCTGACAGAGACCCAATTGAGATCTGAGAAGGGATAGTGTACTATCAGTTGGATGAATATTTTTCCTATAAAGGAAGATCATCCATGATGAGGATTTATCTCCTTCAAGTTTGTGCAATTAGATCAGAGTTTAGTGAGTGTGTGAAGAGGCCAATTCACATAGGTGGCAACATTGGACCCCAAGGAAACTGCACAAGAAAATAGGAGGCTTGGAGGGTAGAGGAGAAGGTTTGTGAGAAGCCTTTGACTTTCTATGAGCAACAAATGGATTGTATTGAGAGCTGGATAGCTTCCGAGCTAAGGCTTTGTGTAATACAAACTATATTTCCACTTGTTTGATAATACAGAGATGGGGTTTTAGGCAAGTGCTTTCCCTGAGTTATTTCTTCTGTGTTATGTGTGATTGATTTATCCATATCAGTTATATGTGTTCTTATTGATGTTTCTTATGTTTGATTAAGCTTCTGCTAAATTCTTTGTAGAATTAGATCAAGTGTTTTTCTTTAGTACATTGCATTACCAGGTGATCGATAGGTGGGAATTTTTACAGGCCGAGTGATTATCCCTTAGTTTTGTTATGTTTAAAAGCCTAAATCATGTGATTGATAGAAGTTGGGGCTTTATTTTAAATATCATTGTTTGATGCGGGTCGACGAAGTCTTTTTACATAGTTTTGGTCCTGCAAGAGAAAAACCCAGTTTAGACTAAAAATGAGTGCAAAACATAGTCGGATTTGGAATCTGGAATTGAACTATTTATAGATGAGGCTCTGTACCCTTATCGGGTTTGAAAGACTGATCAAATCGGCCCTTTGTAGTAGAAGGAGCCTGGCAAGTGAATTTGTGATATGCGATTAAATCGTAGCCATTAGATCGCAATCAACCATGGCCGTTGGATTGCAAAAGCGGTTTCGCGATAGTAGAAGAGGTTTTCGGGCGAGCGAAAGACTGTAGGTTGTATTGAAGGTTAGACCCCCGATCCCATTCACCCTTTGACATGTAGCAGCTAGGGTGAAGATGGAAACCACTTTATCAGGCAATTAATCCTTGTATTAATTGTCCACCCGAAATAAGATGTGGGCCATCGGATCCACTATAAGTAGATCGATGGTGGAGAATCGATGCGTCAATTTAAATGTTCAAAGTGAATGTTGACCGTTGGAATGGAAAAAAGATTGAACAGTGGAGATCAGCTGATCGGAGGTCGGTGATCAGAGCACGCAGTAGGAAGGTGATGGACCAAAGGATAGATCCGCCGATAATTATAGTCGTGGATATGTAAAATTTGAGTTCCGGTTAAAGCATTTGGAGCGGGGTTTTGTTTGATTTTCCTGTGTTTCTATGTATTGCATTAAAAAGTATTGATCGGGTTTTTTTAAGGCTAAAAGCGATATAAGACACTTCCAATAGTGTAATGGCCCTGATAGCTTAAGTGGTCCTGTTTTTAAAGAAAAAGCACCAAACTACGCTTCGGATATATATATGTGGGCATGGAGCTTTAAAGGTTTGTAAGGGTGAAATAGTCCCAATAAGGTGTGAGGGTGTAGTAGCCATATGGTTGCATCATTTTGGTATCAGAGTAGGAAAAAGGAAGAAACTTTCCTACAAGAAGGATGTCTTGCTTGTGAAGATTATGATTACAAAGGTATGAAAGTAGCAGCGGTTGAATGAATGGAAATGTTGGGCACAGGACTATAGCAAAAATATTGTAGAAGAACTTTTGGAAGTTATTAGAGATAGTAGCAGAATCTCATTCCAACTAAGGTTGAGAATAGATAGGGATAGAGGAGTCCTTAAGAGTAGTGAGTGTAGCAACCAAAAAGAGAGAGAGAAAGATTACTCAGTCCAAGTTGTAAGGAAAGAGGACTTATAGACCTGGCAGAGGAGAAACTTGGTGAGAATATCAACTTAGAAGGAAGTTGATTGGTTGCAGGTGTAGGAGCTCATGCAGAGAAGATAGATATGGAAAGTCATATGGAAGGTTTAAAAGAAGGCTACAAGATGGAGGAGAAGAGTGATCAAACAATCCAGAGGAAACAGATGAATCAAGCAAATCTTGATAAGGAAATGGCTGAGATAAGAGAAGAACTCGATGTGTTAGTAATGCTACTAGAGGAGAACCAAAGACAAGGTTGGGTCTTGAAAAGGAAGCCAATGAAGTGGCGTAAGTTGCAGAGAAGGCTGCAACAAGAATAGGTAAAGTGGTTGATGAAAAACCTTAGAGAAGCAGAGGCAGAAATGGAAGTTTCCATTTGTAGACCAAAATAAGGTGAAATTTTGGGTGAAGAGGATAAAGTGAGATCAACTGAAGATCTCATGGACTATTGGCATAGTTTATAACAATCAAAAGATATGATGACAAGGGAAGTAGATGAGGTAATGAAGCCTTGTGATTTTAATTCTCATAGTTTGTGTATGTTTGTAGGATATGCAGAGGATGATGGATAGTCTGGTGAAACTATCACAAATAGGAATGAAGATCTTGAGGTGAAGTATGATGGAGAATGCCTTTTAGAGGATGAAGGTGCTGATTTATTGCAGCAGAAAGAGTTCATAGATGAAATTCTGTTTGGTGTGAGACAGTCAGATGAAGCTGATATGGACCAGAAGTCTAATGAAAATGCCATAGTAGTATTCCAAGAAGGTAAGCAAATGAATTTGTCTGATGAAATTGATGAAGGAACTTTGCAATATGATAGCGCAGAAAATAGGTTAATTCAGGAGGATTGCCAGAAAAAGAATGAAGCTGAGAATGGAAGTTGTGATGAATTGCTGGAGATATTTCATATGGAAATAGAATTCTTGGAAAGATTGCTCAAGGAACTTGAAGAAGAAATGAAGCTTTCAAAACCTGATAAAGAAAAAGAAATGGTTACTATGCATGATAAGGATGAAATGCCTCTAAGATTTATAGAGTTAAGTAAATGTTTAGACTCTACAATTAATGATGCAACTGCAGGTATGGAAGACATCATTAATAAATATGATGCTGGAATTAGAGAAATTGAGCAGAGGTTATTTGAAGGTGAGATGAAAGATCAGGAACAACAAGGAATTTATGTCCTCAGAAACATGAAGGAGACAGAAGAATTAATCCAGCAAGATAAAGATGGAAGGAACCAACAATTTGAAAGAGATGATCAATAGCATGAGAGTGAATTTGAGGAAGGCATTAGATTGCAGGAGTATAGCAACTGGCAGTAGAATGAAGAATAAGAGACTAGTCTAGCAGTAATGAGAACATAAATAAATGTAATAATAGAAGGGATACAAATGAAGAGAGATGAAGACCAAAGATATAGATGGAGAATGAAGAAAGGGTCAAGTGGAGGCTATTGCAACAAAAGCAGAATAGCAAGCTGATGATCGAGTTTAGGGAACTTGAACAAATTCATATTGATGTTAGAGAAGGAGAGACTCAAAGGAATGGAGTCACAACAAGAGGATCTGTTGAAATCCAGAAAATCTATGATGGAAGAATGGTGCTTGAAGCATCAAAAGAGGATGAAAGGTATTGTATTTTGAAAACTGAAAGTTGTTGTGTGTTTGCAGGTAATCTAAACTTGAGGGAAGACAAGCAGTTATTGGAAACTATTATATTAACAGGTGAAGAGATGACTACCGACAGTCATATGAAGAATAAAGAGAAAAGTTTCAGTTAAGTGAAGGAAGATGTCTAGTCAGGTGACATCCAAAGGATAAGTCAAAAGGAGGATGGAAAAGGAATTATTTGAGATCTAGGAATGTTTGGAAAGGAAGAGATCCATTCATATGAATATGGAACAAAGAGTTTTCTCAGGAAAACTGATGAAGCTAATACAAACCAAATGGAGAATATTATGGTGTATTCAGAAAGATACACTGGAGTAAGGAAATTGTTTAATGTTGTCATAATGGAAAGGAAAAGCAAAGATATGATTTTCTAAAAGTTAGAGGAAGGAAATTCACATAATCTTGTGATGCATAGGAAAAAGCAGTTATTAAACATAGTTGTAGTGAATTATACAGATATTGGACAACTATTGAGGATTGAAGCCAAAGAAGAACAACTACTGAAGGTTGATATAGAAGACTTTGTAGATATTAAATAGTTATTGAAGATTATTGACCTTGAAGAAAGCTAGAGTAAAGAAGGACTATATGGAAAAGAAGTTGTCAGAAATGTTGGCATAATGAAGAAACAGGGTTAAGCATTTGTGTTTAGTGAATTGATTGATTCTAGTGAAGATTTATATGCAGGAACAAGGCAATGTGAAGTGAATTTGAAACAAGGAGTTGATTCTGAAGATCAGATTGAAGTAAGGAAGGATGAGATCAGAATGTCTTAGAAAGATGGAATGATTTTGAATATACTGTATGGAATTGTTGAACTAGAGATGAGTTCAAAAGATGATAGTAAAGGGATTACTATTATACTACAAAGAGTTATTGATGAAGAAGAGGATGAAGATGACATTTCAGGAGCTGACAAATATGATGCCATGATCCTTAAGGGTGCAGAAATTAAGCTACCAAAAGAAGAGGTATTCCAAGTACCTAAGGAAGCAGGAAGAATTCTTAGTTCTCAGGAAATTTGTGGAGTTGCAAGTATACTGAGAATTGAAGTAAGAAGAGGTGAAGGCATGAATGAGAAACTAGAAGAAGGAAATGGAATTGTTGCAAGGGATCAATGGAGAAGGTATTGGCACACGGATTATGATGTTCTTATACAAGAACACATCCAGTTGCAGGAGAATAGTATTCATCATTTGAGAAGTGAAGTGGACAAAGAAATTTATGAGTTGTGGAAACTCATAAAACAACATTCCAATAAACCGAATAGAGGACAAAAGAAGGAAGGAAGATTCGCTAGAAATAATGGTACAGGTGAAGGTAATGGTAAATTTTAAATTAAAGTGGGGAAGCCTGACATAAATTGTGATGATGAGAAAAAAACAATAAGATATATGGAAAAGACAGCAAGAGATAGTGAGAGCATAGCTAATGGGATAATGCAGCATAAAGTATGGAGACCTGGAGAACAACAAACAACAATAGTAACAAAGGACAGACTACTGAGCAAAGTATGGGATCCAAGAGGACACAGATCAGAAGCACATGATCAGGAGGTCATGATTATTTTTAACCTTGGGAGTTTGATCCAGGAGCATCTAGGCCTAGCCAGCAATGTGATGGTGTGGTCACATGTTGTGGTTAATGAAAGTTTTGAGGAAGACTTGGTTGTTTAATTTTATTAATTGAAAAGTATGTAAGTAGTTAATTATTGCCTAATTTTGAACAGAATTGGGAAATAAGTGGCAAATGATCCTCCTTGCATGGAAATCAAGTCAAGTAGTTTAGTTTGTTCAAATTAGGAGAGGATGTGATTTCTAAATGTATAGTTTATTCCTTCAGTTGTGGAGGAGATGGTTAGCGTAGACATATATTTATTTTCCTGTCTTTTTTGAAAGGGGAGAGAGAGAGATAGGATTCACGATGGAGTTGTAAGCCTATGGGAATATTAGGAACAGAGGCCATTAATTCAAGAATTAGGCCAAAATGGAAGGATTCAAGACCGCAGAATAGTGTGTGGATTGTAATTGAAATAGATGTCTTTTAATTTGTGTAATCGGCCAAGGCGAGACTTTGTAATCATTTTATGTTGAATGAATGATATTGCTATGTTTATAACTAATTATCGGGCCTGCCAAAACCCTTGTATGCTTTCAGATTCTTTGTATTCAGGCTGGTTGATTTTCCCTTAGTTTTGTTATGTTTAAAATCTTAAATTGTGTGATTGACAGAAGTTGGGGCTTTATTTTAAATATCATTGTTTGATGTGGTCAGCGAAGTCTTTTTACATAGTTTTGGTCTCACAAGAGAAAAACCTAGTTTACACTAAAAATGAACGCAAAACATAGTCGGATTTGGAATCCGGACTTGAACCATTTATAGGCAAGGTTCTATACCCTTATCGAGTCCGAAAGACTGATCGGATCGGTGCTTCGCAGCGGAAGGAGCTTGGCAAGTGAGTTTTCGATATGCGATTAAACTGTAGTCATTAGATCATGATCAACCATCGTCGTTGGATCGCAGAAGCGGTTTCGAAATAGTAGAAGAGGTTTTCGGGCGAGCAAAAGGTTGTAAGCTGTATCGAAGTTTAGACCCCCAATCCCATTCACCCTTCAACACGTAGCATCTAGGGTGAATAGGGAAACCGCTTTAATGGGCGATTAATCCCCGTGTTAATTGTCTGCTAGAAATATGATGTGGGCCATCTAATCCACTATGTGCAGATCGACGGTGGAGAATCAACGCATCAATTTAAATGTTCAGATTGAATGTTGACCATTGCATTGGAAAAAGGAATGAACAGTGGAGATTAGCCGATTAGAGGTCGATCATCGGAGCACAATGTAGAAAGGCGATGGACCATAGGATAGATCTACCAATAATTATAGTCATGGATATATAAAATTTGAGTTCCAGTTAAAGTGTTTGGAGCGGGGTTTTGTTTGATTTTCTCGTGTTTCTATGTATTGCGTTAAAAAGTATTGATCGAGGTTTCTTTAAGGCTAAAAGTGATATAAGACACTTCCGATAGTGTAATGGCCCCGATAGCTTAAGTGGTCCCGTTTTTAAAGAAAAAGCACCAAAACTACGCTTCTGATATATATATATATATATATATATATATATATATATATATATATATATATATATATATATATATATATGTATGTATGTATGTATGTATGTATGTATGTATGTATGCATGCATGTATGTATGTATGTATGTATACATACATACATACATACATACATACATACATACATACATACATACATACATACATACATACATATATATATATATATATATATATATATATATATATATATATATATATGGGCATGGAGCTTTAAAGGTTTATAAGGGTGAAATAGTCCTGATAAGGTGTGAGGGTG
Organism: Pinus tabuliformis; assembly: GCA_031772625.1. Classification (NCBI taxonomy): domain Eukaryota; kingdom Viridiplantae; phylum Streptophyta; class Pinopsida; order Pinales; family Pinaceae; genus Pinus; species Pinus tabuliformis. The sequence goes on from CM062819.1 coordinate 1,239,147,222, forward strand.
TAGCAACCATATGGTTGCATCAAGGTTTCATGATCATAGGGGGAGTACTTGTGTTTCCATCAATGCCAAAGGTGGAGATTTTTTATTAGTGGTTGTTATTAGTGTCAACCCAAACATAACCAGGGGCTACACTGATCTTGCATGAGAATTTTCACATGACAACTCATCCTATTATGATTCAAGGACATCCTATATGGATTCTACTCGTCAGGATGTTTCTATTGATATATGGCACGCCACATAATTCTTCACGCTTTGAGATTTATTCGTGTTTGAATCTAGTAACCACATTTAGTGAGCTAAAATCCCATGGGGTTGTGGCATGACAGTAATCATTGGTTGTGCTCATTTAATAGTCAATAATTGATAATGTTTTATGCTCCTAAAATCCCTTCAATGTTCACTTGTTGAGGAGCCTCTCAACTGAAGACATTTCTATAAATAGTGACCAGCATATCCTCCTCTAGCAAGCACTTTTTAATGAACTATATTATGAGAAGACCTCTATAATCTGTCGGCCCTCATGAGATTCTAATATAGGATCTGTTGCAGGGATTTTATGTTTTTGTTAAGGTCTGGTTAGGGCACAAAATTGTGATCAAGTTTGAAGGTTTGTTTTGAAACAAGTTTAGAGCTATGTATTCTAAGATTTCGCTGCTTCAAACAAACTATCGTGGAAATTTCCCTATAACATTTTTTCTACGAAGTGTTAGATGTTGAAACTAAAACCCAATTGAGACAAAATCGTTATGAACCATGTGACCAAATTTCCTATCTTGGGTAGCTATATGTTTGGAGATATGATATGAGGAAGTTAGGGTGTTTGAAGGCTCTCTATTTCCATGTCAAACACTTGACCTCAGGAAAATTGTCATAACATTATCTCTAAGAATTGGATTCAAATTTCATAAATAGTGATAGAAAGAAGACAGACTGTAGTTTTTTGGCTATCATTTTCAGGGTCAAAGGTTGAAACCATGACACGTGGAACTTCATAAAAGTTCTCTCCACTGAACTAGTCTATAATTAGGTCATCATGTGAGATTGGGCATAACTCTTTCTTGAAGAATCCAATATCCATCATACTTATGGGGTTGGAAAGAGGAATCCGATACATACACCAGGATAAAATTTCAAACCTTGGAGATCCAAAATTACATAGATACAACAGATTCAATATCGAGCTCCTATAAGGCAAGAAAAAGTATGCATTCAAGGATCACTGCAATAAGGACCACACATCAATAGTCAAGGGTAGGTCTGCTATAGGAAGGTATGTATTATTTGTGTTTTCATTTGAATTTTGAGTATTACCTTTGACATGTTTTTTTGGAGGACAACGTAAGTATATTGTTTTGTATTTTCTTGGGTATTTCTTGTTAATGCATGTGCATGAAGGATGACACTTTAGAACAACTCAGACACATACTAGAGGGACATGCAATGAAAAAGTACCATTACTTGAAGAAAGAAAAGCAATACCTCAGTAGATACAAGTGATCCAAGAAGAAATTTTGAGTGAAGTGTCAAGTCTTGCCAAAACGCTAGTGTTGTAAAAGATTCATCATTGTAAATTTGTAAAAGAGTCATCATTGAAAGATTCATTATTGTAAAAGAGTCAATTTTTCCTAGAGTCAAAGAGTCATTGCTGGGAGGGATAAGAGTCACTGTTGGGATGATGTCATGGTTGGGTTGCATGTCATAGTGTGATTGGGTGTTCGGTCAAGTACAAGAAAATCATTGTAAATCATATTGTATCATGGATCATTGTCCCTGCTACCACACTCTTGTCTCACTTATGATCATTATAGGGTGGAAGGGAGGTGTTAGGTAGGTGCACGAAGTCGCCTATAGGATGGAGCCAGTGAACACTTCAGGGTGGTAGGTTGGTATAGGATGCTGGGGCATCCATTCAGTTGACTACTGAAGAAACCACAGTGTTGGCGTGTCCTTCCTTTGGGAGCTAGAGAAGAATGTTTTTCAAGAATTCTAGGAAGTTGTAACTTTCATTTCAGTTGGGGCTGAAGATTAAAGAATTTATTAGAAAATAGTTCGATGGTTTTTGACCCATAGGGGGTTTTCCACCTAAAATTTTTGTGCCTATTGAGTTCATTTCTTTACTTTTGTTACTAGATAAACTAATGCTCTGAAAATATTTAAAAGTGCTAATTTCTAAGGAATATTGATTCACCCACCCTCTCAGTATTTCCAACAACTCATTGTAATGAAAAATGATTGAAGGCTTTTACTTTGTTAAAAACACTGATACAAAACCTAAAATGGCTTCAACAACCCGTTGATCAGTTTGATAGCCCAATAAACAAGAAACTATAAAGATAATCCATTTTGTCATTTTAGGGAACATTGAGGATCGATACGAAGGGCTTGTTTTTGGAAATTGGACATTCTCAGGTAGAAATGTCTCAAAATTTTTGGCTATGTGGGGAAAAGTCAGGTTTTTGTAGAGTTCCATGAGGGGATCCACTGAAAAGGGTTTCAGAGAGGCTTAATTTTGAATCTAACGTATTTTGGCATATGGAGTCAGGAGTAATTGTGAATAGAAAGTCATTTTTCTGAGCAACAATTTCTTTTTGGCTGGTTATGTACCTGAAATGGCACCATGAGACAAATTCTAGAAAATGATGGGCTTAGAGAAACATGAGCTAAGATAGGAAGGAGTCCCACAAACTCAATTCACCACTAAGATCAAGAAGTTTTTGTTTTAAGAAATTGTGCAGTTCGTAGAGGTCAAACTCACAACTAGTTTCAAGGATCTCATAATGTTCATACACTAAGGGACGATGGTCTACTTCAATTACAGTGGGAATCATATGATTTTCCCTGGTGTATTTTTAATTTCCTTTCGAAGACATGTTGAAAGAACTGAAAGGGAAAAACTAAAATTACTTGGGAGTTGGTGAAAGGAACATTGTTCGACTTGATGAGGTTGAAGTGGCAGTAGCAGGTTCAATCGTTCAATGTAGCAGGATTACAGAGGAAAGGCCAATTGAACAAGGTTTTGGTTTGCTTTATGGGGAGATCATGTTACCATTGAAAGTTGCCCATTTGACAGGATATATTCATTAATATGGGAGTGATTATGTCTAGAAACATATATTAACAGTTGTATGACAGGAAAAGGGACATGATAAGAGAAGGAGCAGAGTGGGAAGGGGTTGTGACATGTGGCAGGAGCAGATTGGAGGTGATGTGACATATGGTAGGAGCAGGGTTAGCGATTATAATTAGGTGGGAAGGGGGTAAAGGCAGATTTTTGAAGGTGGGGGTGGGGGGTGAGTGCTAAGTAGCTTAGGTGGAGGGGGCTCTGAAGTTCACAAGGGAGCACCATGCCCCTCCCTTATTAATTGTCAGAGGGGCGGGGGGGGGTCCGAAGTGATCGTGAGCTGTTGATCTGAGTGGGTTAGGTCACGACCATAGATATTAGCATGAATTTTATTATAAAGGACAAAAAGTGTTAGGTCAAGAACTTTATTAAAATTTAACATAATCATGATTAAACTTTGTGATTAACTAATTAAACTCAATTACTTAACAAGTAATGCGACATTTAAGCTAGCAACACATATTATTCATTTTCTAATGGGTTTTTCATCATATTTTTTTTAGATATATTTTTAATATATATCTAATTTTATTTTTTTCATACATATATAATTTTTTTATATCCCCTTTTTATTTTATTTTATTTTTTCTTTTCTTTTTCTTTTTATTTTTATTTTTGGAAATAATTTGCAGAACAAAATATTTTTTACAACATCTCATGACATCAAAACTAGCAGATAGCCATTGATTGATCCTATAGATTGTAGGACCCTAACATGTCCAAGTTTCAGCATCTGGAACATTCCAGAAGAAAAGTTATAGTAGAAATGCCAACATGGCCTGTTTAATGCATGATTTTAGGAGCATCCAGGAAGATTAAATTCCTTTAATCATATATCCTAAAATATAGTGACCTAATATCTAAAAACAGGAGTAGAAGATCAACAAGATATCCCCACACTACAGTCCAATTTTCAACTTCTGAAACCTCCTACAAGAAAATTTATAGAGGAAGTTCCAACGTAACATGTTTAAAGATGCATTTAGGAATCTTAAATTCCTCTAATTATCTTTCATAAAATTTCTTGATCCAATATATAGAAGTGTGACTAGAGGATCAACGATATTTCCCCTCATTATGGTCCAACTTTTAGTTTCTGGAACATCCCAGAAGAAAAATTATAGTAGAAATGCCAACATGAGCCATTAAAAATATTTAGGAAGCCTATATTCCTCAATCAATGTTGTTACAAAATTTAATATGTATATAAAAAGCTTGTAACAACCCTGGTCAAAAAATCCATGTAATAAACTTAATAAAGGTAAAATAATAACCAATGTCATGGGACACATATTTCAAGCTGAATAATGGGGAAAACATAAGTGATGGGGATCACTATTGATTAATTAATGGCTATGGAAATTGGCAAAGACAATGGGAAAGGCTTTGGAAAGGAAAGGTGGAATTAATTATCATTTTGTTTATGAAAATAATGGAAATTGGGAAAAAATGGAGGTGAAAGGTCACAAGTTTCATGTGACGAGGAAAATGAAGGAAAAATAATGCAAAATGAAGAAAATAGAGGCCTCATTAATAAGAAGGCTTCTGAGGACCAGCTTGTAGCTTTTGTGTGTTTAGCTTTTTGTTAGTTTAGTTTTGGAGCTCCCATTTTCTACTCTCTCTCATACTCTTAGACACTTAGAGTTTTCTTGGAGCACTCTTAGAGGAGTGTTTCATACTTTGGATTTGGAGCAAGAAGAAAAAATACGAGCAGGAAAGTGCAAGAGGACATCGAAATCAATAATTACAATGGGTTTTTCTTGTAGTTACTGAGTTGCATGTATGATTTCCTTGCTAGTTTTAGCATGCATGGCACATGCATGTGGTTTCTTGGTTATGATATGTTATTGGCATCCAAGATTTTCTGGATTGAGAGTGGTTTTTACTTGTGATTTCATTTCCTAGATAGCCATGTTGTTGTGGGTTTTACCTCTTTTTATTTTTTTTGTTCTCATGTTAGTTTGGTTGTGGGTTAAGTTATTAGTTCCTGGAGCCTTGGTTGGACAAATGCTATGGAATCCCTATAAAGACTTGGGTTGAGTTAATAGTCCTACAAGCCTTGGTTCTAAAAACACAGTGGATCCCTTGGTGGGTTGAGTTACTTGTCCCAAAAGACCTGGTTGGACAAACGATCTGGAGGTAGGCAGCAGTTGTGGGTTGAGTCACTAGCCCTAGAATTCTTGGTTGGAACAAATGATTTTGAGCCCTAGAAAACATGGGTAGAGACCGATCTGGTGATGGTTAGTGATGTTTGACCATGAGGTGGAATCAATGGTTGAGGGTTGAGGTGGTTTGGCCTCTAGAAGCCTTGGTTTGGTTTTGTTTGAGTTATTTCATGACATCTGACATTTATGGTTGAAATATGGAACGAGGGTGATTGGATGAAAGAGAGATTTGGTTCAGCTCAACCTATGGTCAAGTGGTACTGGGGAAAATGTCAGGGGCTAATATTCGCACATGGGCTAATTTTCTATACTTTTTCCAAAAAAATATTCACCAAATTCTATTTTTTCTAAAAATAATTCGCCCAAGTTTTATAGTATGAAATTATTTTACCTTAAAAATCACAAAGATCTTATATAGACTAATACAATATAATCTAAATTTTAATTATTTTTACAGAAATATCATCAAAGATTTTAAATTTTTATATTATAGATTACTAAGATTCTCCAAGGTTTCTAAACTTTCAAATAGATTTCCATCCTTAAAATTTTCCCTGGGTGGTACACGCAAGTCCATGACTTGGTTTTATTTTCATATGTTAATAAGGGATCATTTTCCTTGGTACTTTCATGAGTAAATGTGCTTGATATTATTTGTCTTTAATGGTTGTTTCCTCGTTGATATATCTCTGGTTATTTGTTGGTTATAAGTGTGTTTTATGACAATTATGATGTATGGCTCTTTTCATGTTTTTATTAGTATATGAAATGTTAGTGAATGAATGACCCAATAGATTACAATGTAGCTACTGTGAGGATATACTAGCCATATTTAACGATTCTCATATAAGTATGAGACCCCTATGTTTAGATCTATTGTTCTGACCTGTAGATTTCATATGGGTGATATGTTTGACAAAATTCTTTCCATGTCTAGTAGAGGTCAAGTGAAGTCCTTGTTAAAGTGTTTACATTACTACCCTTGTTTCTATGTTATTTATCATTTCTAGAAGTTTCATGAAGTTCTGGGCAGTGGCCTGAGTCCTGGCCCTAAAAAAGTGGCACAAAATCTAGTGTTGTTGCACAAATCCGCTTAAAAAAAGGTCACAGTATCATGGATGCCTTGTTTTGGGAATGACTAGAGGGTCCCAGTCAAATGCATGCCTCGACATGGGAGTGACTGAGGATCTAGGGCAATGAAAAAGCAAGTTGTCTCAGGGGTTGGTCACTTGGAAGGATTGGTTGGTTCCTGAAGGTTTAGTAGCATGCGTGGAAGGTTAGAATGGTATTATCATGTCAGTTCCACTTCCTTAACTGTAGTTGGGGAGTTGAATCATACCATAGTAACTCTTTGTCACATGTTTACCCCAGTGGATTGGTTAGCTTGGGTAAATGTGGAACGAGGGCATTACAAAGCTACAACTAAATACTATAACAACTATAGGCATGATACATTTGTTTAAGGGGAAATGAATGTACATATAAACTTGATGCAAAGAAAAAATAAATAATCATGCATAAGAGATACTTATCTTGAGTCAAATATTTTTCAATATGGAATTAAAGAAGGTTGAGCCATTATCACGGGGGATTCACTTAGTGAACCTCTGACATATCACGTGCGTTCGTGGCATATTAAACAATACCCTTAATTTGACTACATATTGGAAAATCCATATAAAAATCACATTATTTAACCCCCTACCAATATGAACCCAATACAACTTCCCAATTTTAAAAACCCCTATTTCACTAGATATTGTAGGTATCCATTTTTCCATTGGCATTTTTTATACCCCTTTATATTTTTTCATTAACTTTAAGCTCCATTTTTTATATTTGCCAATATAAAATCCCTTTACCCCCTATATATCTGCCAATATATTGTCATTCTTTCCTCAATATATATCCCCCAATATGAACCCACGTGGTATGATATTGCTTCCCCAGTGAAGCCCTCGTGGCCATCATCAACCCAACCATAGGCTTAACTATTCAACAATATTTCTCATAGTTGCCCAACCTCGAGTTAGATGTTGATTCCTTGAGGGAAAAACTGAACTCAAGATTTAGCACATAGTTTCAAGAATAGCTTTAACATCAAAAGGGAAGGCCATTGTCCTCCACACACAGGAACCGATCTCAATGTTCATGTTTTCCATTCCTTGACAAGGTCCATAGACATTCACAAATGAAAATGTTGGTATTCATAGCATAATGGAGTCCTCTAATCTTTGTAGTCCCTCAACACTCCCATCTTTAGTGCTCTATGTGCCACAGACAATCGGGACCATTTCTAGTCCTCAGAGCCATATAGTCCAAAGAAAAACTGTTGCAACACATTCATTTATTGTCACATAAGTTGTCACTCGCAACTATTAACCAATCATAACATCTAAACCTTTGATGGTTCTATTGTCAATACTTTTTCCAATTTGAATTTTCTAAGTGAGAGAGATATTTATGAGAGAGTAGTAGAAGAGAGAGAAAATACAAGCTTAATAACCAAGAAGAAGAACCCTCTTGATTTCTCCTTCCTCATATTTTTATAATCATATCTTGACCATTCCTCTTCCCGTCCTTCCAACTTCTTGGTGTCATGTCCCTTCCTAATTCTCTTCCCAAGTTAAGGAAAAAATCAATTTTGGCAATTTTGATATTTTTGGCTTTAGGCAAAATACTTGGGGAAAACTTATGGAAAGGGGGTCGATGTGCTTTTAGTGGATCTTGGGGCCCAAGGAAGGAAGCATAAATAATATGAAGTGAGGGGCATTTGGGGTTTTTGATCATTTGAAAATTTTCATTGTTGTTTTAGCTATTTAGCTAAGCTACAGAGTGTTGTTCAGCACAAGAGCCTCCCAAGGAGTGAGGCTCACCCCTCTCTTAAGTGGAATTCAAGTGCCACCCTAGGAGGGTTTCCATTACCCAAAACAAATTGTCATCTTCTAGAGAAAAATTTGCAGTAGTAGATTCATCCATAAACCCAGTTTGAATGGTAAGCTGGAGGGACTGTGTCATCCCCACTCTGGACTACACAGTCACTAGGGAGGGATATCTTGGTTGGAGGTTTAGAAGGTTTATTTCAAAGCTGGGTTGCAGAGAGATTATTTGGAGTCTGATTTGGGGTGGTTTGCAATATTATAGCTGCAAGCTACACCAGTTTCAGCTGCAGGTAGTGAGCACTAGTCTTTGAGGAGTGCCAATCCCCAAGGGGTCAAAATTGGCAAGTCAAAACTAGGCAAAACCATTTTTGGTTTTTTTTGGGTTTTTGGAGAGGAGTACATCCCCAAAGTTACAAAAAATTTTGGGTTATTTTGAGGGGATAAATCTAGCATTGGAGGAGGGCCAATCCTGAAGAGGTCAAAATTGGCAAGTCAAAACCAGGCAAAGACCTTTTTGGGTTTTTCTGGGTTTTTGGAGTGGAGTACATCCCCAAAGTTACAAAAATTTATGGGTTGTTTTGAGGGATAAATCAAAGCCATAAGTCAGATAGAAGAATAGTTTTCAAGGGACAACGCAGTGTTTTCAAGGCAACAAAGATTATAAGCTAGGCATTATTTTATCATCCACCTGAGGCCTGTAGCTTGCCTTGTGTAAGCCCAGATGCACTCCTTCCACCTCATATTGTACTCAGTAGTTATAATTATTAAAAATTATCCAATTTGGTGTTCCAGGCAAATATCTATTTACATGTGTGTTTACTAGGTCAATTTCTGTGTTCTAATTGTTTCATGTCTTTGTTATCTCTGTAAATTTCTACATTTAGGCTACCTGGACTGCACCATCCCCACTCTGGACTACACAGTCACTAGAGAGGGACATATTGGTTGGAGGTTTAACATATGGATTTGGGAGCTAGGTTGCAAACATATTATTGGGAGTCTGATTGGGGTCGTTTGCAGTGTTATAGCAGCAAGTTATAGCAGTTTCAGTTTTAGGCAATGAGCACCAGCATTGGAGGAGTGCCAATCCCCAAAGGATGAAAACCAGCAAGTCAAAACTAGGAGGAACCCTTTCTAGGTTTTTTTGGGTTTTTGGAGAGGAGTACATCCCAAAATTCACAGAAACTTCTGCGTTGTTTTGACGGGGTAAATCTAGCATTGGAGGAGGGTCAATCTGTAAGGGATCAAAATTGGCAAGTCAAAATGAGGAAAGACCCCTTTTGGGTTTTTCTAGGTTTTTGGAGTGGAGTACATCCCCAAAGTTACATAAATTTTTGGGTTGTTTTGAGGGGGTAAATCACAACCAGAAGTCAGCTAGAAGAGTAGTTTTTAGGAGACAATGTCGTATTTTGGAGGCAACAAAGATTACAGTAGCTAGGCACTATTTTTTCATCCACCTAAGGCTTTTATCTTACCTTGTGAAAGCCCATATGCACTCCTTCCACCTCATATTGTACTCAAGCAGTTATAATTAATAAAAATTGGCCAATTTGGTGTTTCGAGCAAATTTATGTTTGCATGTGTGTTTACTTAGTAAATTTCTGTGTTGTAATTGTTCGATGTCTTTAATATCTCTATAAATATCTACTTTGGGACATTACAGTGGTATCAGAACATGTTCTTAGCTAGAGTGGGGAATAAGAGTGGGTGATGCCACCAAGAAACTAGGGACTACTTTCCTAGAGAGGTTGTGTTAGAGGCAGAGGTGGGGGTTGAGGTAGAGAAGAGGGGTAAGACCCATTTTCAGACACCGAAGTGGATAACATCAGAGGATAGATGGAGAACCAAGAAGAGAATGAGCAACTCAGATAGAGGAACACATACCAGTTCTTAGAGGAGCTATTGAGGGCCAACCAATAGATGATGAGGTAAGGGCAATTGATGATGGATATGATGTAGCAAGTGATGGGCCTGCAGATGGGTGGAAGGCCGAAGGGAGAGCCTCAAGGTGAAGGGGGTTTTAGAGTAGGAGGAGGTAGTCATACCTATCAACCTCCACACACCCCACAGTGTGGGCAAGCTGATCGCCCCACGATACCTTATTTCATGGAGGAGGCTGAGCCAGAGAGAGAGTCGGACCCAGTTGTGGATTTGGTGCATTCTATCACATCAGGCATTGATGAGTATGAGGGGATGGATTTTCGGCTCAAGAGGGTGATGTCTTTTGGAGAGTACATTCATCTCAAGGAGAGGCACGTTACTGGGGTTGGAGGCCACTATATAGAAGGAGCATCCAACGAATATGTGAAGAAGATATCGGGGAAGATCACACTCCCAAATTTCGAGGGGTCAACAAAGAGCTCAGCTAGGGAACGGATCTAGAAACTTGATACATACTTTCACTTGAATCCCATGAGGGAAGCTGATGCCATACACTTTGACACCCTTCACTTGGAGGGTGATTCCCATGGGTGGTGGTATGATGGGTTGATTACATTGGTGCACCTTCACATCACCACTTATACGGAATTCACCTGGAGATTGTTGGAGAGGTTTGAAAGGAAGGACCCAGAGCTACACTTTTGGGAGCTGGCCCACTTGAGACAGACTGATAGTGTAGAGGTTTACATTATAGATTTCAAGAGACTTGCAATGATGGTGACAGATATTTTGGAGGCATGACTGATCATTCTATTTGTGGAGGGGCTTTTTGAGCCTCTACGTGGCTGGGTGAGAGCTTACAAGCCTGCATCACTATAAGATGCCATTTCTAGGACTCGGGACAATTGACACAATTCCCAAGAACCGGGATTTCATCCCCACAAGACCCACAACTCCATTGGGGAACAGAGAAGTGAGGCCACCACAGAGAGATGGAGGGCGTGGCCAGCTAGATGATGACACCCGAAGGGACCTGAAGAGGAGGAGGTTGTGCTTCACATGCCAAGAGCCTTGGGCACTAAGGCACAAGTGTACCAAGGGAAAAGTCCATTTCATTAAGGTTTTTTTGGATAGTGAGCTGGAGGAGAAGGGGGGCGAGGCAGGAGAGGAGCCGTGAGATGGGGGGACCATCAATAGGAGGGTCACTGCCACCACCACCTAGAGGACAGTTGTTTGCCCCAACTGGGGGAGTCCTCGCTTCACTTGGAGGTATGCTGAAGTATCTGACATTCCAGATCAGGGGGACTGTACAGGGGCAACATGTGTCAGTCCTCGTTGATAGAGGGGTAGACCACAATTTTATTGACGCCCAAATGGTGGAGCGTATGGGCATCCAGACAACTACGTTTGAGGGGTTCTCAATTTTGGTACCCAAAGACTGGACCATCCAGTGTACCAAGTATGTGCCCGAGTTGAGCTTGAAGATGGGAATCTACTCACTCATTAACCATTTCTTTGTGGTTGATGTCCTAGACATCAATATGGTGTTGGGTGTCCAGTGGTTGTATGTGTTGGGGAAGGTCACGACTAATTGGTAGAAACTCGAGATGGAGTTCCAGGGTCCAGATGGGAAGCTTTAATACTGAGGGGCATGCACTCTTATCCACCTTAGATAGTTTCAGCCCACTGGATGGAGGCAGATCTGCACCATGGAGATGTGGAATGGGCAGTTGAACTATGGATTTCAGAGTTGGGGACAAAGACACAAGTCACACATCTAGACATACTAGCCCTATTGGAGAAGCAACAAGGGTTTTTTGGGGATGCCCCACCAAGTAGACCACTATACCAAGGGGTTTGAGCAAAACGTTAAGCTAGAGGAGGGGGTGAACGCAATCATCACCACCTCTTATAGGCACCTAAAGGCCTATAATGATGAGATAGAGTGGGCCATTTAGGAGTTGTTAAGTTTGGGACACATCAGGCCTAGCTCGAGTCCATTTGCTTCTTTTGTGGTGCTAGTGAAGAAGAAAGATGGGATGTTGCACATGTGCATTGACTACCAAGCTCTCAATAAAAAGACCTTGAAGAAAAGGTACCCCATTCCAAACATATATGAGCTGATGGACGAGCTTAGGGGAGCTAAATACTTCTCTAAGATAGATCTATGCCCAGGGTACCACCAGATTCGCATGAGGGAGCAGGATATTCGAAAGACTACCTTTCACTACCATTTCAGAAACTTCGAGTTCTTGGTGATGCCCTTTGGGCTAGCCAACGCCCTGGCCACATTCCAGTCGTGTATGAATCACATGTTCCATAAATAACTGAGACATTTTGTTCTAGTCTTCTTTAGCGACATACTCATTTACAGTAGAACATGTGAGGAGGATTTTCAACATTTGGAGGACGTTCTCTGCATACATGAGCAACAATTATATGTGAAGTTGTCCAAATGTGAGTTTGGGCTAACAAAGATGTTGTACTTAAGGCACGTGATTAGGGAGAATGGAGTAAAGGTGCATTGGGAGAAGATTCAGGAAATTCTAGATTGGCCCACACCTAAGAACATAACGGAGTTGAGGGGTTTCCTAGGCATTTGTACGTTTTATGAAGATTTGTGAGAGGGTTCTCACATCTTACAGCACCCCTTATGGATTTGATAAAGAGGGGAGCTTTTAGGTGGACGCAGGTGGCAGAGGAGGCCTTCATGCACCTCAAGAGGGTGATGAGCAGTTGTCTGGTCTTAGACTTGCCAGATTTCACATGACCATTTGTGCTGCAGTATGATGTGTCTGACGAAGTGATTGGGGCCATTTTGACATGGGGGGGCATCCTATTGTGTTTGAGAGTAGGAAATTATAGCCTCACAAGCAGTTGTACTATGTGTATGACAAGGCTATGTTAGTAGTGGTGCACACGCTGGCCAAATTCGGACAATATTTGGTGGGAAAATGATTCAAGGTGAAGACGGATCACAATAGTCTTCGCTTCCTCCTTGGGCAATAGTCCTTAGAGGAGAGGAGTAGAAATGGGTGAGTAAGATCTAGGCTTACAATTTTGAGATAAATTATATGAAGGGAAAGCAAAACGTGGTAGCTAATGCCATCTTCAGGAGACTCACAGCTCTGTCTTTAATGGATGTCACATAAGATTGGAAGGCTCAACTATTGGTTGAGTACTCCAAGGATAGGTAGGCCGGCGACATTTTGGACGGCATGCACCGAGACGAATAATTACAGGTGATGGACAATATGATCTATTACAAGGTCTAGATTTATTTAGTGCCAAGATCTCAGCTGAAGGAGAGGATCATGAAGGCAACCCATGATTCTCCACTAGCAGGGCACCTAGGTTTCCTCAAGACATACTGTACCATCAGGGAGAGGTTCTCCTGGCAGGGTCTTAAAGGATATGTGCTGAAACATGTGAGAGAGTGCATGGATTGCTAGAGGAGTAAAGTGGAGCTTAGTCACCTGTCCAGTTTGCTACAGGCACTCCCCACTCTGGAGAGGAAGTGGGTGAGCATATCAATGGATTTTATCTTGGGGCTTCTAGCAGCAGAGGGGAAGGAAAACATCTATGTGGTGGTTAACAGGCTGACCAAGTTCACCCACTTCTTTATTATTCCCATGAGATCTTCAGCTTCCCAGGTGACCGATTTGTTCTTTCAGGAGATTTTTCGGTTGCACAGTCACCCATGACCATTGTGAGTGACAGGGACAAATTTTTATGGGGGCCTTTTGGCAGGAGTTATTCCAGTTAGCGGGTAAAGAAATTACACCCATCACTAGCTATCATACACAAACCGACCGGCAGATAGAGATCGTCAACAAGTGCTTAGAAGGGTCCCTATGCAACTACGTGACTAGACTACAGAGAGCATGGGTCAGGTGGCTACACCTTAGGGAGTTCTGCTACAACACTACATATCACATGTCCATCTGTATGACCCCTTTCTGAGAATTTTATGGGTATGATGCACTTTATTTTTCTAACATGGTGTCTGGAGATAGCAGGGCTCCAAGGGCAAAGGATTGGGTTCAAGAGAGTGAGGAGATTCTCTAAGCTCTCAGGAACAACCTATAGGTGGCTCAGAATCAACAAAAGTTCTATGTAGATAAAAACATAGTGGAGAGACACTTTGAGGTAGGGGAAGAGAAGCTTCACCCATGGTTTTATGGGCTATATAAGGTGGTATAGAAGGTGGGCGAGGTGGCCTATGAGTTAGAGCTACCTAAGGAGAGCTGGGTTCACAATGTCTTCCATGTTTCATGCTTGAAAAAGGCATTGGGGTATCATATCACAACAATAGTTGAGTTACCTCCTTTGGATGATGAGGGTCACTTGGTTTTGACACTAGAGATCATCTTGGAGACCCGGGAGGAGAAGTTCAAGAACAGGGTGATCCAGGAGTACCTCCTCAAATGGAAGCACTTGCTAGGAGAGGATGCTAGAAAATGAACAGACCTTGCAACATCCAATTTTGTAGTTTCTTGGGGAGAAGCAACATCCAAAAAGGGAGGACTATCATGTCCCTTCCTAATAATTTTCCCAAGGTAAGGAGGAAATCAATTTTGGAAATTTTGATATTTTTGGCTTTAGGGTAAATATGTGGGGAAAACTTAGGAAAAGGGGGTCAATGTGCTTTTAGTGGATCATGAGGCCCAAGGGAGAAAACATAAATAAGGTGAAGTGGGCGGCATTTGGGGCTTTTGATAATTTGAAGAATTTCATTGTTTCTTTGGCTATTTAGCTAAGCTACATAAAGTTGTTTAGCACAAGAGCTTCCCAAGGAATGACGCTCCCACCTCTCCTTGGTGGACTTTGAGTGCCACCCTAGGAGGGCTTCCATTGCCCACATTGAATTTTCATCTTCTGGAGGAGAATTTGCAGCAGTAGAGCCATCCATACACCCAGTTCGAATTGCAGGCTAGAGGGACTGCATCATCCCCACTCTGGACTATCTAGTCACTAGAGAATGACATCTTGGTTGGAGGTTTAGCAGGTGGATTTGGGAGCTAGGTTGTGGAGAGATTATTAAGAGTCTGATTTGGGATGGTTTGTAGTCTTATAGTAGCAAGTTACAGTAGTTTCAGTCGCAGGCAGTGAGCACTAGCGTTGGAGGAGGGCCAATTTCCAAGGGGTCAAAATTGGCAAGTCAAAAGTAGGCAAAACTCTTTCTGGGCTTTTCTAGGCTTTTGGAGAGGAGTACATCCCCAAAGTTAAAAAAAAATTATGGGTTGGTTTGAGGGGGTAAATCCAATGTTGGAGGAGGGCCAATACCCAAGGGGTCGAAATTGGCAAGTCAAAACCAAAACACTTTCTAGGTTTTTCTGGGTTTTTGAAGTGGAGTACATGCCAAAGTTATAGATATTTTTGGGTTGTTTTGATGGGTTAAATCAAATCCAGAAGTCAGCTAGAAGAGTAGTTTTCAGGGGACAACACAATATTTTGGAGGCAACAAAGATTACAGTATATATGCATTATTTTATCATCCACCTGAGACCTATAGATTTCCTCTTGCAAGCCCAGATGCACTCCTTCCACCTTATATTGTAATCCAACATTTATAATTAATAAAAATTGGCCAATTTGGTGTTTCGAGAAAATTTCTATTTACATGTGTGTTTACTGAGTAAATTTTTGTGTTGTAATTGTTTCATGTATTTGTTATCTTTGTAAATTTCTACTTTGGAACATTACACTTGGGAATACTAACCTACACATCAAAGGGAAAAGTTCACATCAAAGGGAAAAGTTGCCCCTTCCCCAAGGCATCATAATCTGTTGGTTGCCCCCTTTCTTTAGCTTTAGCATTTTTTATTAATAAAAAAAAATTACATGATATAATAGAGTTTGACATCATAACTTCAATTCTAGAACCCCAGTATTATATGTTCTTAATGACACTACAAAATTTGGGGTAATTAAAGGGGTGTCAAAAAATAAAATCTTATTGCAAGTTTTCCTCTATTGGTTCGTATGTTTCAATAGGGGCTTCCTTTTCTCCTTCCTCCATCCTTTCTAGTTCTTGTGGTCTAAATTTTTAATTTACCCCTCTTTATTTTGTTGTAGCAAGGGTTTCTTCTTCATCAACCTGTGTTGCAACAAATACCTCCTCTTCCATTGGTGATGTAGTAGGTACCTCTTCTACCCCTACTAGTTGAATCTTGCAGCAAGGGTTGCCACCTCCTCTAAATCTATCTTTTTTACAAAAAATATCTCTTATTTTTCTTCCATCCTTACTATTTCTTCCATTATAGTAGGGTTTATTGCTTCCTCTGTAGAAACGAATCATGACTCCTACTTCTTCTAGTACTTGTTCTCTTCTTTTTTGAAATGACCACATGTGTAGGTGTTTTGGTCCTTTGCCTCAATATCCTCATTGTAGTTCAAATTCTAGTGATCTCTAGATCACTGTTGTGGTCTCCCCTAACTTCTTCTTCTTGTTTCTTAAACTCAATAATTGGTCTTTCTTTGTGGATTATAGCAGTTTCCTCCTCAAGGGTTGGAGTAGCTATAGATTTGGTGGATTTGTAGCAACTACTAATTTGTTTCTACTTCTGATCTTGGTCCATTGATAGCCTCTTTCCAAGTGAAGACTTATATTTGGAGTGCATTTTCCACTAGTAGTTTGACTAGGGAGTGATGTGAAAGGGCTTCCTTTGGAAAACTAGACTTTTGAATATTGGTGATCATTTGTTGGAGTGTCTTCTAGAGCAAGAAAGGTATGTTGACCAATTTTTAATACCTTAGGTGGTCCAACAACCTGAAATGGTACCAATTCAATCTTGTGGCCTCCCTTACATGTCAAGTAATTTTGAATGATGAGAGCCACATCTACCCAAGGTGTTGATAGAGACTTCCTATTAAATCCACTTCAATCCTTCAACAAAAGCTCTCCTAGTTTGAGAAACTACTTCGCAAGTTTTTGCTTTGGATATTTTTTGAAATACTATTGTTCTTCAATTTGCAATAGCCTAAACACCATAAATACAGTCTCTTGATCAATTGGGACCATTACCCACTACCATAAACCTCTCATGGTACAAAATGATTAAAAATTCCAAGGAATTAGCATCATCATAACCCTATAATTGCTCGACATAATAAATTCATCGTGAAGCCTAAAACATTGTTTAAATATTATCATAAGCCTACAATAAGAGGGTCTCTATGGGATTTCTTCAATTCAATAATCCTCCCACCATTCTTACTCAAACTTTTAAAAATCGACTAGCTACAAGTTTGAATGAATAGTTCCTTGGGGACAACTTCTAATTAAGGTATGGTAATCATGGTTTCATGGTGCATATCAAATCATAGGCTTACGGTAGTGGTGGAGTGTTATGGAAAGTGATGCATGCAGTCTTATCGAGGTAAGTGGAAATTATGTCCATTAATGTCATTCATTATTCAAAACAAAGACTCACCTTGCACTACTTGCCATGAGTTATCATCCTTCTCTAAGTTTGCGGTAGTAGGTTGTTACATCCCATATCTCTTTATGATTTCATATTGTCTACAAAGTAGTTGTAGTCCTTGTTGGAAGGGGTGTAGCAACACTAATTCACACGAATGTCACAAAAACTACTCCAAGTTATATTATAGTAGCAATCATTCTGTCAGTATGGTTAAAAAGTTGGGAGTAGTGTTGCGACACAAAAGTGGGGTCCATTAATTTAGAAGGCGTTGCAACAAGCATGTTGTGGCAATCATGCTAGCTCTATCCTGCGGAAAATGTTTCAACAACCGTGTTGTAGCAACAAGGTTGTACCCTTCTTTGCATCTCAATAAATCTTGGAGAATAATTTATTAGTAGCTCAAAAAAAGAGTACAAGGATATTGCAAATAATGAGTGTGGGAGGGTATTGACATAACCATCATGAAATTGTGACGTTCCCTTTCCATTTCCATTCAAAAAAAGAAAAAGTAGAGTGTTGTTTCTCCTAAAAAGCTTTCTCTTATGATATTTTATGTTATTATGGTTTTGAGTGATTTTATTTTTCTATTTTCTCTATTTTCCGCATTCTACATATTGCATGCCTCAAAATAGTATCTTAATAAATCCAAAAATATAGAGAAAATAACCTTCATATAATAGATTTCAGATTTTAAACATAATATTATTAGATTTGTTATAACAAAATATCCAATAAAATATTCACTATATATATATATATATATATTAATTAATTAATTAATTTTATGAGCCATTACAAACAAAAAAAAATGAAAAATAACCCGATGTAATATCAATCCTTATTCTTAATCAACCTATAATATAATTGTGAATTGCATAATATATATAATATATAAAATAAGTGTACCATAAACATAGATATATTTTAAAACAATAATATTATAAACATAAAAAAATTTACAAGATTATTTTTATATCTTCGTCACATTTTTTTTATATTCATCACATAATATCTACAAGTTGATCTTTTTATATTCATCATATTTATGGTTAAAATACATGTTTACTAATATTCAATTTTAAAATATCATCTTATATTATAATAGAATTTTATTTATAAATAAAATGAATAAAACAATAAATATCAATAAATAAAAAAATATACAAACAAAATGGCTCATATTAAATGAAATGAATACATTATCACCGATTTTGACTAGTAGAGAAGGAATGTATTATCACCAATTTTGCTTTGAAAGTAGAGAAAGGGAATCGTGGATGAGAACTGGGAACGTATCATTCAAGAAACGAATGGAACTCCAAACGTGTTCGCGCATGAAGCCGTTGAGCCTGTCGCAGACGTGAGAACCATAGACCAACTAACTTCGCCATGATTTGTGATCCAAAGGGGATTCCTAAAACGAGTGCTTTCTTCTACACTTTGGACAAAAGGTTGCCAAAGCTAATTTTGATTTTCCCTTATTTTTGTTCATGTGTAGGGTGTCAAATGGAGAACTCAATCTATGATAATTCCATTAACAATAGTGTTGAAAAACTGTGTTGACATGTCCATCAATCTTTTTCCAATATTTGAAGTACGTGTAGAATATTTTTGACCTAACTCAATGATGTCATTAACATAACTCAATGATGTCATTATAGGAATGCTTTAAGACATTTCCTACACCCAGCATGTATATGAGCTAAATATAGTCATCCCATATTCCTTATAGTGCCAGAAACATAGTGTATGAGGAGCTAAGCTTTCTTATCTTGACATTGTAAATTATAGTTGAGTATTTCAATGTAGTGTTCAAGGCCTCTTCCTTCATATCGTGTCATCTTGAAGATTTCCTTTATCCTTTCCTCATCTTTAAAATAGTCTTGACACTTTGTCGAGAATTGATCTTTCATCTATGCCCAAGTGTGGATGTTATCTTTGCCAAGGCTCATGAACCAACATAGTGCAACATTCTTGAGTGTAGTAGGGAAAATTTTCAATTTGTAACCATTTGACAAATAGTCATAACTTCTACAAAGAACATCAAATTCAAAGTGGAAGGTGCTAGGATAGTATTTTAATAAACCATGGAAATTATGAAAGGCTAAGTGTAAAATATTCTTCATGTTGATCTCTTCATATGAATCTAGAATGGGGAATTTGGAGGTGGAGGTTTTATTCTTGACAATCTCGTATGCCATGTTTTCTGAAGAAATTTTCTCTTATTTTGTAGGTGATTTTGGAGAGTCAAGAAAAATTATCTCTCTAGAATGAGACTTCTCATTTACCATACCTTCAAGGAGAATGATTTATATTCATGTAGAAGATGGAGCTTGTACAATTTTAGGTTCTTGAATAAATGATTCCAGTTTCTTCTTGTCAAGGTAGCTTGTTGTGGGAGTTAAATAGTTCAACGAATTGTGCCATTTTTTCTCTTGAAAATGTATCACATTATTAGTATTATGGGGATTCTTAGTGAAGGAAATGAATCTATCTTGTTGGTCTCTAACTTTGTACATGGAGAATTAAAAAGGAATTATTTTTTAAGAAACTATTGTAAAGGAAAATTTGAATGAAACACATCACACCAATTACTTAAAGGAAATATATTGACTAATTTAAACAACAAAAACACAATTGCACCATTGGTAGGTCATCTGCAACAATGCCAAAAATAATGGGTTCTTCAATTACCTTCTAATTATTTAGACAATAAATGAGAAGTTGTGGAGAGGAAAAATGACTTTGAGGTCATGTGAGAGAGCGCAAGTAAGTGTGTTGTTAGGGTTCGGTTGGGGTTTAGTTTGTTTAAGAAACAGTCGAAGTTGCAAGTAGTGGCAGTGGATGGACCGAGGTAGATCTGTAGTTAAGAGGTGAAGGGAAAGCACGATACTTGAGAGGAGGCTTAGCCATTAGAAGATTCGATGTTGGAATATCAGCAGGCTTCATTTGCTTATATGCATGAAGAACTAGTATATTTTTCATCTCGCTCCCAAGATTTTGTGCCGACCTGAACAAAATATCCACCCCAACATTCTAGCATGGAGTTACTGGTGATCATTGGTCAACTGTAGCATCAGGTCGATTCCACTAGGAGTGTCCAAGAAGGATTAGAAGGCTTAGATGGCACATTCAAGACTATAGGTATTGATACTGTCTTGTTGGAATCCAACAATACATCCTTAGAGTTTTAAGATGATAATCAAAATATAGATTTGTTATTAGAAGACTACTAGAAACAACCGGCTTTGTCAGTACCTTCCCCATCTGAATTGCAGTTCTTAGAATAGTATATTGGCCCTAGTGTAGTCTCAGCGTTAGGGGGCTTTCCTTCTATCCAACTAGAAATTGTCGGTACCAGTGAACATTGTGCCAAAAGGGGCTCAACATGGGATCATATTATGGAGGCAGTTGGTTGGGTTTGAAGGTCGGAGGAAAACCCTTTATTGCAAGTAGACAAATCTTCAAATCTGGTGCAGACCTCCAGATCTTTTGAAGGGGCTCCCATTAATATACCTGTATGTGCTCAAGAGGATTTTAGGATTTCTAGAGTGGAAGAAAACTCGACACTAGAGGGGGAGGGAGGTATCTTTGCAAAGGGTCATCCAAAGAAGGTAGGTAAGAAATCAAAGAGTACAAAGGTAACATAGTGGGGAAAATTACTGGTGCTCAGAAAGGGTATACAATTGGACCAAGTGATGGATAAGGCGGGAAGTGTTCTGGTAGGAAGGGTTAGAGTAAGGAATTAATCCTCGACATGTTTTAAAAAATGGGAAGTGGATATTTGTGGTCAAATTATGGATATTTTTCCTTCAGTTGTGACCATGACCAGGGGATGGTTTTGAAATATTTGTAAGGGTTGAACATGGGACATGGATTTTCTCAAAGTCTTGCCTCATAAAGATGGTTCTGGTTAGATGAAGAGGTGGTATCCTCTTTTCGACCCCGATCGTGAACAATTGGGGGCATGGCCTATATGGGTTCAGATGGTGGGACTACCCTTACAATTTTGGACAGACGATGTTTTTGAATGAATTGGAGAAGACTTGAGAGTTTACTTGGATCACGATAAGTCCTATTTAGAAATAGGGAAGATGGAATATGCGCACATTCCGGTTCACCTAGATACCACAGAAGGTCTAGTAGAAAGCCTCAAAATCCAATGCAGAGGACAAACTCGATTGGAAATATTAGATTATGAAGGGGTTCTATTCAGGTGCAGGAGATTCCATGAGGTCGGCCATCTCTTTAAAGAATGCCCCTTGATTGAAAAACAAAAATTGGTTGGTGAATTGAAGAATGGGAAGGTCAGAGAGGATGTAAAGGAAGTGGATGGACCGGGGTCAGTGCAGAAATCACATAAGCCTATGAACATGTATAAGCTTTAGATGGACATGGACAAAGGCTTGCATCCTTAGCCGAATCGTCCTCCATCCACAAGGGTCACACACTCTCAAACATCAGGGTCCGATGCTCAATCCAATACTGATTTTTCTATCCTTTCTTTGGAACCTTTCCTTTCTCGAGTTCCTTCTACATGTTTCTTGTCATTATGTTCATTATCAACTACTGGAATGGAATTTTATCTGTGTGATTTGAATACTATTACATGTCCCTTGGTCTTGGCCCTGACATGTTTCCCTACTCCCTCTCTGTCTACACTAGCCAGAACCCTTCTTCCCGTAACTAATAATGTGGATGAATCTAATAGTAGTTCCAGCCACAAATAGAACCTAATATCCCTTGCTAAATAGGCCTCCTTGTCGGGATGTGGCTTGGGCTCATTATGACCCCCAAAGGGTCCCAAGTTGGGACAGGGGAGGCAATCATATATATACAAATCCAAACACATTTTTTCCCAGCATATATCATAGAATACATCAAATTCAATTTTGATCTTTCAAAAGCATATGATAGATCTAGTTCATTATACATTAGAATGTTGTTGACCATTTAGGATTCCCTCATTCTTTCATCAATTGGATTATGTGGTGCATCACATCAGTTTCATATAGTATTATGATTAATGGTTCGACATCAAATTTATTTCATGCTCAGAGGGGTCTCCAACAGGGCTGTCCTTTATCACCTTTATTATTCTTGTTGATCATGGAAGGTTTTAGCAGGCTTATTACTCATGATAAGAAATCTAGCAAACTCAAAGGTATCAAATTGGAAGACAATATTACCTTGTCACATCTCCTTTTTGTAGATGATGTGCTTATCTTCTTAAATGGATCCTTTATTGATTCAACTATATTTCATAACATATTATTCTTATTTTGCAAGGAAACTAGGATGGAAACTAATCAAAGAAAATCCACCTTATCTTCCTCAAGTTGTACACAACATGAGCTTGTATATGCTCATAAAAAATTATCATGTAGGCATATGACACTAGAAGAAGGCCTCAAGTACCTGGGTTTTTTACTTAAACCCAAAAAATATTTTATTGCAGATTGGTTGTGGCTGGTGGCGAAGAATGAAGCTAGGATTAACATATGGCATCACCGTTGGTTATCTATAGTTAAACGACTAGTTCTCAACAAATCAATTTTGGAGGCTATTCCTATATACTAGATGTCTTTCTCATGGATTCCCAAAGGTATCATCAGCAAAATCTGGAGGGGAGGGAAGGGAGGGAGGGTATTTGCATGGGTAAGATGGGACTTGATTACTATACCAAAAAAATTGGGCGGTTGGGGTCTGAAATATTTGGGATGTTTTTCTAAGGCCCTTGCTACCAAATAAGGATGGCAGCTTCTCACTTCCAACAGTTTATGGACTGATGTAGTTTATTTTGAATATATTTCCCCGATATTGATTCTTGTATGGATGTAGAGACCTATTAGAAGCGGGATGAGTGTATCTACCATTTGGATGGAGGTACTTAGTTCTATTGGTATAATTAGATTTGGATTGGCCTAAAGAAATGGGGCTGGTACACATGTTCGAATTGATATGGATGCTTGATTAGGGTGTGGAAATGCTCATATTCTGCTTCACGGTCTTATTCAATATTTCAAGGAGGGAGGTATGAGTCACCTTCAACAGGTTTTAGATCCTGATAACTCGACCATCTATGGCAAAAAGTGGAGAACTGCTCAGGAATTCTTAATCATTGCGCATTGGGGACAGGAATGGACCAATTACATCAATGCCATGTTGGAATCACATGTTAGGATAAGCGATCAGGATGATGTACTTATATGGGCCATAGAATCTCAACGTAAATATACTCCAAAGGAAGGCTACCTATACATCTATGAAAACAATGAACCTAAACAAAAAGAATTGTGGTGGTGATCGCTATGTAAGTTAAAAGGCCCTACAAACGCAAAACTTTTTATGTGATGTGTCTTGCGCAATAAGGTTTTGGATGAGGACCTTCAACATAGATGCTTCCAGAGCCCTACTTGGTGCATTTTATGTAAAAATAGCACTGAATCTATTGACAATATTTTCTTGTGGTGTCTGTCGGCTGAACTAATCTAGAACCAGATTTATCACTCTTTATTAGTCAACATTAGGTGGCAAGTGGAATCTTTTCAATCCACATGGGTATCTTGGTGGAATAATGCCCAACCAGTTATGCTTCACAATATTCCCATATTGGTGTGCTGGGGCATTTGGATATCTAGGAATTTGTACATATTTGATGATAAGAGGTTTGATTAGACATCTACATGTTCTCATATTGAGGCTTTATTCTCCTTGATCCCGTAAGAAGAATAAAACCTTCATCATCATATCATCCAACCCGAAACTATTGAGAAATCAAAGTCATGGCAATATTTTGACGGATCTTCTCAAGACAAAGGATGTGGAGGAGTCGTTATCCTGTAGTTAGTAGAAGAACATTTTTTCAAAATGAAAATGGGCTTAGGTAGAGGCACCAACAATTACTCAGAATTAAATTCCCTCAAGCTTCTTCTCATATACTCCCTTGAGAAAGGATGTCGGCAACTTCAGATATTTGTAGATTCCAAATGTTTTATTAATTAGTTCAATGTACAGGCTCAATGTCACATGCACACACTCATAAGTTGTTTGGATGAAATTATGAATCTTAAAGCACATTTTGACTTTATTTCATGTCCTGATATATATAGGGAAGGAAACCATATTTCTGATAGCCTGTCCAAGGAGGTAGCACAGAAACCTCGTGGTCATTGGATAATTTAGGAACAACAGGGATAGACATATTATCTGTGCCACATTTTCATGTATAGAACAAGAATAGTTAGCGGATGAAGCTACATGATTTATATGCTTTCCATTGACTGAATTTATTTTTCCTTAGTCTTTGGATAGGTGATCTATTTATGTATATATTTATGTTATAGTGCTTTAAAGCACTCCTCTATGTGACATGATATATCTGTATTTTTTTTGTATAGTGGCCTATAGGCCACAATTTTGGCATATGATATATATGCAGAAACTACAACATGTAATTTTCATTATTTCTATATAATAAAAATTACAATTTTTTCCTGGGAAAAATAAATAAATGAGAAGTTGTGCATTTAATTATCAATTTGGATTTTGTATGGAACTTGTGAATTGCCATGCACTGTATATGATGATACAACTATATTAAGTGCCAATGAGGTTATTGTATTTAGTTTAATGTTTTAGAAATATATGACTATTCTTTATGAGTCATCAAGCAAAAAAAATCACACTTGAATGAATTTAAAGGTCACACTTGTAGAATTGAAATAACACCCTTCTACCTAGTGGGCTCGGGAAGCTTAATATTGTAATAATTAGCATAGGTAGAATAAGTAATCTACTTTTTTAGTATGTAAGTGGAACACTTCTACCTAGTGTGGTTAAGAAGCTTAATGCTATGACCCCCAACATAGGTAGAATAATCCACAAAGGAAGGAAATAGATCACATTAATATAAATAAACCACATAAATAGTAAAGTGGTGACTTTCTTTAGGTTTTTTGATGATATTGATCCCTTGAAAACATATGTATATGGTATGGTAGATTGATGATAATCTACAATACATAGAATCCAATCCCGTAGGGTATATTAAAGATAATTCTAGAAATCTAAGAAAATAGAGTGGGTGAAATATAATCTTTAGAAATAGAGTAAATTACTTTTCTAGATTTATGAGTTACAACACTATCAAGAAACTAATCTACTTTTATGTAATGAATCCATATAGGTGGGGAGAAGATTTTTGGATAAGAGAGGAATAACATATTAATGAAGTTTAATTAACCCAACATTTCAGACTTCCAAGTGAGTCCATCTTCAAGGGATACACTAATAGCGTAAGAGAAGATTAATGATGTATTGTAGAGCTAAAACTTATGTATGTATATAGATTTTGGAATGAGACAATGAGAAAATATTAAATCAGCCTTATTTATTTATTTTCTTAATAGATGATTTAATTTGGAATTAATTTGATTTTTCTATGAAAAATAGGGTTTGATTAGTTTTTAGGATGTCTTAGAGAATTATTAATGTTTAACTTATTTGGCATATTAACTTTTAATTTAATGTTTGACCTAATTAATGTATTTAATTATAATATTACCATATTTATTTAATGGATTTAAATGTATAGTTTTTAAATTATTTTAAAATTCTGAAAGTATCTATTTAGAATGTAGATTAATGAGCTTTAGTTTATGGATGAATTATGTTTATCTATTTTTTTTTATAATTATTTTATTGATATTAAATAAACACCTTGGGATTGTTTCTCTAAATTTTTTATTAAGGTTTTTCATTTAACACTAAATTAATTTATAATCTTGTTTTAATGATCTAAGATTAGGGTTTGAGAATATGAAATATGATTTATTTAATATGATGATCCTTAATTTAATTATTAATATGACTAATTTTTTATGTTAATTTTTTAAGACCCTCTTTTACTATTATTCTAATGGATTACATGTGAAATGTCTAATATGATTATTAATGTTGTTAAATGAATTTCATAAAATTTAGAATATTTTTTTTTATTATGATATTATTATGACTATTGATTAAGAGCAAATAGATTTATAGGAAATGAATGCGTTATGAAATAGTAACTCATTCATTATTAGGGTTTGATTAGTTTATTAGTTATTATGTGGAAAAGTTATAAAATTACTTATATTGTTGTTAAATGAATCTTATAATTTTTTGGAATAAAATTTTATTATTATGGTATTATTATGTATATTGATTAAGAGCGAATATTAAAGGAAATAAATGAGTTAAGAATTAGTAATTATTTAATGGCTTACAATAATGGTTTCCATGCATTTCTAAGTTTTAATACATCATCTCGATTTAGGTTGTTTTCCATTTTTCTATTTCAATGGTTTCTTTGACCGACCTTTTACTATAATGGTCTTCTTTTTTAATTAACTTGGCTTCTTCCATACAAATGTAGTGTTGGTAAGAGTGAACATGATCCACTAAGGAAGATTTTGAGGTTCTTTCTCTTCATAAGTCAGTGGT
The DNA here is from genome assembly GCA_031772625.1 of Pinus tabuliformis. Classification (NCBI taxonomy): domain Eukaryota; kingdom Viridiplantae; phylum Streptophyta; class Pinopsida; order Pinales; family Pinaceae; genus Pinus; species Pinus tabuliformis. The sequence continues at coordinate 1,239,174,187 of CM062819.1, forward strand.
GTGCTGTTTGATTCAAATGTTAAAAGATCTTCTTGTTTCTCCTATATATTCTTTCTCGCATGAACATAGTATAATATAAACACATTTTTTATGGTTAGGGTTTATGGAGTCTTTGACAGATTCAAAAAATTGTCTGATGTTATTGGGGTGGTGAAGGATACATTAATATTATGTTTGTTCAGAATTTTAGGAATTTTTTCCACTTTGTCTTTTATATAAGTAAGGGAGATTCTGGGGTTTTCATATTTATGTTATTTATCTTTGTTGTTTTGATTATTTTTGGTTAGGGATTGGTGCATGGCCTTGTTAATGGTGTTTTTATTATAACCATTTTGTTCAAAAACTTTGTGAAGATGGTTAAGTTCGAGATTTAGATGGTCATGGTCTGATATTCTAGTGGCCCTGGTGGTTAAGGTTTTAATGATACCAATTTTTGAGTAGGTTGGTCATGGGCATTAACATGCAAATATCTCTCCATGTCAGTTTTCTTCCTAAAGACTTGGAAACCAAGTTTCCCTTATTTTTTAGATAGAAGGATATCTAGAAAGGGAAGTTTATTGTCTGTTTCCATTTCGATGGTGAATTTTATATGTTCAGAGAGACTATTTATGTGATTTAGGAATAGGTTAAGCTTCTCTTTCCCATGACTCCATTTGGCGAATATATCATCTACATACCTTTTCCATTCCTCAGGGGTGTAGGGAAAGGAGTTGAGAGCTTTCCGCTCAAAGTTTTCCATATAGATGTTAGCAATTATGGGGGATAGAGGGGAACCCATAGCTACACCATGGGTTTGCTCATATATTTTACCTTTAAAACTGAAATAGGAGGATTTTAAGCAAAGTTTTAAAAGATCCACCATTTCCTTATCAGTGATTTCCCTCATAATATTAATGGCCTCATCAATAGGGATCATTGTGTACAATGATACAATGTCAAAGCTTACCATGAGGTCATCATCCTTCATTTCAAGGTTTTTAACCCATTGGACAAAGGAAGATGAGTCTTTAATGTAAGAGGAAGTGTTTCCTGACAAGGGTCTGAGCTTTTTGGCAAGGTATTTAGCAAGAAGATAGGTAGGGGAACCTATGGTGTTTACTATAGGTCTAAGGGGAATGTTAGATTTATGAACCTTGGGAATGTCATAAATTCTTGGCATGATTAAGCTGTTAGGGGTGATTTTATTTTTAGTGATGTCATCAAGAGAGGATTCCTTAATTTTCTTGGTTACTTCTAGTAGAAATTTCTCACTGGCATCTTTATTGATAATTTTATAACAACTACTTCCATTTAGGTGTTCTTCCATCTTGTTGTCATAAACAGTCCTATTCATGATTATTGTTGTGTTTCCTTTATCAGATTTTAGTGTGACTATGCCTTTGTTTTTCCTAAGTTTGTTTAAAGCTCTTTTTTCTTCTTTAGTTATGTTTGAGTGGGGGGTTTAGAAATTTTGAGAATTTTAGCAATGTCATGTCTAATTTCTTCACTTTTAATTATATCCAGTTCTTTGATAGCAACTTCAATATTGATGATGATCTCATTCACTGGATTTTCTTGGGGGTTATGGCAAAGTTTAAACCTTTTTTCAGAATGGATTCAGTAGCATGGTCTAATTGTATGTTAGTTAAGTTACTTATCACATCAATCAACAACATAAAGAACTATTATTACTTATCAGTTTAATGAGTTGAAGTAGCATAAAGAAATATAGTGATTACTAAATTATGAAAAATATAAATAAACTAAAAGCTAATATATATGATTACTAGTAGTGTCTGAGTAAGGAGGGTGCCCAAGGCTCCTTAGCAAATTTATTGTTTATGAAAGAAGTAGAATGTACCTAATTTAAGAGGACATCGTTAACACAGAATTGTTGACGGTGCTGGATCCACCAACATTCAGGGGATCTCCCTGGTATCAAGTCCCAAATAGACCTCACATCATTGGTGTAGGAGTCCCATCTGGTACAATGGCTCAGTTACCATTTTCTTAAAGATATGTGTTAGCTCTTGCTTGTCAGCACGTGAGAGTGGTATACTTAGTATTCAAACAGTAAGGTTTGTGTGCCTAGTGAGTGCTTAGTGTCGCTTGTGTCAAAGTTCTTTCCCTACAGAGGGAGGATGAGAGTGAGTCTCAAGTCGAAATGGAATAGTCCCAACAATATTAGAGACACACAACATAGCAGGATCTACGTAGCTTCCATTGGAGTAGTCCAAATGGATGCAGCAGTCACAAACACAAAGGTGAACAGATAGCACATATAACACCAAACAAAGTCATCCAAATGAGTGAGACAGTCGTTATAACAAGTTTACAAGAATTAGTTTGTCGAGTGTCTGACAGAGTAGTCCACATGGGCGAGACTTCATTAACAATTGATACAACACATTTCCAACAACATATGCACTAAAACAATCGAAATAGTTCAACTATATTAGTATAGGTTAAAACAACATGCATTACAAGTGTTCAAAGAATAGTCTTGCAAATGAATACAATACATGTCTAAAATCATGTTGGCCTATTAACAAGCTTCTGAATTAAGCGAAATTTCCAAGACACATCCATACACCATACATCACTAACCCTGATAATGTGGTGTTGGAGCCACTGCTCGCTCCTGAAAGAAAATATTACAGGCTCTCAAGGCTATGTGGGAGGAGCCAAGGTGAAAATTTAGTTGCATGTACAAATGAGGGGTGTATATAGCCAAGGGTGAGCGTGACCCTTATGACTCTTCGACTTCCCTCATGACTTTTTGACTTACATGACTCTTCGAATGACATGACTCTTCAACTTCATATGTTGGTATATTGGACTTCCACGTTACATTACATTGATTACAATAGTATCACCCATATTAGTGATGTGGACGAAACAAATAATGACATGACTCGACATGACAATGCTAGTATGTTCATACGATGGTGGTGTCCATGTCGAGTTGCTGAGTGATGAGTGTTCTCCTGGTGTATCATAGCTTCACCTCCACATGACAAGGTGTGCGGAGTCTTCGATGGTCTTGGTGTTCACTTGGTGTTGCATGTACATGTATCCCCTTCGCTAGTACTTGGCATGCTTCATGTGTTCATCCGTTCATAAACAAGTCTCCTAGCATGTACTCCTTGTTCATCCTGTTCATCATTGCACCATGTATCATCCATGTACCTGTATCTAAAATCAATCATGACGAGATGACATCAAATTTAGAAATCTCCTAGTTTACCATGATGCATCATCTTTCGCTTTCGGGTGTAGGTGACCAGGAGAGAGGACAAGGCTCTGAAACTATGCAAAGCACATTTCAAGTTGGGATGCAAGGCTCTGAGACAATGTCAGAAAAAATTACGTAGAGGTCACTAAGAGGCTCTGTTGAGTAGTTTGACACAAAAATGACATCTACAGTATCTGGCTCAGATGGGAGGCATAACTGCGCAATTTTTCTGGGGAAGGCAATGTAGGCAGGAGGAGGTAGTGGCAGTGAAAACTATGCAGATTTCGAGAGGAGGCTGGGAGCAAATTGCAGGAGCTTGCTGGCAAAAAATGCACAGATATGGGATCTAGTCATGCTGTACATGTCTGCGTAGTTTCTAGGCTGAGTAGGGTGTTGAGAAGCTGGTGGACAGTCCAAGAAAACTACACAATTTTTAGGAGGAGCAGCGGGCCAGCTGACCGGGGGACTCACTGAAAAAGCTGTGCAATTTTCAGAGACAATGTAGTCACATGCAGTGGGTGCCTTCCCCTCTTATCTATGCAATTTCTTCAATCAGTCCAGGTATGCATGCTAACAATTTCTATGCAATTTCTCGGAGGAGTGATTCCCGGGATGATTGCCCAGTCAAATTCTGTAGTTGACCAACGAGAAGCTCGATGGACAAGTTTGCAAGAATAGAAAATTGAGATGGCTTCTTGTGAAAATTCTGCGTTGTTCTAAGTGATTGTTAGCCAAGTTGATTCTAGAATTGCATAGTGCAGACTGCCGAGGAGGCAGCCTACAACTCTACGCAATTTTGGGCAATAGTGCTTGGTCACTTAGGGCTAATACTGCGCAATGCAACTTAGTGGAGGCCCGACTAATAGAGGGTGGTCTGGTTGTAAGATATTTGAAAAAATGGTTAAGTGTGTGAGCGAATGAACTCATGTATACATGACCTTACGAACACACACTCAACATGACTCAGTGACAAGACACCTCAAACCAATAAGACAACATATGCTCAGTGTGACTGACCAAAGTGTGCGAGCGACAAGTGCGATACTTGAGATAAATCGTTGAATGACTATGATAACACTTGCATGACATTGCATACAACTTCGTGTGAGAGTGTGATTGATGTTTAATAGCGAACACAACTTGAACACATGAAGACGGAGCTTGAAAACATCCAGAACAAGACTAAAAGCATGACATTGTAACCAACATGCTAAAAGAAGGCTAGTGAACAGTCAAGCAAAGAAGGCACAAAGACTTGACACGAGCTCACGGGATGAGCTCGAGTGTTTGCAAACACCAGGGAAAAAACTAAGGAAGGCTCTGAAATTTGATGCAGGTCAAAATTTTGGAGGCTGTTGCACCCGCTACAACAAGAGAAAAATAAAAATGGAACAAAACCATGAAATTATTATTAACAAAAGCTAATACTTAAAGTTACAATTAATTTATCCTCCCAGAGATCAAGAATGGAAGGGTACTTTTATACATATTATTGTAGTCTTAATTTTATTAATATATCTAAGTACAACAATGAGAATCTTCATATTCTCAGGCTATTCCTTATAGGTTACAACAATTTCACTAAAAAGTAAAAAAATTAGGCACATGATGACTTATTCAGCAATTGTGATAGTGACAGCCAAGTCAATATAATGTTACTATTATATTTTTCTTGATGGGCATCAAACTACCTCTCAATGTCACTTATTTCATTGGGTGGTAAAAGGTTAAACCTACAAAATGTTGATGACAACTGTGTCACTAGAGGTTGGTTGATCATGCACTATACCATCTATCCTCAAGTTGCAACAACCTTCCTTAAAGGTCAACTTCTAGGGTCTTGGAGATGGGAGTTAGGTGTGTTGCTACATCATTTTTACAACATTGGCCTTGTCATGTTGTAGCAATGAAATTGTAACATTATGTTCTATCATATTGCTAAATTGTGCTTTGTCATATTGTAGTGCCATGTTGCAAAATTGTACTATATTCATGTTGCAGTGGCTAGAGTTACAACACCATATCTTTAGTCATGTTGCAGTAGCAGGAGCTGCAACACTTGGATCTTGGCAATGTTGCAACAATGAGGTACCTAGGGTGTTGCAATCATATATGGGAGTTGTTAAAACCTCAAAGTGTTGCAACAACACAAAAGGGTGTTGAAGAAACTCTCATTTAATACAGCTTCAAGTGTATCTCCCCGAACCTACGTGAAGTGATTCTCATGGATTCTCACGGGTTAGCATAAAAAAGGAAAATTCCTTCCTAAATACATAATAATGAACACAGGGTTGCAACAACAAAAAAGGGCATTGCAACAATTATCCTGTACTACTACTTCAAGAATATTTGCATGAACTTGCTTCAAGTGATTCTCATGGATTCTCATAGGTGAGCATAAAAATCAAATTTCCTTCATAAATACACAAGAATGAACACTTCATGGATATATCTTGTTCATGTTGTTACGAAAGTGAGACAATATGGTTCAGTGACATGTGCACACTTAACGAGTTCAAAGCACAAAAATGAAAAATGTGGGCTTTCTTCAAGAGAACAAATATTTTTAATCAAAATATCTCATCCACACTGAGAAACAAATGTGGTAGCAGATCCTATTTTACAACTAAAATGAGGAAATAAAACTATGAATGACACCATAATGCAACAAAAAATTGAAACCTTTCATAAATGATGAGTAACAAACAAGGAGTAAGAAAGGGATTTTTTTTTAGGAAAGAGTGGAAGGAATGAAAATTCAAGCATTAGAATGAAAAAAGTATTCATGTATCCTTTTCAGATCTAGACTCAATATATAGTAACAAATCTAAATATGATTGGAACTAGCTTGTATTAGAATTGAATTTCAATTCTAATTGCTTGAATTCTTCCAACAAAACTTAGTTTTTTTAATTCTAAGAAGCTATGGATTGAACATTTTTTCCTTTTCTTCTTCTTTTTCATATTTTCTATATTCCTACACTATCCTTAGCAGTGTGGAATCTGTGCACATTATTTGACTCTCCAGGTCCTATAAATTAATCCAAATCAAAAAAATGCTCACATTATAACTAGCTAAATCATAACATGTGGTGTCCATTGGACACTAGTACATGCACAAGAAAACCATTTTTCCAATAGAAAGACAAATATTGTGTGATATGAAAGAGAAATTTGGAAAAGCTTTGGAGAATTTCTAAGAATAAAACTAGCTTTTAAGTAAGGGAAAATATCAATGTGCACCTTAAGAATCCTATTGAGTTCAAATGGAAATAATAGAAAGCAAAGTTCATGAGAAAGTTTGAAGCAAAGAAAATTTGTACACTATAATTTCATAAGGCCTTGGAAATCCCCAAAATAAAGAGGGTTCCCATGTTATTTTTACTTCATTAGATGATGAAATTTAAAATAGTATATGGTGGTACCTCATTGTGATTACTTCCTCCATTCAAATTTTAGGGAGAGGGCTAGGGAGTAAGGCATATTTGTTCTCCACCACTATTTTCTAGCTCCCTTATCATTGATCCAATAAAAAATACAAGACTTGTTGGTTTAGTAGCCATTGATATTGTGGTTTTTATTTAATGTGGAAAAGGAATAGCCAGCATGTTAGACAAACAACTCGATTTAGAAACTATGGGATCTGCATCTTTATCTTCATCTCAATCTCCAACTATCCATGTAAATATAATATCAAGGCTTGTGGGATATTCTTACCCATTCTCAAAATAGTGTTGGATGGTTTCATTTTCATTAAGAAACCGAATATCCAATGGCCTAATGGGTAAAAGCATGTTAATGTGTATCACTTTTTCCCTTTTTGTGGCAAAGAAGTTCTATAAAAATAAATGGAGTTGGAATGTTTACTCTTAAATTTACAAAATCATCAAGAATTAGGTGGTGGTAAAATAAGACAAAACATGTCAATTTAAATTCAATTTCATGTCATATTTTTTCTAAAATTTAATATATATATTTTTATCTAATTTATTCATTTTCTTTAAAAGATATTCATTAATATTTTACATAAATTTTTTAGTGACAAAACTGCGACCCCCATTTCTCTATTGATTTATGCTTTTTAATTCCAATTTCTTTAAGAGATGTGTTGTAAACATTCTAAAGATTGCTAAACAAATTTAAAAATAAAAAGTAAGCATATTTTTTAATTATTATTAAAATACTAGTAAAAATGATAATCGTTTTGTATATATAAAACCACGACCCAAGAAACTATCCTTTCAAGTTTATAAAATCAATTTTTTTTAATAGAAATTTGAAAATAACATATAACAAAATGTTAAAATTATTTTTTGAAATTTTTTAAAATATATTTTAAATTTTTTATAATAACATATTTTATATTATTCAAAATATAATATATAAAATTATTTGTTTAGAAATTCTAATTCTATTTTTATATATATTTTTAAAGAGTTTTAGCATTTCATTTAACTTTACATATTTAAACCTGCATATTTAAAAGAGCTATTTATATTTTGTGAGTGACTAACCATAGCTTTTACCAATATTTACTATGAGTTGACTTATTTACAAATTTAGTATTTGCTTTTTATAACATTATTTATATTTTCTGAACCCATTAAATAGGTTCACTATAGCTTTTACCAAAATTTATTTTCAGTTAGCTTTGTTACAAATTTAGCATTTATTTTTTATAATTAACAAGTATGAAACTCAACTCATTTAATTAATATTTTTATATTCATTTTTTAATCTTTTTTCATTTGAATACTTTTTTTCTTTTGCCATATAATGAGACACATTAACATGCTTTTACCCTAATGCTCTAGCTACTCAAATGGACTCAAATTACTATAAGTTTTTATACTCAACAAAAGGTCAATATAGTTATAGATATTCTAGCCTTTGGCTAATGACCTCTTTGAAATATATTGACTTTTTATTTTTCTCTAATTCCTTGTAGCACCACAATTTCTCCTTAAATGTAGACGTGATAGTGTTTGTAATGGTATCAATATTGTTTAGAGTGAACTTCATTCTTCAATAATTTAGCCAAGCCTTAACATATTTTATACCATCCCCCTCTTAAGCCACAGCTGGTTTTGGCTAGAGTTTAGAGCAATATTTAAAAGTCTCAAGTCTCTTGCCTTTCATGTTAGTTTCCTTGTGCTTGTACAATATATGCCTATTCATAACCATACTCTTAATGGGGGAGGGTCTAAATATATGAAAAGGATAAGATAAGGAATATTGATTTTAATTTCAATATTATAGATTGTAAAATATTTCTAGATTTGTTCAAATTTCCCCATGATTCTCTACAGATGCTTAACCCCAAATCCAAAATCCATATAAAATAATAAGAGATAAAAATCTCATAGGATTTTTTTTCCTCCCACAACCAAAAGCTAATGACCAAAATAGAATTTCCTAATTATAAATAATAGAATTATAATTTCACTAATAGAAGCAAACAGAGTTGATGTTAGTGTATATCCACCTTAGATATGTTATATAAAATCAACAATCGTAATGAACAATATAATGTGAGTAAAATTTTAATGTTTTACTGCAGAGGCCTAGTATGAGGGAAATGTTGTAGTGGTGTAAATGTTGGTTTGTAAACATTTACATGTAGGCTCAATTAGCATAAATAAAAAAAATATTATGGAGGACATGTTGTAGTGTCATAAATGAGTGCAACCATTTTAATTTCGGCTCAATAAAAAATTAGGATAGGGAAGATGTTGTAGTGTCTATAAATGAGCGTAAACATTTTAATGTCGACTTAATAAAAATTTAGGATATGGGAGATGTTGTAGTGTTCGTAAATAAGAGTAAGCATTTAAATCTAAACTAAATACAAAATTATTTCAAGGATTGTATATAAGTCCATAATAGGTTTAAAATTCCATATGACAATTCTTTATATCACATAGATTAATATAAACAAATAAATACATATTCATGTAGATAAATATATTTACCTAGTTTTATTGCCTACCATAACTTAAACAAGTCTCTTTATATCACATAGATTAATATAAACAAATAAATATATAATTATGTAAATAAATATATTTACCTAGAGTTATTGTCTATCATAATTTAAGCAATTCTTATAGCAAAATAGGTAGCAGTTGCATATAATTAAGCATACTTACGAGGAGTTACTGCCTACAATTGTTTATCCATTTCTTAAAACAAAAATAGATAGAAGTGAAAATTTGATTGTTGCTTCACTTAACATTTATTTTAACAATAAAAATTTAATATATACTAATTTTGATTTCATAGACAAAGTTTTATTATTATTTACTAATTTATATAATTAAATACAAATAAATGATGATTCACACTTAACAATATATATATTATATTTTATTCTCGTTAAAACTAATCTATTATATACAGGAGCAAGAAAACAGTTACATCATTTCAAGACAAAAAGAACCAGAGGCCTGTTGTGGCACTTTGGAACAGCTGAGACCAAAAATGAACAACCCTCGCAGGGGCGCCAGACCAGAGATAAACAACCCTCGCAGGGGCGCCAGACCAAAAATAAACAGCCCTCGCAGGGGCACCAGACCAAAGCATTACATCCCCCGCAGGGGCGCCAGCAGAACTTCAGCATAATCCCGCGCGGGGAAGACAGACCCATCCCTGAACCAACATACCATAAACAGACTATGTGCCAACATAACATGAACAATAAGACCAAAACAAAACCTGAGCAGCGAGGGAGGCCGAGAGTCCAAACAGATGTGCAGCTATTCGTCCGGCTCCTCCTCGACCACCCGACACCATCCATAATTCTCCACCTCCGCTGCAGTGGGAGCAGTGTCCATGTTGACGTCGTCCCCTTTGCTGGTCGTCGCCTCCTGAGCCAGAGGGCGATTAGAGACATTCTCTGGAACATCCGCAGGCTTCTTCATGACATTCTCTGAGCCGCCAGCAGGATGCTTCCCCCTACTGTCTTGAGAGTCGCCACCATCCGGAGAGTCTTCGAGGAAGAGAACCGACACATGGGCACTGATTCGGGGTCTATTCAGAGAACTGCTAAAATTGAAAATGGCGGAACCGAAGGCAGGCGTGGAAGCCGAATCAGAATCAGGAGCGCTTGAGTCCAAAAATTGGCTAGACTGAAGGGGGTTAGCTTCAGAGGTTTGATGGCAATAGCAGTGGCAACAATGGGGATAAGGAGCATCTACTGGAGGGCGCGAAGACCCACCACGGGAGGAACCTCGATGGCTGAGCATTCGCTGTCGAGGCCTAACCATATTTGCAGGGTCACCAAGAATATAGTGCAGCTCGAAATTGAGTAACCGACCAGGCTTAGGACTACCCAAAACAGTCAGCGAATTGGCCCTGACGGCAAGAACCATAGACTGAGCATGAACCGGCACACTGAGAACCATAGACTGAGCATGAACCGGCACACAGAGAACCATGGACTGAGCATGAACCGGCGCATAGAGAGCCAACCCACCGCGGCTTTTAACACCCCTGCCGCCACCTCGAAACCCGTCCGCCATTACTGCACTCTCCATTCGAACCAAAGAGCCGGACAGAGCATTGAATTGCCTCTGAAAATACCAATCCATTTATTCCTTAGTGGCCGAAGACAGGTCTTCTCGCATGCGTTACCCTTGTGATAGTGCATGGCCGGCATGTGGCCTCCATTAAACGCGTGTCCCGTCCACATTATCACCCCCATTTGGGGAACAATATATATATATATATTAATGATTACATTGTATAATGATTATTTTGTAACTATTATCATGTTATAATTATTTATTAAAATACAAATAAATTATCATTCACACTTATCAATATATATTAATGATTATTTTATAACTATGATCATATTATAATTATTTATGATATTATCTTCCATGATATTAAGTTAGATATCTTACATCTTATTATGTTATTTAACTAAGATAAAATTGTTGTATGTCTTGGAGATGATGGTGATCCCTCCCTCAAGGAATTCACAAACAATTCGTTGAGAATAAAATTCAAAATGATAGAAAAAGAAGTGAAGGCTCCCATCGAGGACCTTTTTCTATCCAATTTATTCTTATTGTGACATGAGAGATCTTATTGTAACTCGAGAGATGACTACAAGTTTAGGTATTTGAATAATATAAAGAGTTTTAATATAATATTGGGTTTAATATTAATATTAAATGTAAAATATTAACATATTATTATGTTTAATATATTATAATATATACCAACCTAGATCCATCTTAACCCCAGATCTACCAAGCGCAGTGAGGGATCAAATATCTTGAGGTGCAAATATTTCATCAAGTTTTGCAATTGAAAAAAGGTTTGCACCTAGAGATATTTTATCCCTTTCAAGGCGTGATAGATCCAGGGTTAAGATGGACACACACACACACACACACATATGAATATATATGAAGAAAAAACTTATATTTTCTGGGTGAAAAGATACATTATGAAGACCTTTGTCCAAAAAAAACATATGTTCCAAGTATTCAATATCCAAAACTTTTTAGATTCTCTTTACATTGATCTAAATTTATTGGTCAAAAGTAACTTGTGTCCACCATCTGAGCTATGCATCTAATCATTCTACTTCTTTTTACCTGAAACTTTATGACTATATATTCGAGTGCTTGATCACCAAGAAATTCGATGATCTCAGGAGCTCACAATCAGACTTGTAATACCTCTTTGTAAAGTAAATCTACAATAATGTTCAATTCCATCCAAATGCATTTTACTTTGAACCACTCCATGTTGTTAGCCTCAATTTCAATTTCTCTTAAGATGTGATATAGATGGGGACCTCTTATCACAATCATCTTATTGATCCAGTGTATTGATATCTAGAAGTCACTAAAAATATGAAGTTTTAGTACATGAATATAGTTAGACACATATAGTAATACCCAAAGTGCATAAAACGTTTCCTTCGTATTTGAACCCCTTCCTGGGCAATAACGAATATTTTTAAAAGAATATGGAACTTTATATAAATAATATAACCTCAGCCACATAATGTAGGATCACGTTGGCTAGCTCCATCAAAGTATCTCCACAAAATATCTTCCTTTAGTGGAGTCATGGAAGGAGTTTAACGTTTTTTGATTTTTTTTAATCTGTGTACATTTACTTGTGACTCAATCACAAACATAACTACCTCAATTGGGATATTTTTTTCTTGGAATATTTCATGTTCCTTCCTCACCAAATTGAGTGAACCCATAATACCAACAAGGCAGGGTAATTCTGGATTGATACATCCTAAGAGAATTCCTTGAGAGAATCAACAAGTGAAGTTTTTTTCCATGATGTAGTGCATGATGATTATTTAGTTAATAACATAATATAAATTAAAATTGCATACAGGCAACTGACAAACAAGTGTGAAACTATTTATTTATTGTTTCAACACAACAAACAATGATTGGGACCTCTCCATCCCCTCTGCAATATGTTTTCCCACATTAGTAGTTTATTTGATAGAGCTAACCATAAAGATAGTTTACTCTTCAATGAGCTTTTGTGTTTCTAGAGAATTTGCACCACGAAATAGCTTCCCCTCCAGCCATTGCCTCAAACTCGACTTGATATCCTAGTTTAGTTATATATTAAACCAAGGTTGGGTTATTTGACCGTGCCAATCTATCGCATCTTCATCATTGATTCTAATCATAGTTGAGGCAAGTAAGTTGACATAATTTTTCTGCTCCTGCACTTCAATATTATTTAAAGACAAATCCTCTGCCAACTTCCAACAATGGACTCCTCATGCTTGAACATTCTTTTTCCTAGCATCAACCAATAAGAAAACACCCATTAAATGTAAAGAGGTGATTATAATGTCTAAAAGTGTATATTGGTCGCCTATGCCAATCCATGGATTTGTCTTGATACAAATATTTCTTCCATTTCCCACACACCATGCAACCCAAATACTTATAATAGTGAAGGAATCACATATAGAACAATCAAGACTCAAAACCAAATCAAATCTTTATTAATGAATCTCAATCAATGATGTACAATGTGTACATATTAATACATACAGGAAACCATTGAATTAGTTCTCAGGAGTTCTTGGAATCCAATAACTATCGAAATGGACCTAAGGTTAATCTCGAGGATTAGCTATTTAACATCCCTCCTTAATCTCAAGGGATGTACTAATGTCCAAGAGTGAGAGCTCAAAATGCAAAAATGCATCTCAGCCAAGAGCTGAATGTCTCTCAGAAAATGGTTTTTAAGGATGACCCCAAACCAATTTGGGAAAGCTCTAAGTCTCAACCAACACCAACTCTAGAACCTTCATAGTGGTTCTTAGAACAACCAAACATGTGGTTTTAAAGTGAACACAAACTCTGGAACTATCACAACAATTCCTAGAACAATTCCAGCACATGGAAGTGCTCAATCATCTCAACTTTGACTCAAGATCGCTTGACATCTTGAACTCGAACCTATAACAGACCCTCAACAATCACTCCTTCTCGGATACAACGTGAGAAGTACTCTTCATCACTGTAAGGCTAGTCATCACTCTCGAACATGTTCTTCGGTATGCCCTCTAAATCTTCTTAGATGTTTTCATCCAATCCCAAGAAGCGATCCATCCAAAATTTACCTTCTCTCTTGTAGTAGTATTCTTTTTGGAACATCTATTTGTATGATGATTTCGATTTTCACAATGTTCACATGGGTGAAGATCAAAACATTGATCTTTCACATGTCCAACTCTATTAAATTGTTGGCATCTATCAACTTCTTTTGGAACAACACTGTCCAAAAATCCAACACTTCGGAATTGTATAGGTTTAGCAAAATCTAGAATGTGAAAAGATACTTCCAGAATATCCTCATTGTAACCCAAACCAATTATGTGTTTATTGAGTGTAGTTTCTTCCCACATCCTTATACAAGTTTTGGTAATTATAGGCTCAAACAAACTGTTACTATGAACAAGAACATGTTCCGAATTATTCTTTTATAATTCATGTAGTTCATCTCACTGAAACTTGGACTCTAGCTCAAAGAAATTCAATTGTTATTTTGGAATTTTGAAAACATGATTCGATGTCAGAGAGCATGCCCTTGCTGACTTAGAAAATGTTATGAATAGTAGATGAAATTAAATTGTTTAATAATTGTAAAAAATTATTGAGTTTCATCATTTTCTCTAGCAATCAACTTTAAAAAGGGCTGTCGACTACCACTGGAAATGCACCCAATAAAAAAAATAACTTTGTGTCGTGTTCAACTGAAAATGTACCCTCATTTACAATGCAAAACTCAACAAGTGAAAAATGGATAGTCACCAATACAATGCTAATGGAAAATAAGAAAATATGAGAGACAAACATTCAAGTAAAACAAAAGAACCCTTGATGCAACACTACTTGTTTCCTCATAATTTTTTTATCAAATATTTACACTCCAAAGTATCCCTGCAAACCTTAAGGGAAAACCTCAACATCCAATTAACTCTGAGAAACATTTTCCTTTGTTTACATTCTGTCTCCTTTATAAAATAAACTTATCTCAATTATCTCTCCAATAAACGTATCTCTCCTATAATGTTCGGATAATGTCAAAATTGCTCCATGGGTTTCAAAATATTTATCATAAAAAATTAAGTTTTATAAATAAAACTTAATTAATTTACCTTCAAACTCCAAAAGCTACCACGCCTTTTAAAAATTTGTTCCAAAAATTTCAAATTATGTTCCAAATCTTTGCTTCTCATAAATGTAAAACTAACCTTTCAAAACTTATTTGGACAAGTCCAACACATTATTAAAACTGGCACTTATCTGCTGTAACTTTCTGTACAACTCAGCATGGTCTTCCAGAAACTGAAATTTGTCCAGAGTCATCTACTCTTCGACATCAAAGAGGATTCTGCGTTTGATCATGCATCTCATCGTTGTTTCCTTAATTGGATGTGGCAGTCTCCTATGCCTCCAATCTTGAAGTTATTAATTATTAAAACATGATTTTGAAAGTAATATTTGTTTTTAACAAAAATTCAACTAATGCTAGTATCCATAATGACAGAAAGTCATAGAAAATATTCGACTTTCGAGAATGGATCAGACTACCCACATCTCAGTCCCTCTCCCTACAAAGAAAAGCAACTCTCTATTTTTGCAGTTTTCTAGTATATGCTTTTACATAATTTTGTGACTAACTCAAGCTAAATGTTTCTGCACATTCTCATTACACTTACAATTCTTGTTGTAAGTCTTCCACACAAACAGAGAAAAAATTCGTCATAAGCATACATGTTCTTTGCATTCAAGGAAGAGCAGGTACTGGAGATTTTGTTGTTGCACTGTGGTGTTGTTAGAAGACTTTCGAAATTAATTCATGGAACCTGCACCCTCTCCTATAAGTCATTCTAATTTCAAAATCTCTCTTCCAACGCAGATAGCTTTGATTTATCTCTCCTTCTATTATTTAAGTGATATCTGATCATTTTGAAAGAACTTGACGAGCGAAAGGCAAATAGACAATACCCAAATCACAACCCGAGCAATGAAAAAATTAGGATTCAAAATAGCCAGGTAATTATTGGCAGGTCAAACTCTCACTAAGAGTTAGGATCCAAAATAGCCATGTAATTACTCGCAGGTCAAACTCTCACTAAGAGACACAAAGGAGGTGACTCATTTTGGCAATTATTTATAGAATTATTTTTGTATGCAGTGATGTTGTCCCTCACAATAGTAGATACAAAGGAAATTGATGAATTTTGTAGACAAGCTATAATTATAATTAAAACAATCATGAACTTAATACCAAGGCTCACACCACACTACTCATGAGAAATTTCTGCAGGACGCACAACCATTACTTTCTAGATTGATTAAGTGATGGAGTTTTCCAGTTTTGGAATGCATTGGCTATGTTTCAGAGACCTGAGTTTATGCTGAGAAGAATCCAAATTCAATCCATACTAATTTGGCTTGTGAATGATGTACAAAGGGTGTGCACAATGAAGGGAAAATATGAGTTTTTGTTTGGGAGCGGGGATATGATTCCCTTTAGCCAATTGCTATTGTAAGCCAATTATAAAATCATTTATTTGGACAACATATATTTAATCAATGTTTATTACCAGGACGAGGTCATCATACCTTCAGTATGCGCTTAGAATCCATTCGACCAATTGTAGAAACAATCCCCAAAATAGACTTAATCGAACACAATACTCACACAGAAAAACCTCCCTGAATTTCTGGCAAAAGATTCGATTTTCTAGCAGATGATGGTGGAATTGATTTTATGCCAAGATGATGGCACCACAATCTACATTAAAAATGAGTGATAACATTTTTCATCATAGATACACAAGTGCAGATGGTCATTGAACCAGATCGAGCCTCTCACTCTACTGCTGCTTCGAGACCACTATCTGCAACTGCCACAAGAACTTCTACCACTGTGCTTTCTGGGTAGATTATTGCTACAAGGCTCAACACTAAAATTGCAGTCACATTAATCTGAAGAATACATTCACAATGATGTTCAACAACAAACATCTTTTCTTTCAGGCAACACTGGTAGTCATGAAAGACCATAAAAGAAGTCACCCACGCATTCAATAGAGCAGATCAACAGTGCTTTGATACCACTGTAGAAAAATTGAGACTCGGAACCAAATCAAATGTATATTAATCAATCTCAATCAATGATGTATAATGTGTACATATTAATACATACAAGAAATAGTTGAATTAGTTACGGGGAGTTTTTGAACTCCAATAACTACCCAAACTAGACTTCAATAACTGCCCAAACTGACCCAAGGTTAATCCTTAGGATTAGTTATCTAACATCACAAAGAGATTTCCAAATGATGGAAGAGGGATGGAATTTGTTGGGTGAATGGATCCATTCTAACTCTGATTTCCCTTAGAAATATTTTCTCTTCATAGTCTGTCCCCATAGGGATCTTTTATTTAGAAGCATCCAAAGGCTCTTAGCTTCTAACAATTTGCATAAATGGTTTCTATTTTATTCGCAAACCCCATCATTTTCGGTTGTGCAATCATCTTTTAGTTAACTAGTGAGTTAACTAGCGGGATACCATTTGACTACTTTTCTTGCCCACGAAATTTTGATGCACATTTTCTTGATTCTATTTATAATCCATTTTGGAATGGATCTAATCAATTCTCAATACACAAAAATGCTTTCCAGTAATGACTTTATCAGTATCTATGTCCCTGATCTCAAGAGAAGTCAGTTTACCCATACATATATCCTGGTTTCAACCTTTCGAATCAATATAACCAATGTTCTCTTTTATAAGCATTTGGCTTAAGATATAATCCTTAGTACTTGAAACCATCTTGTAGTTTTGATATGTAAAAAGAAAAACAATCAACCAAATGTTCTTTAACAATAAGAGAGATATTATTACGAAGGATTGGCTTCTTCACGTTTAATTTCATTCTTGTGATTAGCTCAAATTTTTCTAGGATACATTTTAGAACACCAATATATGGAATCGAGCCATACATAAAAGGAAAATTATGTCAATAAAAATAAGGTAAGAGATTTGAACTTGTGATAACGTTTTCACCCCCTTTGTATCTCCAACAACTATGGCCTATTGAATTAACTTGCTGAGTGCTTCTATGACCAATAAGAATGGCAGGGGAGATAGTGGGAAACCCTACCTTAAACCACATGAAGCCTTGAAAAATGTTGATAAATGATAATTTATTAATATTGCAAAGTTGATAGTAGAGATGCAAGCCATCATCCAATTGAATAAGTGTAGATTGAACCCCAACTGAATCAGACACAAAAAAAAGTATGTCCAATTCACCCTGTCATATGCTTTGACTTGCTTAACTTCTTAGCTATTGTAAGGATCTTTTTTTTATGATGGAGTGCATGGAATATTGTGCTATAGCCACTGTGTCATTAATTTGACAGTTCTAGACGAATCTAAATTGCTCCTCTAAAATGATATCACTTAGTATTTCTTTAATTCTTAAAGAAATAACCTTTGTAATCAACTTGTAGATTACATTATAGTAGGAAATAAGTCTATAATCATTGAAAGATCAACTCCTGGCTTTTAGGAATATAAAAGTCAAATTAAGAGCCCTGTGCATACATCCTTCCTTGTGTGATACCCTTACTACTTTAAGAATGCCTTCTTGAAATTGTAAAAGCCCAAATAAAAAAACCATCCAAACTCAAATTATTACTCTTTTATATTCTGGTAAAAATACCTAAAACCCACATGAATATATATATATATATATATATATATATATATATATATATATATATAATTAAAAAAAAAATTAAAAATATCTCTACCTAAACTCAATAATTGTGAATTGCATAAACAAAAATCATTTTAATCCAATAATCCTACAAATATAAAATCATCTACAACTTCATCTAATTCCTATCAACATAGAAAAAATTACAACATTATTTTTTATTTTCACTAAATTTCTAATTAAAAAAATATTACTCATATTAAATTTTAAAATAACATCTTATATTATAAAACTTTTTTATCTATAAATAAAACGTCATACAATTAAAATAATTAATATCTCAAAAAACTAATTATATGATTAAAATAATAAGAAATCAATGACTCCATATTGCATTTTTAATTTTTATATTTCAATTTTATTTATAAATAAAACGTAATACAATTAAAATAATTAATATCATTAAAAAATTAATTATATGATTAAAATAATAAGAAATCAATGACTCCATATTGGATTTTTTAATTATTATATTTCACTCTTGATTGAGATATTTTGTAAACATTTCCTCCCCTTCTGCTTTACGCAATCCACTCTTATGCATAAGGCTTCCTTATGCGTTACGCAGTCCACTCTTGTGCATAATGCTTCCTTGTGACGTAATAAACTTAGCCCCCAACCTATTGTTATTTATGCGTAGTGTCAGAACATCTCTTCCCTGCTTTATATTAATTATTTCATAATTTATTATATTATCACTTTCAAAATGATAATTACACGACACTAATTAGTAACAGCCGACTTCCAGAGATGGCTGTCCTCACTGTTGGTTTGACAAACTGAGTTTGATAAGTTTTTCCACCTTTTGAAAAAAAAAAAAAACAGCCAACTTCAATCACTCACATTTTGAAATTTAAATGTTTCTTGTTATTAACACACGACTTAAATAATAACAGTATGTTGTGATGTCCCATCAACGTCACTTACCTACCTACCTTGGATGGACTGTCTTCTTCCATTTTGACCACACGAATGAATATGTCATCAACTATTTCAGTAGAGAAATAGAATCGTAAAGGAATATATGATGAACCATTTTGAAATTAAGAGTAGAGAAAAGGAATCGTGGATGGGAACGTGTCATGCAAGAAACAGCTAGGACTCCAAACTTGTAGGCGCATATAGTCGTTGAGCCTGTCGCAGACCTGAGAACGAACGCCAATTAAATTAGCCGTGATTTGTGGAGGAAGAGGGCATGCGTGTTCCATAAGTCAAATATACTCATAGTTATCAAGTTCGAATTCGAATTCGAATTCGTATTCGAATTCGATACGATATACATCTTTTATATATATATATACATCATTTCTATATATATATAACTTAAATACTTTTCTTTTATTTTCTTTCTATTTATTTTGAAATTTAAATAAATTTAATCAATATAATATACAAAATTAAAAAATATATCGGTATTTAGTTTCTGATTTTATTTTAAAATTCTTTTTATAGTTAAGACATTTAAAAATTAAATATTTAAAACTTATTTTTTTTTAAATTCCTTTTAACAAAAATATATATTGAAAAATCAATTCTTAACATAAATATATATAAAAAAATCAATTAGTTTTTAGTCAACTTCAAAATTTTCTTTCCTACTTATCTCAGCTTTTTAAACCATTAAAGGAAACATTAAAATTTTGAAATCTGAAAATTTCAGGTTGCCATTAGTTTCCATTTTACCTCTTATCTTGTTTCCATTGACATATATTTTGTCTAAATTTTAAAATCTTGGTAAATTTCCGTCACCATTAGTTTCCATTTTATCTGCTATCCTGCCTTTATTGGCATCAGTTTCCATTTTACATTAGTTTCTATTTTACTGCTCTCTTGCCTCCATTAACATCTATTTTCAGTTTAAAAATAATTACATTTACCATTGGAGACACTTGAGATTTTTTTGTTTATCTAATTAAAAAAATTAGGCTTGCATTTTATGTAAGCCGCAAGTAATACTAATCTGCAAAAAATACTCCCAAATATAATAAGAATAGTCTAATTAAGAATGCACGCTCTCACATTATGCAGCGATTAGTAAGTAATAATAATATGCAAAAACAATAGTAGGATTAGGATTATGCATATTAGTAAGTAATAATATTAGTAGGATTAGGATTATGCATATTAGTAAGTAATAATAATATGCAAGAAATAATAAGATGAGTCTGATTAAGAATGCACACTCTCACAGCGTGAAGCGAATATGAACCGGATCGAATTTTTATCGAACTATTTGAAATACGAATCGAACCCACGAATTTCCGTATTTTTTCCACCGATTCGGACGTATTTGGTAACTATGAAAATACTCTGTCGCTCATTTTCGCTCATTGCCAACTTTGAAACACTCTTCCCCGCTACTACATACTTTCAGTTATTCCTTCTAGGGGGCACCACGGGCTCACGCTATAATAAATACATCATTTCATTCTCACACTCAGCCACACCTACAACCTCACTGACGATAAAGAGCTCAGCTGATTGGTTTGTTTTTTCACAACAGAGCTCAGAGGCAGTGCATTGTTTCTGAGTAGAGATGGCCGCCATCAAGCCAATACATGCTGCACGCTCATCCTCCCGCATATTTGCCCTCTTCATCATATTAATGGCGATTACCGTACATGGAGTACAGAGTGCGTTCTTTGATCTATCTATATCATTTCCTTACTCCTTGTTATAGCATTTCCTTACAGTTTGTAATAGTCATTGGATTAATCATAGAGGTCTTACCGGCGTTACTTAGTTTGTTAATAGTCAGTGGATTAATCATAGAGGCGTCTCATAGTTAATGTATTGGGATGATGTACTGTATTTGTTCAGGCGCCATTATCAAGTGCGAGGAGCTTCCCGTGGAACTCTGCGCCTTCTCTGTTTCCTCGTCTGGTAATAGATGTGTGCTCGAGAAGGATGTAATGATGAACGACACCTCGCAATTTGAATGCCAGGTAACTTTTAGTTATTAATCATAAAAACCTCACATTACTTACACAACTAGCGATTTTAATAGACACTTCATTGGCGAAAATCATAATTTTGACTAACAATATTGGTTATACATCATTAGTCATCACTTGTGATGGTGGAAAAAATGGTGGGATGGATAGAAAGCGAACAGTGCATAAATGCGTGCGGCTTGGAACGGATGGCTGTGGGAATGTCCACTGATTCTATACACGAACCGGAATTTAGTACCAAGTTTTGTTCCTCCGAGTGCCGCAGCAATTGCCCCAACATCGTCGATCTGCATGTCAATCTCGCTGCGGGAGAAGGTTGGTCCCTCAGATGCCCTTTGTTCTGATGTCAACAATTCATTTAAAGTTTTTACGTAATAATAAATTTGAGGCATGGTTTTGACAGGAATATCTATAGCGAGCATGTGCGAATCACTGAAAAGCAGATCCGGCAATGTGATCAAGAAATCGGAGACCGATTTGTCCAAGTCAAAGTCAAGCATCCGTTCCAAATCGTCTGAATCCCTGGATCGAAAGGCAACCATAAAATTGAGTCGGAAGTTGCTATACTTGGACTCCCTTGTAACAGCAGACCATTATCATTGGTAATTGCACGGAGAAGAATGCAGAATTAAACATAGTTACAAAATTTGGTCGAATA
Organism: Pinus tabuliformis; assembly: GCA_031772625.1. NCBI lineage: Eukaryota > Viridiplantae > Streptophyta > Pinopsida > Pinales > Pinaceae > Pinus > Pinus tabuliformis. The sequence goes on from CM062819.1 coordinate 1,239,196,324, forward strand.
GACCGATTTTTTTTAATATTCGGCGGTTCGATTCAGTTCTTGGATTAATACGCCAATTCAAGTTCGTTATAGGATATTGTGTTCACGGATCAATACAGGAGGAAGCAGAGCAGATTTCCAATCAGAACTATTAATCTCTTGTGGCCAGTGTACTTTTCAGAGACTTTTCCGGATCTAGGAGATGGCATAATGTTACCCATTAATGAATGTTAACGCTGGTTGAGATTTTGCAAAGCAAATTCCTGGTTGTTAATGAAATCTGTAATAATTTATAGCATATGATGTATAGCAGAAGCTATAGATTAAACTATTTAGAAAAAGGGTCTTGTAAAGTATAGTATGAGCATATGTGTGATATGTAATTGAAAAGACACACATATTAACATGACGAGCAACTACATTAACATGGATTTTTTCATCTCTATATCATTATGTTTAACTCTGTCGCTTAGAAAATACTATTGTCATTTATCCTTTGTATGTCCTCGATCTATTCATTTATCCTCGTGTGATATGTAACCTATAAATTTATAATTTGAAAATATGCTTCGTATATTTCTCAAATCTTAGAAATTTCGAGGAAAATTTGTAATTAGTAAATGACGTAAATGATGTAAGAGTGTAAAAACACCCATAAATCAAAGTGTAGGATTTAAAAGTTTTTTACGTTGTATTTTGTCAGGGTAAATGAGTAATTAGTAAGTGAGGGGGTAAATGAGTAATTAGTAAGTGAGGGTAAATGAGTAATCAGTAAGTGATGTAAGAGTGTAAAAACACTCATATATTAAAGTGTAGGATTTAAAAGTTTTTTACTTAGTATTTTGCTAAGGCTTGAAACGAGACACACTGTGATTTATATTGACTTTTGGAATTATGAGCCACCAAAATTCGATTTAAAGAGTTAGAGAGAAAATCTAGCTGCTTTTGAGCATATATTCTTCTCTTATGGGAGGATGAAAAAATGTCTCAAAGCTAGGCATTTGAATGAATCACCAAGGACATCCTTTTTGCATAGAAGATAGATGAGAAAACTTGTGAAAGACCTTTTAGTTTTGAAAAGATAAAATTGAAAAAAAAAAAAAAAAAAAACCATTTTGCTTCATTTTTCTCCTTGGTGCATGCCTTTAATTGGGACAACAATGCCCTAAATTCCTCAATAGGGGCATGCTCATCAGCTACTGAGGTTGACAATTGGAATTCATTGACAGTGCTAAATACAAAAGGCAACTTATCCCAACTTTATTTGGGAGTGGTACATAAGTTGTTTTGAATATGCAACCCAATCAACCCCATTGCTTGATCTTGTTTATTTCTATCGGGAAACTTTTCAACTTTTTTTTAGAAACTTGGTGGTTTTCACTAAACATTTTCCAATCCATTGCGTTGTACCATCTACTGCATTTCCCCTTTCGAGGTATGATAATTATAGGGAATAAGCAACTCTATCCCAATTAATTGCAACACACTTAAATTAAAAAAAAAAAATCCCAAATATATATATATATATATATATATATATATATATAAACTTTCCTTAAAACAAAAACCTATTTAAAAAATAAAAAACAATATTTTTCCAATAAACGTTCTCAGGAAAAAAAATATTTTCATTTGTAAATTTTTATTTTTTTTCTCATTCTCCTATAAATAAAAAAATTGACTTTGAATAAATTAAAAATTGGCCAAACCTGGTCAACATTTGGTTCACACCTATGAAACTCCAGACAATCCAATCGATAAGATATCTATTTCGATGCGGCTAAACATGCTACTCCCATCTTTCGTTCCATCACATTATAGCATTTTTTGATATGGTAACTTAGGATTGATCAATGGAGAGCCTCATAGAAAAATACTACACCAAAATTTAGCAACCTGTATAAGGAGAACGCAAGGTTTCCGAAAAACTATAGGTAGACTACATCGGAAAGGGCACTCTTTTTGTCAAAGCAACCACTAACTATTGTCCATCGACTAAAAATGCTACCATGCCTTCGCACCACACACAACAAATGATACCTCCTCTGCCACTTGCACATCAACGGGTCACACCTGCCAATGCTTTGTCACCAACACATACTCTCACAACTTTGATTTTCTATGGATATTGACTCACACGAGAACCCTAGTAGTTTCACTTTGTAGATTACTATTACTATGTCAAATCTATTGGAATTCCTCGTAAGTAATGATAACTACATATGTATGGATCTAAGAAGTCAAAGAATTTGAAGAACAAAGAAAAATAATTCACTGTTGGAGGAAAATATGTTGCACAATAGTTTAATTTATAGGAGCAATGTAAGCTTCGAGTTATGGTTAGAATATATATATATATGTATATATATATATATATATATATATATATATATATATATATATATATATATATATATTTTGTGTCTTTTTTTTCAGAAGAAAAAAGATCATCTTTTCATTGAAAAAGAGATTACATCAGCTTGTTTCAATATAAACATTCACATCAACTATTGAAATTTACCATTAAACAATTATCTGTTCAACTACGGGAAAGGAAAAACAAAAACTATCTAGAATTACATAAGATTACAGAGTAATCTCTCAACCACAAGATGTTGAAATCTTACTCAAGTCGACTATTTACAGAAATAATACCTAGTCAAATGTTGGAATCTTACACAACCCGATTGTTTACAAAAATAGTACCTAGTCCAACACCCCCTAGACAATCATCACAACATCAAAATTCCAACAACTTTATGTCATGTATCGGTTAAAACTACAAGATATCAATGTTCCCTATATTAATAAATCTACAATGTTCAAAAGAAGTAAAGTGTATCATACTTGCATCAACCTGCACTCCTCTCTTTGATAGGGAATTTGCAACCCAATTTTTCTTCTTGTATATATGCATATAGGAGATATGTTCAAATGTCTGCTTTAGGGTACAGATGTGTGTTGTCCAAGAATATATGATAAAAAGATTGAAATTTGTTGACCCCTTTGCATAGTCTATGATTCATTTTGTGTCCCCAAAAACATGAATTGCCTCGATGCCCATCCATTTGGCACATAGCAAAGTCCACCATAGGGTAATTAGTTCAGCTCGACTATTTGTACCCGTCACCCCCTCCCACCTGAAATGATAGAATGTACTGGGATGAATGATAATATATGCCCCACATCCACACATTCTTTGTACACATGGCCCATCGAAAAGTCCAACATGAAACTCCCTTGAAATGTCTCTCAATTGAATGTTTTTGTTACCATCTTTCATTTTTTTTGGCCCAATCTCCCCAAAATAAGTAGTAATTTTAATGACAGTATCCCATCCATGTAGATATTTCTACTCAAATATATTTTGGTTTTGACACCTCCAGATACTCCAAAATATGTAAAGGGGTAGGGTTGCATACTCCTTTTGTCAGTCAAACCAAGAAGTAAGGCTTTTCTCAATCAAGCCCTTCATCCAGTTGCAGTCAATGTTTATGAGACTCAATACCCCTTCTAAAACTAAATATGCAAATGGACATAGCAAAAAAAGGTTCAATATTAATTAGCCAAACAAATCCCTACACTACTGGCCCTTTCGGTATTAGCCCGCGAAGCGCGGACCGAAGTCTCACCTGTAGAAGATTGGGGGGATGTTGGAACCAAGTTTCCACACTCTGAGATGGTTGTGATGTTGTATGAATTCTTCTATCCCTGCCTTCGCGCAAGCTGCTTCTTTCTAGGGCTTGCAAGACAAACCCTCTATTCTGGCCTTCACTACCTCTGCAAAAGTATATGATCAACCTTCGCGCAGCCCTATCCTGTTGCTCAGGTACTTTCACTAGAGCAGTGTGGCGTACAAGTTCCCCAATTAACCTAAGTGACTTACTTATATTATCAAACACTTATAGTTAACACCGCGTAAATAAATATTTGTAATTGCATTCACTTATTCAATGTATTTACATTCATTCGTGCATCATATAAGCATAATAAAGGAATTTCATACATAAAATATCCAGATGCATCAACAAAACGAAGACACAAAAATTGCCGAATAATTCCCTTTACTGATAACTTTCAAGTGATCACAGACTCTGTCCACCTTGCGCACACAACTATAGGGGTCTGCGCACTCAGTTGCGGACTTCTAACCTAGGCCTTTGCACACTCAGCCGTAGAGCCTCTACCTACGCTACAACCCAAGACTTAGACTTCTTGCTCTAAGTTATGACTCTCTTACATTTTCTGTCTCTTAAACTACTTAGAGCTTAGCTCTTTTTATACAATGCCATGGTCCGCGGACCACGGGTAGATCTCTTACAACCGACTTTTCTTTACAAAACTAAGGGTGGACTACCCTTTATGACACATAATACCTTCGTGCTTCGTGACCACAAAATGCGGAGTTTTTACAATAATATTACAAAAATTGACTTAAACATGGGCTTTTAGCCTCAAAAATGCCCTTGGGGGAGCCCACTCTCAACAGGCCCTCAACACAAACATCGTGACTCACCCTCAAGTCACTCCGTAGGCTCGAAGATCTTTGCGTGAAGCCCGTCTAGCTCGACCCTGATGACCGCAATTTCGGTCGTGCACTGAGCTGCTGCTGGTTTGCATCTTCAAATGTTTTCTTGGTTACCGCCCCTGCGCTATTACGCTGAAGTTGTTGTTGCATCGCTTGCAAAGTCGCAAGATTGGCTTCAATGTTTCCTATGACTGCATAAGCTTCCTCCAGCTAGGGATTTAGTCGCGCCTTCAACACTACTTGCTTGTGCAGCGCTGCGTCCACATGTTCCTTCAGCTGCTTGGCTTCTTTCAGCTTGGCTAACCTTTGTGTCAGCGCGATGGTTCGTGCTGTGCCCTTAACTTTGTCATAGCATTGTTGGAGTTTTCACACTTCTGTCTCTAGCCTCTAGATGTTTGGTTCCTCCTGCAAGCTGGTCAGGACCTCAAATGATTGTTCGAACAACTATGTGTAGTCTGTTATTGCACTCTCCACCGTCGCGACTGTTTCTATGACAATAGTCGCCCGCTATTCCTTTACCTCTAGCGGTGTTAATGGTTGGGCCCTCAATTGGAGCTCTATAATTTGAAGGTTCAGCTCCAACTGAACCTGCGCCATCTCTATCTGAGTGTCGCACACCCCTGTGGCCAGTTTGTTGATGCGGACCTCAAACTAGCTCCTCCTCCGGAATGGCCAACTCTAGGACCATTTTGCATGCCTCCTCCACGGCCTATATGATCTTCTTGCTTTGGCTCGTCGCCTCGGCCTCAGTAGTGATGCCAATGTTCCTTTGCAAGGCCATCTACTTGTTGTTTATCTTCTGTTCACTGATCGCCTAGAGGGCGCGGTGCTCACGGTCCCTCAACTCTACAATTACTCCACCCTGCAAGAGGTGTAGTGCTTCCCGTGGGAGCGCTGCCAGGTTCAGTCCAACTCCCTTCAAGGCACTGACAGTGGGCCTGTCAGCCTAATTTTCTGTTGTCAGTGCTCCATCTCGTAGCACTAATGAACTGGAAGCCTTCGTGTGTAGCATATCGGCAGCCTCTAATGTGCCGATAGCCAAGCTAGTGGACAACATACTAGCTTGCGATGTGCAGGTCTGCAACTCCTGCAACCTGGTCTAGATAGCCCCTAGGATGATCTGCTGCTACTTTTCAAATTGTTGTAGGGCCTCCGCGGTGACATCTCTGGCTGTGTCCCTGATGTCATATAAGTCGCTCTCCGTCAATGTGATAGGGTCCAACGAGGTCTTGATTGCCTTGGATTTCTTTCTGGACCCTCCCTTCTCCAACTTTCTTGGGCACTTAATGCGAGCAGATGTCTCCTGAGGGTCTGTGCCATGCTACCCTATGTCCTCCTCTTCAGTGGTAGGTGAAGGTGACCATGCGCCTTTGTTAGAGCCCCGCTTTGTGCCACCTATCTGTTTTCCTACCTCCTTTCCTTCCTGTTCTACCTGGACCTTCTCAGTGACCTCCTTCTTCCTCTTTTCGACTAGTTGTGCCATCTTCAGCTTGGCCTCTTCCTTATTCTTCTATGTGGTGGACTTGCTTCTACCCACCTCCAAGTACGTGGTAGTGCGCCACTCTGCTGGTGATTTATCGAGCACTGCATCGATGGCATCATCTGTGGCTAGGTACGACAAATCGTACCACTTTTGCACAGGGTCCTTTCGTGCCCTGATTGAAATCCAATGGAAGTCAGCCTTAAACCTCGGCATAGCTCTGTAGGGTAGCATATACTGTGGGTGACAATTGTGGCTTGTGATTGATAACCATCCTGATATTCATTTCCATTAGGATCCAGAATATCTTGTTGTCCCAAATGTACTCCGCATCCTTGGTCGCTCACAGCGAAGCGTACTTCGCTGCTTCAGGAAGGTCTGGTGTGACCAAGGGGAATTGGCTCTCCTCTAGTAGCTCCCATGCTATGAGCATGATTGATAGCAAGAGCCACGCGTAGTGCAAGGTCTTTTTTTCTCTTGTGCTTCGCAGTAGTTCGCCAAGAAATCTGCGTGAAGGTAGTCTGACCAGTTAAACTGGACTCATTCCACGCACTGCGTGCAAGCGCGACAACAGGCGCTGGTACTTCATCAGCATGATGCTTCTGCATCACCTTTCCTGCAAGGATCTCCGTTGCCACTTCCACAACGGGGTTGTAGATGCTGGAGATAGCATACTTGCGCGGATTCTTCACTAGTTTGAACTTCTCTTTCATTGATTTTGTGACTGCCTGCTCACCACCCTTGCCACCAAATATCATAGCTGTATTTTCGCCTGTATATGGCAGACACTTTATTCTGTGAATCAACATATCAGTGATGGGTATCAGCTCCTCCAGCTGCAGACACCCATCATGCATCAAGCACAATAGTTGCTTGATGACCAAGACTATCATGGACGTGCGGTTATAGTGCAGCACCCAGAGCAAGTTGTGTAATCCTGCCTTCTCTACTCCTCTGAGCCACTTTCGTGGCTCCAATGCAGTCATCCCCGTATTTGTGTCTATGATGCGGAGCATCAATTGTTCGGTTTCTAGGTGTGGGAACTTCTCATGGTCCACCAAGTCCTAGTCTTTGAGCTTTAATAGCGGCACCATGCCAAACATGGACCATCAAAAGTGATTTCATCTGGTAGTAGAGGGGTTTGCACAGGGGTCTTACTTTCATCGATGTACTTTGGCACCTTGGACTTAGGCTTGTGCGGAGGGACATACTCTGGCAACCGTGTAACAGGGTCCGCACCCTGAGCTTCAACCTCCTCTATTTCCAGTCCCACATTCTCATCGTCCATGGGGATGTATTCAATATCCTCCTCTTCTGCTTCTAGGTTTATAGCCTTGCCTTTCTCCTGGGCAATGGACTTTGGTGGGTTTCGTCTCGATGACGTGTGCACCAGTATGGCAGCTGCTTGCCCTTCTTGTCTTTCATGGTCATCTTGGTTGGGGTTGCCTTCGGTCTCGGCATTCTCGGGGATTTAGGGACCTCTGCCTATACTTCAACCACTTCCACTACTTCGGCCTCCCTCTCCATTTCTAGTGCCGACTCATCTACTACTTGTTGTCTATTGATAATTTCTGGGGGCGCTAACATGATCTTCCGCAAGAATTCGTATGTGTCTGCCGACAAAGTCACAAATACCTCAGAAACTATCAAAAGCTCGTATTACTCGCGATTCATAGGCGCTTCAGAGCTCAATCGCTGAATACTCAAAATGCCAAGTGTTTTTCGCTGGACAACCACTTGTAATTTATAGGGAATTTTTAATTCAAATCTGACCATTCCCCCCAAAACCAGTTCATTAATTCCGGATTGGTAGCAGATTTTCAAGGATCTAAGTCATAAATTCTGTCTTAAATACCGGTCGTCCACTCCATTTGGCCTCACTTCTGTCGTCTTTTCATGAACAGTGACTTTAATGGTCATTTTACGGCCGACCTATGTGATTTCTCCCTGGGTAGAGCAGCTCCCTCTTTGTTGCCATGGACCCAGTGACACGTTTTTACTTTGAACCATTTTCCAATCACGCAGCTCCCCAACTCGGGCAGTGTAGTTTATAATCCTGTGCCTCCTTTCAGCTGCCTAGAGCGTTAAGACTATGCTACTTTCGTTTAGTCACATGGACGGATCGTCGGTGTATGGTTTCAAGCGACTGCCATTCACCTTTTCTGGGAAGGGTTCTCTATTTAATTTGACCAGCTGTACCACTCCTCCATCGGTAATCTCCTTAATAACATAAGGCCCTAACTAGTGCATCCTGAATTTCCCTGGGAATTTATCAAATTTAGTATCATATAACAAAACCAGGCCATTTACTTTTAATCTGTGAAGCTTGATGTGTCGATCATGCCATGCCTTTTCGTGTTGCTTTTGGACCTCCTGGTGAAATCCAACCAAAAATCTTTCTTCTTCAAGCTCATCCAACTACGCGAGGCTCTCTTGCAGGGCTCCGCGATCAGTCATACCTATGAGCGCTTCTATGCACAAACTAGGTATGATGTATTCCATAGGCATTACTGCTTCCACACCATAGATGAGCCTAAAAGGGGTTTGTCCAGTCAACTTCTTTCATGTCGTTCAATAAGCCCACAACACTCCAGATATATGTAGGTCCCAATCACTTCATTGAGCATTGCAAACCTTGCTCAGTGGGTTTTTGAGCACTTTTTTGAATGCCTCCACTCTCTCATTAGCCTGTGGGTGATAAGGTGTGTTCTTTTGTTGGTATAACTGAAATTCCTTCATCACTCATCGTCTCATTCAGGAAGTACGTACCGCATATTTTCCCTCTTCATCATATTAATGGCGATTACCGTACATGGAGTACAGAGTGCATTCTTTGATCTATCTATGTCTTGTCTTGTTCTTGATCCGTTACTCTTTGTTATATCTATATCATTCCCTTACAGTTTGTAATAGTCATTGGATTAATCATAGAGGTCTTGCCAGCATTACTTAGTTTGTTAATAGTGAGTGGATTAAGCATAGAGGCGTCACATAGTTAATGTGTTGGTATGATGTACTGTATTTGTTCAGGCGCCATTATTAAGTGCGAGGAACTTCCAGTGGAACTCTGCATCTTCTCTGTTTCCTCGTTTGGTAATAGATGTGTGCTCGAGAAGGATGTAATGATTAACGACACCTTGCAATTTGAATGCCAAGTAACTTTTAATTATTAATCATAAAAACCTCACATTACTTACACAATTAGCGATTTTAATAGACACTTCATTGGCGACGATCATAATTTTGACTAACAATATTGGTAATACATCATTAGTCATGGCTTGTGATGGTGGAAAAAATGGTGGGATGGACAGAAAGCGAACAGTGCATAAATGCGTGCGGCTTGGAACGGATGGCTGTGGGAATGTCCGATTCTATACACGAACCAAAATTTAGTACCAAGTTTTGTTCTTCCGAGTGCCATAGCAATTGCCCCGACATCGTCAATCTGCATGTCAATCTCGCTGCGGGAGAAGGTTGGTCCCTCAGATGCCCTTTGTTCTGATGTCAACAATTCATTTAAAGTATTTACGTAATAATAGATTTGAGGCATGGTTTTGACAGGAATATCTATAGCGAGCATGTGCGAATCACAGAAAAGCAGGTCCGGTAATGTGATCAAGAAATCGGAGACCGATTTGTCCAAGTCAAAGTCAAGCATCCGTTCCAAATCGTCTGAATCCCCGGATCGAAAGGCAACCATAAAATTGAGTCGGAAGTTGCTGTAATTGGACTCCCTTGTTACGCAGACCATTATCATTGTTAATTGCACGGAGAAAAATGCAGAATTAAACATAGTTACAAAATTTGGTCGAATTGATCAATTTTTTTTAGTATTCGGCAGTTCGATTCAGTTCTTGGATTAATACGCTAATTCAAGTTCATTATAGGATATTGTGTTCATGGATCAATACAGGAGGTCGCAGACCAGATTTCCAATCAGAACTATTAATTTCTTGTGGCCAGTGTATTTTTTAGAGACTTTTCCGGATCTAGGAGATGGCATAATGTTACCCATTAATGAATGTGAACGCTGGTTAATTTTTTATAATATGAGATTTTGCAAAGTAAATTCCTGGTTTTTAATGAAATCTGTAATAATTTATAGCTTGTGATGTATAGCAGAAGCTATAGATTAAACTATTTATAAAAAGGGGTTTGTAAAGTAAACTATTTAGAAAAAGGGGTTTGTAAGGTAGAGTATGAGCCTATTCTTGGAAAGGCGGAGGAGACAAAACATGAATTCACACATAAAAGGCACTAGCTGCAACTCTTCTATTGATCACGTAAAACATGATGCATACAATGAACCCAGTGAAGGGTATTTATCCTTTTCCAACTAGATACTTGCATAAAATATCTTGACATGCAACCACGTGCTTAACTCACTTAACTCAAACTCTAAATTTGGACTACACTTAACTCTTCAATTATCACTCGACTTGACTCACTTAACTCAAACTCTAAATTTGGACTACACTTATCTCTTCAATTATCACTCGACTTGACTCAACGCTCAACGCTCAACATTCAATCACCCATTTAACTCACTCTCTATGTTTAGCCAACTCCACTTGCAGGAGTAATTACAACTTCTAACACTCCCCCTTAATTACGACTATATGACTCAACATGAGTCAACTATCACAAAAACATGAGTGCTGGTCTATGTCTCTGCTAGGCTTACAATGACTCAAGAATTTTACAATTGTGCATTTTCTTTTTCTCTGCTTCCAAATTCTATATCCTCGAAATTGCTTCATTCTCTATTGAAATTTCTTGTTGTAGGTTTTATTCACTTGTTGCTACTGCAATTTTTCTTTGACTTGTCTTGAACTTGTTCTGAAAAACAATTGGATCATGTCTTCTACAACTTCCTCTTCAAATATTCATTCAACTATGGACTGATGCCAAAACATTGCATATTCAAACTGTCTTCTTTGCTCTTCTTCTTGCGCTTTATATTCCCGACTTTCTTTTTTCCATATTTCTTGATAGCAAAATCTTATCTCTTCTTGACACCATTGCGGAAAAATGGTTTCAATGCATTCATCTTTGTCTTCAGAAACATCGATATCATTATTTTCACTTTCATCATCAGGTGCTACTGCTTTTTTCCTGTAATATGCATCAAATTTATTAACAACTTTTCTTTCAACTTTTGCTCCCATGCTATTTTGAACACCTGCATATTCAAAACCAGTGTTAAAAAAATCTTTCATATGAATCTCTTCAGTGAGAGCCTCCTATTCTACATCTGCCTTCTTTTCAACTGCATGGAGGTTGTCTTCCACTGTTATTCTGTTAGTGGATATTTTCATCAAAAACTCTTCAATCACTTTACCCTGTTCTTGATCATCAACTGCTGCTAGATAACATACTGCTTCATGAGTAGTTCCAACTACTTCCTATCTTGCTGCTACAGTGACAACATCACTCTTCAATGCTTCATCAAACATTGTGCTTACCATATTGTCACAACCAATCCCTGTTTCAAAAAAGTATCCACACATATTATCAAGATAATGTTCATCTACACTATGGTGGGATATCCGAGCATGCATGTGCTCATTGTCAATTTCATTGACAATTTCAACTCCACCAAATCCATCAGCTGCGGCTAGATTCACCACTTCACATATAATTTTGTAGTTATCACCCACGTGTCTCATCATAGTGGGATTCACCATCATCTTCATCATCTATGTTACAGTGGAGTCCTTAAACATTCATATGCTCTTGCTCCGCTTCACACACAGAGGCTCCTACTTCTATCTCTACAATCTTTATTGCCTCTTCTTCATCCATATGCATGCTTGCATAATGGGTTTCAATTTTATGGCCTTGACAACCATCATCCAATTTTGAGTGGGGTTCTCCAAGTTCTGTTTTTATGTTAGAGCCTTGATCATCTACTTTCAGATCTGCGACTGACTTCTTTGCTTGTGATATAACCTCTTGTTGCATGCCACTCCCCCTTGTGCAAAATTCTTCTTCTAGGAACTTCCATGCTTCCTTGGAAGTTGTAGCTTTTGCTACTTTGCACAAACACTTCTCATCCAATGCCTCGTTTGTAAAATTCAATGCTAAAACATCACATACTTTATCATATGGGTTATTAGAATCATACTCAATTAACTCTTTAGCTCGAAAAAAAGTTAACATCTTGATAACCCAATGATCAAAATATTTACCTGTAAGCAATGGAGGCGGTAGCAAATCAAAGCTACACCAATCACCCTCGATTTCTTCTTTGTCTTATGCTAGACTTCTTAGTTCCATGGCTACTTCCTGAACCTCTCTAACCATTGTAATGATCTTTGCCTCTTCTTTTCGATTTTTTTCCTCATATGCTTTAGTCGCACTTTGCAACCCATGACAGTGGTGTTCCCTTTGTTTTATAGATTCTTTCCTAATTGTATGAGGTTATCTTCCATATCGCCCTCGAAAAAGAATATAATTTTCAATATGCGCCCCCGTAAGGCACAATCTTGATCCAAAACGCTATCATGCTTGACAAAAAACCAAATAATTTGTAGCACAACAGACTTTACAAAACCCTAAATTATTTTTCGATAAAAATTACTTTAAAGTCTTCCAACTAGCTACTTGCCTAAAATATCTTGACATGCAACCACATGCTTAACTCAGTTAACTCACACTCTAAATATGGACTGTACTTAACTCTTCAATCATCACTCGACTTGACTCAATGCTCAACACTCAACACTCAATCACTCAGTTAACTGACTCTCTATGTTTAGCCAACTCTGCATGCGGGAGTAATTACAACTTCTAACACCTATGTTTGATATGTAATTAATAAAAAAAAAACACACACATTAATATGAAAATTAATTACATTAACATGGATTTTTTCATCTCTTTATCATTATGTTAACTCTGTCGCATAGAAAATACTATTGTCATTTATACTTTGTATGTTCTCATCTATTCATTTATCCTTATTGTGTGATATGTAACTCATAAATTTATAATTTGAAATATATGTATTATATTTATCAAATTTTAAAAATATCTCGCAAAATTTTTGTGATTCTTTTTGGGTGGATTTGTTCATTGAAATTTAGGATGAGTACTAAATTGCTGAATTGAGGCTTCTGTGATCCATATCGATTTTATGAGAAATTTTTCGGCGTAAATCACATGAAATTTCATTTTTTGATGTGTTTCGGACCAACAAGTGTGGTTCATCGTCAGGACAAGTTGAAGAAACAGATCTAGCTTTGCCTATTAAATAGTTTGAGCAAGACAACCAATGGCTATATTTCCTGCTCAAACTATTTAATAGGCAAAGCAAGTACTAAATTGTTATTTAATATTTTGTGTTATAAAATAGAAATTCGTTTGATTGGGTAAATGAGTAATTAGTAGGTGATGTAAGAGTGCAGAAACACCCATAAATCAAAGTGTAGGATTTAAATGTCTTTTACTTTGTATTTTGCTAAAGCTTGAAAGGAGACTCACAAGCTTGAGTAGAAAATTGTTTTTTTTTACACTAGGTTTTATATTGACCTTTGGAGTTATGAACCACCAAAACCCGATTTAAGGAGCTAGAGAGAAAATCTAGCTACTTGAGCATAGATTCTTCTCTCATGAGACGATGAAAAAATGTCTCAAAGCTAGGCATTTGAATGAATCACCAAGGACATCCCTTTTGCATAGAAGGTAGATGAGAAAACTTGAGAAAGACCCTTTAGTTTTGAAAAGATAAAGAAAAGCCATTTTGCTTCATTTTTCTCCTTACCACATGCCTTTAATTGGGACAACAATGCACCAAATTCCTTAATAGGGGCATGCTCATCACGTACAAAGGTTGACAATTGGAATTCATTGACAATGCAAAATACAAAAGCCAACTTATTCCAACTTCGTTTGGGAGTGGTACATAAGTTGTTTTGAATATGCAACCGAATCAACCTAAATGCTTGATCTTGTTTATTTCTATCGGAAATATTTTCAACTATTTTTGTAGAAACTTGGTGGTTTTCACTTAACATTTTCCAGTCCCTTGGGTTTTAGCATCTATTGCATTTCCCTTTTCCACGTATGATAACTATAGGGAGTAAGAAACTCTATCACATTTAGCTACACAATACTTAAATTAAAAAAAAAATACCAAGTATTTTATAACCTCTCTCTCTCTCTCTCTCTCTCTCTCTCTCTCTCTCTATATATATATATATATATATATATATATATAATTTCCTTAAAACAAAAAACTATTTAAAATATAAAAAAAAATTGCCAATAAACTTTCTCAAAAAAAAAAATCATTTGTAATTGTTTTTTTTTTCTATAAATAAAAAATTTACTTCACTAAATTAAAAATTGGCCAAACCTGGTCAACTCTCTGGTTTACACCTATGAAAATCCAGACAATCCAATTGATAAGATATCTATTTCATTGTCACTAAACATGATACTCCCATCTTTCGTTCCAATCACATTATAACATATTTTAATATGGTCACTTAGGATTGATCAATGGAGAGCCTCATAGAGAAATACTACATCAAAATTCAACGACCTGTATAAGGAGAACCCAAGGTCGCTAGAAAACTGCAGGTAAACTAAATGGGAAAGAGCACTCTCTTTGTCGAAACAGTCACTAACTATTCTCCATCGACCAAAAATGCTACCATGCCTTCACACCACACACAAAAAACGATACCTCCTCTTCCACTTGCAGATCAATGGGTCACACATTCTAATGCTCCGTCACCAACACATACTCCCACAACCTTGATTTTCTCTGGATATTGAATCACACAAGAACCTTAGTAGCTTCACTTTGCAAATTACTGTTACTACTTTCAAATCCATTGGAATGCCTAGTAAGTAACAATAACTACATATGTATGGATCTAATAAATCAAAGAATTTGAAGAACAAAGGAAAATAATTCATTGTTGGAGGAAAATATGTTGTACAATAGTTTAATTTATAAGAGTAATGTAAGCTTCAAGCTATGGTTAGCATATATATATATATATATATATATATATATTTTAAGAAAATAAATTTCCAGAAGAAAAAAAGATCATCTTTTCATTGGAAAAGAGATTACATCAGCTTGATTTCAATATAAACTTTCACGTCAACTGTTGAAATTGACCATTAAACAACTGTCCATTTAGCCATGGGAAAAGAAAAACAAGAAACATCTAGAATTATATAAAACTACACAGTAACCTCTGGACCACAAGATGTTGGAATCTTACTCATCTTGACTATTTACAAAAATAGTACCTAGTCCATTGTTGGAATCTTGCTCATCCCGACTGTTTACAAAAATAGTACCTAGTCCATGACCTCCTAGACAGTCATCACAACATCAAAAGTCCAGCAACTTTATGTCATTGATTGGTTAAAACTACAAGATATCAATGTGACCTATATTAATAAATGTACCCTGTTCAAAAGAACTAAAGTGTATCATACTTGCATTGACCTACACTCCTCTCTTTGATAGTGAATTTACAACCCAATTTTTCTCCTTGTATATATGCATATAGGAGATATGTTGAAATGTCTACTCTAAGGTACGATACATGTCATCCAAGAAGATATGATAAAAGGATTGAAATTGGTTGACCCCTTTGTCGAGTCTATGATTCATTTTGAGTCCCCAAAAGCATGAATTTCCGTGATGCCCATCCGTTTGGCACATAGCAAAGTCCACCATAGAGAAATTAGTTCAGTTCAACTATTTGTACCCCTCACCCCCTCTCACCAAAAATGACGGAATGTACCAAGATGAATGATAATATATGCCCCACATCCACACATTCTTTGCACACACATCCCATCGAAAAATCCAACATGAAACTCCCTCCAAATGTCTTTCCATTGAATGCTTTTGTTACCTTCTTTCATTTTTTTTGCCCGGTCTCCCCAAAATAAGTATTAATTTTAGTGACAGTATCCTAGACATTTGTATCTTTCTAATAAAATATATTTTGGTTCTGACACACCCAAATACCCCAAAATATGTAAAAGGGTAGGGTTGCATAGTCCTTTTGTGAATCAAACCAAGAAGTAAGACATTGCTCAACCGAGCCCTTCATCTAGTGGTAGTGAATGTTTATGAGACTCAGTGCCCCTTCCAAAATTAAATATGCAAATGGAAAAAGAAAAAAAAGGTGGTGTAGGTACACTAGATACTCCATATAGCGAATGCATATGCCAGGCCCATAAAATACCCTATGGGTTAAATTTTCCTGAGTACTTTGTTGCTGAGAACCAACTAATTAAAAAATTCAAGTTTTAGTGGAGCTTCCTAGTACAAAATATTTTGATACCATGAGAACTTTAATACTTTTGGTTCCATCAATATTTTGAGATATATGTCCTTGAATACATTTTACCCCTTTTTATATAATCCCTCCCAACACATTTTATCCTCACTCTCTGATAGAAATGCACCAAATTGGTTTAACGTGCATGTATATTCCCTCCATTCAATCACACATCTTCCTGTAAATCCCAACTTTGTCAATGTCAGCCACGATCAAGTACCAGTATGGAGATTAAGTCCAACAATAGTCTGACTTCCATAATATATATATCCATCCTATATAAATGTTGTTGTAGAGGAGCAGTCAATGTATGAAAGACATCCATGCCCTTAATGGCATCCAAACCCACCTTAATTTTCTTCTCATAGTCAACTTCCCATTGAAAACCACCAAAAATCCAGTGCTTATTCCTCATCATACTGCACTAGATGTATGATGCCCCCTTCTTCTCCATCACCCCTCCTCTTATCCATTTTTTAGTTTTGTTGTAATGTAGACACTTCCCAAATATGATTTGTTGCCATATACAACTCCCAAATAGTGCTCTCCAAAGTTATTTTATAATAAGTGAGAAGTTGAATCTTTCATTATCTAATATACCCCAACCACCATCCTCTATTGGACAAGCTATAGTAAATGATCAAACTAAATGAATTTTCCTCCCCGGGTTGTTACCAAACCAAAGAAAATGAGCCATAATTTCATCAATTTTGTGTATAATGTCCATAGGAAGCATGTACAAATGCATCCAATATACAAACATATTTTATAGGATAGATTTGATTAATAGCACCAAGGAATAGCCATCTGAATTGTCAAACTGCTAGTTTCTTCTCGAATTTGAGTAGCAATCATTCCTAGTCATGATTAACCAGGGCAAATTTTAAGAACCACCTCAAATTTATATGTATAATAAATGGGCGAATCCCCATGATACATAGGAAAAATGGGAGGCGATTTTATCAATAATATAATATGTATATATAATTTTTTTGGTGAATCTCTCACCGGATTATATTATCTTGTAAAGTCATGGCGAATCTATCACTGGATTATAAAATCTTGTAAGATCTTGGAAAATCTTTCACTGAGTAATAAAAAGTGAAGTCTTGGCGAATGTTTTGTTAAAGTATGAAACCATATATGATAATAAGAAAACATATTCATTAAATTGTAATATACTAATATACATGTTTGGAAAAAAGAAACATAATTTTCTCTTCCTACAAACAATGTTGCAAGTTTCAGTGGCCATGTTTGTCAAGGTTCTCACTGAACACTCTTTCATATCCTTCTATTAGTTTTGATAATATTCCACAACAAAGTTCTTCTAGGTGTTGATCTTGATCACCAGTTCTGTCAAGGTAGGAGAGATTAATCTTTTCTCTACCACTTTTGTCAAGCTATCAAATTTATTTCTTATTCCATAGAGTCCAACTACGATATAAAAAAAAGAAAACATATTTTGTACCACTTTTGTCAAGCTATCAAATTTCTGTCTTATTCCATAGACTCGAACTGCGAGATAAAAAAAACACATTTTGTTTACCCCAACACGCCAACAAGTAGCAAGCCCCAACTATATAATATAAAGAAGTAGTAGGTATCCCAAAGGCCTGAAGGGGATGTAATGGAAAGAAGTGATCATTGCCAAAAGCCTTCCAATCAATATATTAATATATACATATAGATTTATTATTATTTTAATTGGAAATCTTCAATTAAATAATAAAATTTAATTATGTCTCTCCCAATCTAAATTGCTTATTAGCATAATTCACTACCTTCAAACGTCTTGCATTTTTTAACAACATTATAACATGTGGATTAATTTCTTTTTTGGTGCACAATCTCCGCCTTTTAGGAAAATATGGTGCACTGGCCCAACCCGTGCATATCATTATGACAAATTAAGAAAAATAGAGAAGATGAAAGGTTGTACACACCAACATATTTTTCAAGCACTGGCCCAACCCCTACAGACCATTACGACAAATTAAGAATAACAGAGAAGATGAAAGGTTGTACAAATCAACATATTTTTCAAACAACTAATCCAACATCAGTACCTTAACTTTTGCATGAAGATATCATATTGAGAACGTTTGAAAATTGGTGGGAAATCTGGGCATTGACTATGCGGAAAGAGTGATAAGATTTCACTGTTTTGATTTTTTTTTTTTTTTTTTTTTTTTTTAAATCAGAAAAACCAATATTAATGGAGATATTGGTATTTTTACTAAATTTTGTGAAGTAAGTAAATGTAACTTTAACCATTCACCTTAAGATGTTTTCTATAATATAATTTCCTAAGTCTATTTAATATCTTCATTATCATAAAAACCAACCTATATCCATCTTAACTCCACTTTTACCACTCTTGGAGGGATGAAAACTATGAAAACTATTTATCCCTCTCAGTACTTGGTAGACCCGGAATTAAGATGGATCTAAGCTAATAGAATTTCCCCTCTAAATAGTCTAGGCTCACATGAATACTATGATATTACCATGGGTCAATACCATGGGTTATCATAAACCTGTAGTTTAAAAACTACTATTAGTAATTTATAAAAATTAATAAAATTAATAATTGATTTTTATTTTATTTTTTTATTTTAACCAAATTAAAATGTTTAAGTGACATTAAATTACAAGATCCATTTTTACCCTTGATCTACCAAGCCTGAGGATCAAATATTTTTCACTCTATGCTAGTTTTCATATCACGATATTTGATCCCTCCTGGGGCTTAGTAGATCAGAGTAAAGATGGATCTATGCTAGTTTAATTGCCCCTTTAAATAGCCTACATTCCATGTGAATACCATGGGTCAATACAATGTGCCATCCTTTTTTTTATTAATACTAATATTAGGGTTAATAATGTTTTTTTGCATGGTATTAATAATAATTTGGCCCATGGTATTTGGCCCATAGGCTTCACCTAAATATAACACATTTTTTTAGTGTTCTTAAATATAATGTGACTTCTGGAGTAAATATGAAAAAATGTTTTATTTATTTACCATACCTCTCGTTTATTTGTATTTTTATTAATTTACCATACCTCTTTTATAAATATGGTATTTGGCCCATAGGATTCACTTAAGTAAAACCTTTTTTTGAGCCTTCTTAAATAGAAAGAGGGTTATGGACTAAATATAAAAAGAGGTTTTATTTATTTACCATACCTCTAGTTTATTTATATTTATATTTATTTATCATACTCCACTTTATTTATATATTTATTTATTTACACGTAAATATAAGGTGACTTGTGGAGTAAATATAAAAAAATATTTTCCATTACTCTTTATATGATTATGACTAAACAGATGCAAACTTGGAATATGGCAAGAACATTATTCAATCTTTAAATAAACATGAAAATAAGAGACTTGAATTTTTAAATAAAATGAATTATTCTTTTCTGACCATTTATTCCAAAAAAATAAGGTCATTTTCTCGAAATTAACCCCAATACCATGAAATATGGGAAAATGAAAGAAAAAAACCTTTTTCACACCGAATGTGGAGGGTGAAATAACTATCATAAATACCTATTCTTGAAAATTAGGGTGAATGGAAGGTTGTAACTCCTAATTTCAAGGGCTAAATTTACTTTTTTTACTCTCTCCCTTAAAATAAGGTGGGCTAACCTCCATACCTAATTTTTTTATAAAATAATTTGAGGCGATTTGTAACAATGTACTGTGATACAAAATATTCGCCCAACAAAAATATAAAACCACTTAATTTCGCCCAAGGGAAAAAATTCGCCCATAAAATTTTCCATGTAATTAACATACTTGTTCGGTTTGAGAATGAATCTAAGGTAGCTAAAACCAATATCTATATGAATTGATTCAATCTCATAAATGTATCAAATCTCTATACTCGCCAAATATTCCTTGGTGTTCACTATAAGTGAAAATTTTCTTTTGTTCATTTTTAGGCCTATATCCTCCTTAAATGTTGAAAGGATCGAATGCATATGTCACCATTCCTCAATATTACTCTCACTTCTTAGAAGTTGGTCATCCACAAACCAAGTGGGAGATGTGAATATTACCTATAAGGTGGATCCCAGTAAATGTTCACCTGTTCCTTACATCTGTGATGTTCCAGCTCAACCCATCGATAAATAGAATAAAAAACAAAGCGGGTAGTGCACACCCCTGGCAGAGCCCCCTCGAAGACTTAAAAAAGGATGTTGGGAGGCCATTGATATTTATGGAAAAAAATTGCAGTTTGAACATATGTCATTGTCCATTGTATGTTTTGTGCTATGAACCCAATCTTGTAAAGAGCCATACACAAATATTCCCAACCTATACAAGCATAAGCCTTAATTAAATCAATCTTCATAAGACCTATTTTTCTTTTACATACCTTAATGGAGTGCAAGAATTCATGCATGATAGAAACCACATCCTGTATAAATATTGATCAAGAAAGCCTAATTTCTCTAGAGATATATGTTTAGACAATATCAATTTCATTTTGTTGGTGATGAATTTCAAAATCATTTTGGAAACAGAATTACAGAGTGAGATCGGCTTGTATTCAAAAAAGGAGGTAGGGTGTTCCCTCTTGGGAATCAATGTGATGAAAGTGGCATTGACCATGCCCGGGATATATCCTTTGACTCTATATTCCTCTGTAGCCACTAGAAAGTTAGGCCCCATTAAATCCATTGAATGTATGAATAACTCTACCTCCCAAACATTAGGGTCAGGGATTTTATCCTTGGCGCTAGAACATAGGACCCCATGTTGTTCTTGATGCAAGAGCATCTAACCAAGGGTTGAATGTTTACTAAAGGAGTTAGTTTCCTAAGTTAGGATTTAATTATTTAATGTATTTTTCCTATAGTTTTATGAGAAAATGAGAATTATTGTAAATAGGAGAAGGTTCGAGAGTATTTTGGAAGAGTTGAGAGATTTGTGGGTTAGTTATATCTTATCTAGAGATAAGCGATTAGGTGAGAGTTTTATGGATCATAGAGATATTTTTGGAGTATGTTAAGGATCTAGAACCTACTTTGGGTTCAGATCCACTTGTATAAATCTAGGTGAGCCCATGAGGCATGTAAGTAGGAGTGAGAGTGAGGAATGGGAGGTCAATGATTAGGACAAGAGTTCTCCTGTAAATATTTTATTTATTATTGAATTATTTCTAAGATTTTATATGCATACATATTGTGTGGAGCTTAGAATTATTTTGTGTGGTAATTTTTAAGTTGCAGACCCTATGGTTAGTTTTCTGCATCATTTTTGGTATCAGAGCCTCATGTTAATGTTGCTCTAATTATTGTGAAGCATTTGATGTAAATAAATCCTGTTGTGATGTAGATTGGTCGAGTGATGCCTATGTATGGGTGTAATATGAATTGTTGGGCATGTTCTTGGTGAAGAGGATGCCAAGGCGCAGTGTAGCAACATTTGTTAAAATATGAAAATATCTTAGTAGAGCATAGGGTAAGTCGTAAGTTGGATTGGGAGGAACCTAGATTGAGAATGTGATTATACTGTCGATTGGGTGAGCATTGTTTAAGCACGTCATTTCATTATGTATGGGTTAATGGATTCTATTATGGGTGACCTTTTGATCACACTTTAGAATTGCTATATTGGTTCCCAGATAAAAAATTCTTTGGTGCAAGATTTGACTCGGATTTTGAAA
Organism: Pinus tabuliformis; assembly: GCA_031772625.1. Lineage (NCBI taxonomy): Eukaryota > Viridiplantae > Streptophyta > Pinopsida > Pinales > Pinaceae > Pinus > Pinus tabuliformis. The sequence goes on from CM062819.1 coordinate 1,239,218,320, forward strand.
CCTAGTTATGAAGGGTTAAAGTGCTGTCTAAAGTGAGATCGTGAAACTATCTTAAGCGTAGCGGAAGCATGGTGAGAAGTATGATAAATGTCCAGTAACTTGCTGCCATTGTGAATAAAGCCAAGTTGTAAAGTGGTCAAACCTGATAATTGCTTCAAGCACAGAACATCATCAAGCATATGCAACATAAGTCAAGGACGAGGTTGCGTAGAGAAAGGAGTTGTATTTGCACATTATTCTTGCTAAAAGAGGAGTCTCCTATTGCTGTTGTAGATAATAATGACCTATTGCGTCATAATTCATCTTGCTAGAAATTGACTAGGAGAGGTGAAAATCTCTCATGTGAAAGGTAGAAAAAGTCGTTGTTGAATAGTCAACAAGTGATGAAAATGAATTGTTGTGTCATAATTCTTCTTGCTAGAAATTTACTAGGAGAGTTGAAAAGCTCTGATGTGAAAGGCAGAAAAAGTAGTTGTTAAATAGTCGACACATGAGATAAAAAAGAGGGCTATTTTTGAAATTAACTAAGGTATCACTTGTTGTGTCATAATTCTTCTCGCTAGAAATTTACTAGGAGAGTTGAAAAGCTCTGATGTGAAAGGCAGAAAAAGTAGTTGTTAAATAGTCGACACATGAGAAAAAAAAAAGAAGGGCTATTTTTGAAATTAACTAAGGTACCTTGCTCGTGGCTCAATAAATCCAAGCACGTGATTTATATAAAATTCGATAATTGAAAATTTCTATAAGTGAGCCTGCAGATTTGTATTGTACTATTTTTTCCCAACCAACTTTGGTATTCAACGTTACATTAGGTGAATATATTAATACTAAATATAAATTTTTTGAAAGTAAATAGTAAAGGTAAATGTGAAAGTAAATGGTAAAGGTAAATTGGTGTTGTGTCAAAGGGTTATAAAGCATGGTGGCTTTTATGAAGATAGCGGATAAGTGGTCAAGGAATGAGAAAATCGTATGCCTAACAAATTTATGTATGAGTCAGTATAAGTATTATTTTATTTGCTATATCTAATTAGTAATTAGAAATGCTTAGTAATTATTTTCATATGGGTGGAGAGAAACCATATGGTTAGAATAAATGTTGAATGATAAATTGTGAGTTGTGTTGCACACGGGTTTGAGTGGGTGATATATTCTTTCATAAAACCATGTGTGGGTTTGAGAATCCATAGCTTTCTTTATTCACATATTGTAATGATGGTAATGTATAAAATGGTATATGCACATGGTTTATACAAAAATCATGAATGGTATATATATACCATCAACAAATTTTCAAGGTACCTAAATTTGCATATGGGTTGAAATCTCTCTTTAATTAAATGAAGAGTGTATGTGATTGTGGACATGATAAAGGAGATGAAGATGACTATGGATAGTTATTTGCAGAATTCAGAGAAAAACCACAGTGATGCTATAACAATTGGTGTACATGATGAAGAGTTCGAGAAAGAGATTGTTGAGTTAAAGGCACGACTTGACGTGTTGATGGAGTTGTTACAAAGTCAAAAACATGGATGGGTAATGAAGAAGATATTTAGATGGCCAATCAAGAAGTTGATTGCAAGGAGACAAAAACATAAGCTAAAATTTTTGTTAAAGGAAGCACAAAAAATCCAGTTAACCGAGATGAATGCATGCATTTGTGAACTAGAACAAGGACCAATGGTTGGTGAGGATGATGATGATATTGAAATAAAATCTGTTGATATGAACGTGGGTTCGATTCCCACAAATGGCCCCACAAATTTTTTATAAGATCAATATAAAGACTTGAGGACATAATCATCTGACAAGACTATAAAGCCTTATGTTTTTAAATCTGACAGTTGGTCTGTGGATGCAGGATATGTTGTAGAGGATGGGAGGGACACTAAATCTATTTCATACAGGGATGAAGACCAGTCCCTTGAAATGATTTCTGAAAGAGACCATAAAATGCTTATGAAATGTGAAGAAGAATTACAATTGCTAGAGAAGATGTTGATGGAACCTGAATCCAATCAAGTTGTAGATAGAGAAGAGAAATGTTCAATCAGTAAGGATGTGGAACCTAAATGTAATTTACAATTTAATAATGATGAATTGATATTCAAAACGAGTAACAGTAAATTTCAGCTAGAAACTAGATTGGATACCGAAATTGAAGAATTAAGGAAACTGATGGAAAAAGTATACAAACCAAGATATTGTGAGATGAAGCAAAAAGAAAAAAACTTGCTACATTTGATTTCTCGAGTATACAACAAAAAAGAAGGAGGAAAATTGCAGCATAAAATCTGGAAGCCTAGAAGACGAGAGAAGACAACCATAAAACAACAAGAACATGACACAACAACATATTTAATGTACATGAAAATTTTGGATCCAAGAGGAGTTTTATCAACTTATAAAGACATATGGTCGAGAGACCATGATTTTATTTTACCTGGGTAGTCCGATGTTGGAGAATCTAACCTAGGGTTGAATGTTTAGTAAAGGAATTATTTTCCTAAGTTAGGATTTAATTATTTAATGTATTTTTCCTATAATTTTAGGAGAAAATGAGAATTATTGTAAATAGGACAAGGTTCGAGAGTATTTTGGAAGAGATGAGAGATTTGTGGGTTAGTTATATCTTATCTAGAGATAAGGGATTAGGTGAGAGTTTTTATGGATCATGAGAGATATTTTGGGATTTTGTTAAGGATATAGAACTTACTTTGGGTTTAGATCCACTTGTAAATCTAGATGAGCCCATGAGGCATGTAAGTAGGAGTGAGAGTGAGGAACGAGAGGTCAATGAGTAAGCCAAGAGTTCTCTTGTAAATATTTTATTTATTAATAAATTATTTATGAAATTTTATGCACATACATATTGTGTGGAGCCCAGAATTTTTTTTTGTGTTAATTTTTAAGGTACAGGCCCTATGGTTAGTTTGTTGCATCAGTTCCTCTTTCGAGATCGACTTCCCCAATAATACATTGTCCCCGTCAGAAAACATATATGGTCGATGATTAATACAATCCATTTGAGCCATGCAAGATGAGTCCTTCCCTTGAAATTGTTTCCTCAAAAAGTTGATAACAAAGTGTTGTAATTCGGACTAGGTAGTGATATACTCTCCAACCTCGTTCCGCAAACCCCATATGCCATTTTGTTTCCTTCTACTCGACACATGTAAGAATAAACAAGATGTAGAAGATAAGAATGATGCGTAAGTTTACGATTTCCAAGGATTCTCTATTACAACTTAACAGTTGAAAATAATAAATGTTACTGCTAATTGTTACGGAGTAAACCTTAATTTGGTCTAATGAACAAGTATCTAATAATTGAAGAAATTTGTAGAGAATATTTTCACAGGCTTAATACATGATTCCATTCTAAACAATAACTTGGTTGGTAATGTGGAATATATATAGTCCACAATAATTCTAAATCTATATGAAATTCAATTTATACCGGGCTTGATATAATCTACAATTTCGTTGAGTATATGGTTGAATAGATAAGTCCTCACAATGTGCAATTAAATTAAAATGTGAAACCATGCACTATGTTCCAATATATAAGTCTATTAACAATATTTATGAATGAAAATAAATTTTGGTGCACAATATAATTTTATTTTTAACATTTATAAATGAAAAATAAAATTAAAAGGCTTTGAGATTTTCAATATTAATATTTTACATTTAAATATTTTTTTTAAAGTATTGGAAAAATGATGTATTTAAGTATTTGAAAGATGTACAACTCTGTATTAAGTTTTAAATAGATGAATTTTTTTGTTACTAATTAAATTCTTTATCTAACTCAAACTTGACAACCATGAAATTAAACTGCATTTACAAAATAGTTAGTTAAAAGTATTGGAAAAAATTGTAGGCTCTCCATCTATTTCTTACTATAATATAATATATTATAAAAAACTAAAATAGAGTATTATATCAAATTAAAAAAATATATAATATTTTAAATTGTTAAAAATACAATAATTATAAATATGTAATGATAATTATATTATAATTATTTTCAATAATCATATATATATATATATATAATTTTAAGCTCACGACCAAGCCACACACCAAATTGGTGTATGCGACTCCCTTGTTTGTGGGACAAGGGATCCACCTATGTGTAACGATTTGACTGCTAAGTCTACGAAGGCATACATACTCTACCACCCTCTGGTTTTGAACCTGTGATTTTTTTCGAGAAAACACATGCTTTTAACCTTTAGGCCCACTCAAACTCTATATATATGAATTATTCACAAATTATATAAATAATATTTTATAAAATAAATCAGAGCAATTAATAAAAAAGAAGTGAGAAGGAATTTAAAATAATTATATTTAGTGTTTAAAAAAGTTATAATATTAAAAATAAATTGCATGATGATAATAATAATAATATTTTTATTTATAGGACAAGGGACCCACTTTTAATAATACTCTATCCTTTTAGATTTAAAATGTAACCTATTTTAAAGAAGGACATATTTAAACCATTAGACTCCTTCAAGATATAAATTATATCTAGATATAAAACACACATAAACACAAATTGATTTTTGAAATGTTTTTAAATATTAAAACAATTTTATTTTGTTTTTTATTAATTCTTCTTAATACTTGTTTTTAAATATTAATATATTTTCATTTTACATGTTTTTTTCTTTTTTGTATTTCTCTTAATACCTAATATATTTTGTTCGCTTGGGATAGCTCAATTGGAAATGGTTGTGGAAATGAAGTCTCACTGAATTAGAAGTATTGGGTTCAAATCTTGTGTTTTCCCCCCTATCGGGGTGAGAAGTTGGACATGATGAAGATGTAGTCTTATCAAGCTTACAAAACAAATACCTAATATATTTCAAATGAAGATAAATTAGATTGATAAGACATTGAGTATTAGATATTTTTTAAATTTAGATAAATTCGCATTACAACATTAAGTAGTGTATTGGATATAGTATGATAAAGCTACTTACATTGAATAATGCTACAAACCTTCTAAAATGTTGTAAAGAATTAATGCAGTTTTAGTTGATGTTGAAACGCTTAAGGGATTAATGCATCTTATGTTGATGTTATTATTGGTAGGATCATTATTTTAATAGCTCTCTTTTGGTTAATGCTAGTTTTAGTTTGGTGTAGAGAAAACACAATTAAGTCTGTTTGAATGGAAGCTTGAATGTTCGTTTAGGTGGATAGTCATCCTTAGATCAAATTATAAGCATATATCTATTATTTGCATCCCAAGTATTTAATTGTAGACTATCAACTTTCTACATGAAAATTTACTATATATAAATGATGAACATTATATCACGGCAAATTAGAAGATTTATGCTACATAAGTTCCTATGTATATATGATGTACCAAACTTGATGAAGTAGAGCTAGATGTAGTTCCACCTAATGCATGCGGAAATATATTTTGGAGCCCCTATATATACTTGAGGGATGTGGTCTTCATGTGGAGAGACAACCAATATCACCTCATGAAAGATAAAAATCCTTAAATGTCAATGCACATAAGGGAAAGTCAAAGATCTCACTAGTAAGTGCCAACCAAGCCATAAATGTGAGTAGTTTTAACAATAAGCATGTTTCGTTGTTTTCAAGAGAAAATAAGATTGTAGAAGATTCCATGAGATTTAAGTCATCCCTTGAGGGGTGCACTAAATAACATAAAAGACAACTAGAAGATTTTTTATAAGTGTACTAGGGTGTGTTCTAGGAACCTAAAGGGCTACCACCCAAGATAGAAGTGGAGCAAGAGATTTCATTCTTTCTAGAATATCCATCGCCAAACATTAGATTATATAGGTAGTCCATTATTGATGAAAATAAGGTGAAAAATTCATTGCAACAACTGCTAGAACATGTAGTCATTCGTCTAAGTACCTTACAATGTGGATCATCCATCATCATTGTGCTGAACAAATATGGGACTTAGAGTATGTGCATTGATTACATGGTGTTAAACAAAATTATGCTAAAGAACAAGTACTCTCTTCCCAAGAGAGATGATTTTCTTGATCAGTTGCAACAAGATAAATACTTCACCAAGTTGGATTTAATGTTAGGATATCACTAGGTTTGGGTCAAACAAGAGGATGCTTGGAAAATTGCCTTCAAAATTAGAAATTTTTTTATAAGTGGCTAGTTATGTCATTTGGCCTACGTAATGCACCAAATATGTTCATGAGGTTAATGAATGATATACTACACCCTTTTATAGATTCATTTGTTATTTTTTATTTCAATGATATACTAGTATATAATGATATTTGAGAGGAACAAATCTCACATTTGATGTCGGTGCTAAAGACATTAAAGAAGCACCAACTATTGGAAAATTTCTAGAAGTGTGAGCTTGCATAATAATCTTTGGTGTATCTAAGGTATGTGATATTCGGAAAAGAGTTGAAGTTAGATCGCACCAAGATGGAGACCATATTAAAGTGGTCGGTGCCTACTAATGTTTCTAAGGTCAGTATTATTAATAGGGAAGCCCAACACTTAAAGAAATTTAAAGCCTCATTTTTAGAATTAGCAACACCACACCATATCATAATAGTAAGTTGCAAGAGTTTATAGTGTGGGAAGGGTCAGCAGAGGGACTTTAAGGAGTTGAAGAAGAAGATCAATCAAGCATTAGTTGTGTCATTACCCAAATTACAATAGCCCCTTAAAGTGGAGATAGAAGAAAGTGTGTATGCTGTGAGAGTGGTATTGATGCAAAGAGGAAAGCTTATATGCTACCATTCTAAAGTATTTCATGAGGAATTTTTTAACTACCCTACTTATGAAAAGGAGCTTTATGCCTTGGTATAGGTTGTTGAGAAGTGGAATTACTACATGATGAGAAAGGAGACAATGATCCCCACTTATCACCAACCACTATAGTATGTTCAATTCTAGAGTAAGCTACAAACAAACTTGCATTACAAGGGATGGGTGTAACATCCGTCAACATGCCACGTACAAAAATGAATGAGATTATTCTTTTTAACAAATTTATCGACATGTAGCATCCATAAATGACTTATCACATACTCCTAATCTAATAATCTAATGATATAATCACAATAATTAAGTGAAATAACCATAGGAATGGACCAACAAATTATGTAAAGGAATAATCCTTAGTGGAACTTGTTTTCATAATGAAATATGCTACAAATTTTCATCATTAACATAACTCAATTAATGATGAATTCTTAAAAAAAGGATGAATGATATAATTTCCAACTTTATTAAAGGTGGTAATATCATTAGGATAACCAATTGGGAAAACACATAAATGGACACCGATATTATCCTAGAGACCCCAAAGGAAAAACTAGCAAACACTTATTTTTATTAAATGTTTCATGAGGGAGTTCATCCCTCACTCGATAACAACAAGGGAGCCTATTTCTTGTCCAGCGTTGGTATTTTACAAAAGAAAAATAATCTTTCATTCAAGCATCATTAACTAGATGTCCAAACATTAAACATGTCATATTTCTCAATCGCATTACCCAATAGTTCCTAAAGCATAATATCCTCATAGAATGACTATTTACCATATTAACCATATTCCCCATCATGCATCACTGTTATCAAACCATAACAAGTTAGTAATATATTTTAGTAAACCAAGTTTCCCATTGTAAAATTGCATCCAACGATCTTTCTCTTTACATGTACAATAGTTGTATATAGTCATTTCATCATTTGTAATAGTATTAGCGGTATTCCATCATTTGATCATTGCAAAAGATATTATTTTAGAATCTATCACTCAATTCTTCACGAAAGTCATGATTCTCCCCTACAAATACTATTCTTAGTAAACATTCTAATGTGAGTATTATTTGTAATTCTTGAAATATCAAATATTCCAAACCCAAAACATTAATGTTAAGTTTCTATAATACTAGTGATTCCCCCATTACTATTTTCATTGTAGCCCTTTATTGTTATTGGTGTGCCCCTGTTGTCCCCACATTTTTATTATTGTGCCCCATAGAAGCCCACTATTGTTATTGTTGTTCCCTTATGTTATTGTTGTTATGTCAGCTTTGATACATTGTGACCCCTTAGACGCCTATATATAGATAAGAGGTTTCGTCATTTGTATCATCCAAGAATTGTTCATTTGTGTAATGTAAAGGAGGTTTCCCCCTCAAAGAGGCTTATTTTGAAGTAGTTGATCTATTTGCTCTTCTATTTTGTGAGCTGGTTGCATGACATTTGGTATCAGAGCTTTGGATTCTAAGGTTTCGCTGATCCAAACAGGTCATCATGGCATTTTCGCTATAAATTTTTTATAAGACGTTTTAGAAGCTAAAAAAACTCATTTGAGCCGAAATCATGATGACCCTTGGATCAGAATTTCAGAGCTTCGCTCGCTATATTTTTGGAGATATGATAGAAGGAAGTTATGGTTTTTGCAGGATCCTGAATTACATCCCAAACAGGTGACCGTGGGAAAATCATCATAAGATGATAGCTTGTAGGTTTTATGTGCATCGTTTTCAGGTCTGAAGGTTGAAACAGTGACAGACTGCACTTCGTACACGTTTGTTGTACTTAAAAGCTGTATAGTCAGGTCATGTTTGGATATTCAACCTACCTATTTTTTGGAGAATCCAATTTTGATCAGACTGGTGGCGTTTGAAAGAAAACTAAGAGTGATACCATAGTTAGAAATTTTAGACCTTGGAGGTCTGAAATTTTAGAGATACATCCGATTCAATATCAAGCTCCTACAATTAAAAAAAAAGTGTGTAGTCTTTTTAAAAATTTGCATAAGTTTTGTTTGAAAAATTAGTTTGAAGTGATTAAAAGGGAATAGTGAAGAAAAGTATCATTAGTTGAATCTCCGAAGAAAGAAAATGGAAACACCTAGTAAGAAATTGCAAATCTCTACTATGACACATGAAGAAGACGAAGAAATTCAACATGATATATCAAAATTATCATACCAAGTGCAAAAAATTTCTTTATCATTAAAAGTAGCAGAAGCTAAGACAAATGGTTTGAAGAATGGCATCAATGGTATGAAAGATAACATTGAAGATTGGAAGAAATACATGGAAGTGTGGAAGGAAGGTTTGACAAAGTTGCTATAAGTAAGGCTTTCTAATGGCGAAAAGGTAGTAGAGCAAACTCATAATGACAACAAAAGAAACATTAATCATGATTAGAATAATGACAACATTGAATTTTTGAAGAAATACGTGGAAGGTTTGAAGGAAAGTTTGACAAAGTTGCTACAAGAAAGGATTCCTAATGGCGAAAAGATAGTAGAGGAAACTCATGATGAGAACAAAATAAATGTTAATCATCATTTCATAGACTCTAATGTTGGAATAAAGACCCACCATGTTCCAAATATCGATATGATGAAGTTTGATGGAAAGGATCTTGTAACATGGATACTACAGATGGAATAATATTTCGATCTCTATAATGTGAAAAACACACAAAAGGTACGCATTGCAACTTTATATTTGGAACCCAATTAGTTTGTATGGTATCGATGGCTTTTATCTCGTAAACAAATTGTCACTTGGTAAATTTTTACAAATGAAATGATAGCCATTATGAGGATACAAAGAGCAACACCTTCTTTAGCCAATTGATAAATCTCAAACAAAAGGGTTCAATGGTGGATCACATTGAGGACTTCCAAAACTTGAATATAAGGGTAAATGATATTCCAAAGGATCATAGGATTGATGTTTTCATAGGGAATTTCAAGGATAACATCCAACATAAGGTTCGCCTTTGGGAACCTGATTCATTGGATAAGGCATTTAGGTTAGCAAGAAAAATTGAACACAAAATTATGGCGACGAGGAAGCCTACCACTCACAACTATAAATATGGAAGCGTTGCTTCCCCTAGCCTTCCACAACCTACAAGGTTGACACCACAACAATTCGAAGAAAAAAGATCAAAGGGGCTTTGTTACAGTTGTGATAGAAAATACACTAAAGGCCATAAGTGTGCTAAGAAGAAATTATTTTGCATAGATTGTGAAGTGGAGGAAAAAAACGAACAAGAAACGTCAAAAGAAGAGGATGTACATCAGGAATCAACCCTAGAGAAAGAAGAAATGAATCCAACGATATCTTGTAATTCATTGGTAGGAATTACTACTCCTAAACTCTCAAGATGGAAGGAAATATCAAGGAGAAAAAGGTAATTGTGTTGATTGATTCAGGTAGTACCCATAATTTTATTTAATGTAAGATAGGCAAGGAATTGAATTGCTTCCTATATCCAGCACCAGAGTATCAAGTGATGGTTACAAATGGAGGTACCATAAATTTCTCTGGAAAATTTCATAATATCAGGTTATCCATGGGAGAATATGTATTGAATAGTCCTTTGATTTCTATTCCAATGGGTGGTGTTGATGTTGTACTAGGTGTCCAATGGCCACAATCTTTCACTACGATAGTTTTCAATTTTTAAGAATTTTTCATGAAATTTTGTTGGGAAGGAAAGGAAGTTGAATTAAGGGTATTGCAGGGAAACTGAGAAAGATAATCAGCTCTAACGACATGACAAAGATTCTGAAGAAAGAACAACAGGGCATAATTGCACAATTATGTTCACTAGAATTTCGCACATTGAAATAATCTATTTCTCTAGATCTTCAAAAGGTCTTGGACGATCATTCCAAGGTGTTTGAGGCTCCAAAAGGCCTCCCACCTATTCCTGATCATGATCATGGTATTCATTTGATTCCAGTAAGTGTTTCTTTAAACATCAGGCCTTAAAGATATCCTATGCCCAAAAGAGTGAAATTAAATGTATGGTTGAAGAAATGCTAGAGTATGGGATAATTCAACCTAGTCAAAGTTATTTCTTTGCACTAGTAGTATTGGTGCACAAGAAGGATGGATCATGGTGCATGTGTCCCGATTATAGGGAGCTCAACAAGCTCACTATTAAAGATAAATTTCCCTTTCCTGTCATTGATGAATTATTGGATGAATTACATGTAGCAATTTACTTCACCAAGTTGGATCTTCGTTTAGGATATCATCAAATCAAAATGAAGCCTAAATACATTTCGAAAACAACATTTAGAACTCATGAGAGACATTATGAATTTTTGATCATGCCTTTTGGCCTTACTAATGCACCTTCTACATTTCAAGGTTTGATGAATTCCATTTTCAAACCCTTAGAAAATTTGTGTTAGTATTTTCTGATGATATACTAATCTACAACAAGTCTTGGAAGGATCATGTTCAACATGTTGACAGGGTGCTCAAACTATTGGAGGAGAAACAATTATATGAAAAAACCTCCAAATGTTTATTTGGAGTATAGGAGGTAGAATATCTAGGTCATATTGTATCTCATGAAGGTTTTAAGGTAGACCATAGCAAAATTAAAGCCATTAAGGAATGGGAAATCCCCACATCCATAAAGCATCTGTGAGGACTTCTCGAGTTGACAAGGTATTATTGCAAGTTTGTTAAGAATTATGGGAAAATAGAAACACCTGTAATAACATTACTAAAGAAGGATGCATTTTCTTGGACTCCAAAAGATCCGAAGGCCTTTGAATATCTTAAATATGTAATGTGCCAAGCACTAGCCTTAGCTACGCCAGACTTCATAAAAATTTATTGTGGAATGTGATGCCTCAGGAAATGGAATTGGTGTTGTATTAATGTAAGAAGGAAGACCCATTGCTTTTGAAAGTCGTCCAATCAAAGGAAAGTATTTACACAAAGCTATTTATGAGAAGGAAATGTTGGAAATACTAAAAGCACTTAAGAAATGCAACCTTACCTAATGGAAAGACCCTTCATGGTAAAAACGAATCATGGAGGCTTTCAAACGCGCAATTCAATTTGTTAGGGGAGAACCGACGGAGCAATGGCTGGTGTATGGCATAGGGTTTCAGCAGGTCAGTTAGCCGTCGTTGCCGCCCCCACGGTTACGCATGATGTAGGATCGGCTTGGAGTCGGGACGCAGCATCAACAGAGTCCAAGGATGGCCACAGGACTTGGCCCACGAATCAAAACAAACAGGTATTGGGCCTCTTAACCCCTTTTTTGGCACGGTGCGTTTTCATGAGGGCGCCGCTGGGCACCCATCTCCACTGTTCGGGGTTTTATGTTAAAAATCTTTCGACCCTCACTGCGTCTGAGGTTGAAACGGCCTCCCACGTGAGCGATGTTCCCTGGATAGATTGCTCTGTCTGCGTTAATGGGAAACAGATCCGGCTGCGTATTCATATGTCTATTTTTGGTATACTGCGGATCCGATCTACCACACTGCTGACGCCTTTAACATGGATCCGAGCTGCCGATCTAGGGCCGATCTCAGATCAAGTATGGGTAGGGAATATGGACCTGGCCCCCCAGGGTTTTGGTTTTCATCCGCCGTCTGCAGAGCAGATCAGGGCTCCGCATGGTAGGTTAGGGATGGATCTACCAGGTCTGGACAGAGATAGGCAGAATCAAAATGATACCTCGTCAGATCCATATTACAAATCTGAAAAATGGGATTTGAGCAAGGCAGATACAGCAGATCTGAAACAAATCTTAATCAAAACCACAGAAGGCAAACACATTTGCATACAGATCTGGGAACAGATGAGTATTTGGGAGCTAAAAAACGAGATTCAGGACAGATTGGGGATTCCAGGGGCGCTCCAAATCCTAATATTTTCTGGGGTATGCTTGCAGGAACAATACACAGTCCAGCATTACAAGATTGCTAAAGATTCAACAATCATCCTCACTCACCGATTGCGAGGTGGATCTAAGGGATCTACATCGAAACCCACAGGATCCTACCACGATGCAGCAAAAGGGAAAGAACCAACAAAGGGGAAAGAAAATGCAACTGTTAATATACCTCCAGGGCAATATATCGTGGATGAAGTACCAGAGAGCCCCTCCATTCCGCTGGATATCCCAGAGGTAGAGTGCATATTCTCAGATCTACAAAAAAAAGCCGTTATATGTAGATTTAACGGCTTCTGGCCTAGAACAGATACCTTGTATCAATGGATCCATACGGCTTGGACAACAAACTGCCAGATCCACCTATGTTCGAAGGGTTTCTTCATAGTAATTTTTCGAGCTAAAGAATATAGGGAAAAAGTACTCACTGAAGGACCATGGTTCTGGGGCAGTGCGAGATTATTTGTTACCCCTTGGTTCCCGGAATTTGATCCAAATACCATGGTGGTATCAAGGATGCCGGTGTGGGTAAGGCTGCACAACCTTCCGATACATTTCTGGCATTTCAAGACCTTATCAGTTATAGGGAATACTCTTGGAAAAATGTTAAAGATCGATACAGTAAGACACTTAAAAGGAATTTTTACCTTTGCTAGAATATGTGTCGAGGTAGATCTCAGCCAAGGGTTACCGGAAAGCATCATCCTGAATTTCAACAATACATAGTGGAAACAACCTCTGGACTATGAGAATACAACATTCAGATGTAGGGGATGTCAACAAACAGGTCATCTGTTCAATGCATGCAAAAGTCTAAACAAGAGCAAGCCACAACAAAGGAAGCACAAAGGATGGCAGAACATAGACTCTATCATGAAGAAGAGAACCGCGGGAAAGAAAGCCCCCTTAGTATCAGAAGACGAAGAAACAAAAGCAGAGGAGGATGATACCACCATTGAGGAGGCAGAAACAGAGAACCAGAAGGAAAATATAGCAGTCAACAAGGAATCACAATCACACTCAAATCAGGCAGAGACCCAGCAAAATCAGGCAGAGATGACAAGTGTGGATCAAGGCACGGGAGGTAACAAACGGCAGCATCACTCAGATACTTCAGATTCAGACAAAGAAACAAGGTATCCAAATGTATCAACCCAGTTAGTCATTGCCTCGACCGAGCCCATTGTGGGAGAGTGGCGCAAGGTCGAAAAGAAAAAGGGGAGGAAAACCTGAAGTCCCTCCCCCCTCCCTCCTCTCTATTCTATTTTTCTTATTCTTTGTGCACGTTAGGCCTCTAATGATGCGTGGGGTGCGAAAGCACTCGAGCCCCCGTGGCAGCTTACGAAAGCTTTTATGCTTCTGGAAATGCTCAGCATATGCAATGTAACTTCTTATTTTTTCTTTAGTAGAGCATCAAAAATGGGTCACAAAGATGTTTGGTTATGACTTTGAAATCATTTATGAAAAAGGGAGGAAAAATATTGTTGTAGATGCACTCTCAAGAAAGGGTGAGGATGTGAAAGCATTTCTTTGTGCCATCTCTGTCATCCAACTAGAGTGGAGAAACGAAGAAAGGGATGATTGGATGAATGGCAGAGACGTGTGGGCACTCATTCAAAAGTTGTAGCAAGATCCTAGTACATCTGATACGTTTAGCTGGAAATATGATTCGTTATGGTACAAAGATTGTGTATACCTCTGTAATAATTCCCAACTCAAACAAAAGATTCTTCTGGAACTCCAGACCTCTCCCTTAGGAGAGCACTCATGATTTTTAACAACTTACCATAGGGTTAAGAAGGATTTTTTTTGGGATGACCTTAAATCTGATATTCAAAGGTTTGTGGTGGAATGTTTGGTTTTCCAACAAAATAAAGTTGAGACAATTAAGACCCCAGGTCTGTTACAACCTTTATCCATTCCAAGTCAACATTGGGAGGAGGTTTCAATGGATTTTATCACAGGTTTACTCAAGTCCAAAGGAAAGAGTTTCATCATGTTGGTAGTTGACAAACTTACCAAGTATGCACACTTTTGTGCATTATCTCGTCCATTTAAATCCGATACAGTTACTACTTCATGTATGGAAAAAATTCAAAATCTACATGGAAACCCAAAGATTGTTGTAAGCGATAGAGATCCCATTTTCACTGGAAATTTTTGGACTAAATTATTTTCTTGTCTAGGTACTGAGTTAGCTCATAGTTCATCTTATCATCCTCAATCTGATGGGAAAACTGAGATAGTGAAAAAATTCTTGGAGGGATATCTTTGTTGCTTTGCATCTGATAAACAAGCACAATGGGTCAAGTGGTTGGATTTGGATGAATGATGGTATAACACTTCCTTCCATACTACAAAAAATATGACCCCATTTATGGAACTTTATGGATATCATCCACCGTCCATCACAACATCTTTAAGAGAAAATTCTAAGGTTCAAGTAGTGGAAGATCACATTGAGAATTAACAACAGCTTCTCCAACTGTTAAAGGATAACCTCAGTTTGGTGCAAAATATAATGAAACAACAACGAGATCAACGTCTCAACGAAAGAAGTTTTTATATAGGTGACTGGGTATTTTTATGGCTATAACCATACAAACAAATGTCCCTCAAGCAAGATAAGAAGGATAATAAATTATCACCAAAGTATTATGGTCCATACGAAGTGTTGCAGAAGATTGGTACTATGGAATATAAATTGGAACTTCCTGCATCTTCCTGAGTGCACCCAGTTTTCCATGTTCCATGCTTAAAGAAGGTCATAGGTGACAAGCTTCTAGTTCAAACAATATTTCCAGAACTTGACGAGGAAGGCAAAATCATATTGGAACCTGAAGAAATCATAGAAACAAGAACTCGACAGCTATGAAATCGATTAGTTTCAGAGTATCTAATCAAGTGGAAGAAATTACCCACTGAAGATTCCACATGGGAGATTCCCCCATTACTATTGTCATTGTAGCCCCTTATTGTTATTCTTTTGCCCCTTTTGTCGAGACATTGTTATTATTGTGCACCATAGAAGCCCACTATTGTTATTGTTGTGCCCTTATGTTATTATTGTTATGTATGCTTTGATTACATTGTGACCCCTTAGACTCCTATATATAGAAATGAGGCTTTGTCATTTGTATCATCCAAGAATTGTTCATTTGTGTAATGTAAAGGAGGTTTCCCCCTCGAAGAGGCTTTTTTTAAAGTCATTGATCTATCTATTCTTCTATTTGTAAGTTGGTTGCATAAAAATTAAGGATTTTTAATCCAAATATAATTTGAGAGAATTTAAATATCTCTATCTCAAATATTCAATCTCTATATGCTATCATTTTTATGTCAAAATTACTATTAACTTCTACATATTTTATATCTTTGTAGGGAAACACTTTCTTGCACATGCATAAATAAAATTAAAATCAATAACCCCAACTAACATTTTTATTTATAAATGCAATATCAAATGCACAACCATAACTATTATTTCATTTCTCACATGCAATACCATAGTTACTATTGCAAACAATACTATTATTGTATTTAACAAATGCAAAACCATGGGAATAAATTCACAAAACCATGGTATTGATTCCCAACTACTCTTTTTGTCCCAAAAACCATGGGTATCAATCCACAAAACCATGTTTATAAATCCAACCCAAACTATTCTTATTATTACCCATGTGATAACATATGTAAATGATATAAAACATCATTATCCTTTTTGTTTATAATTCAAACATTTCATACAAATGTATACAATTATAAAAACATGACTATCTATCGATATTTCAAATGTAAAACCAAAATTATTTATATAAGTAGGCAACATGTGAATGAAGAGTGTGCATGCCTATTTAATAACCAACCCAAATTCATCATGCAACAATTAGAATATTCATACCCATTATCAATTTAGGAAAGCACCACTACATTCGAAAAATATCACATAAGTAACTATAGAATGGGCTATGACTTCGGTCATAATTACTACTGTGGCTCATTAGGAGGAAGCATAAAAAATAAGGATATATCCTCCATAAAATACATATAGGTGAATTAAAACAAAGTTTTCGATACCAACAATAAAGGGAAACATGACCTCCTAATAGATGTAGCTATTTTGATCCAAAAATTATTATCCAGCATAGTTCTAATCCATTCATAATGATATTTAATTTTCATGCATATGTGTCTAACCATAATTCACTATGCAACATTACTAACTTGAAGACACTAATGCAAGCTTTCAAGTCAAAGAAACCAATAATTCCAATTGATTAAAATATTCCATCCACATTTTCTTTAGCTCACTGAAATTCTACAATAGAATGGTTCTGATTGATTAGGTTTAATATGTAGTGTCACCAACAATATTCACACATGTTGGATAAATTTCCAAAGCTTGAAAATGAAATATTTTTTGATATGCATGATGTATAAAGACTCCTCACACTAACACCACCATTGAAACATCAACTTAGAGAATGCTTGGAGTGTATTGTAATGAGCCTTGGCTTCTCCACAGTGCAAAGTGAGTACATCTCTTTGGATTTGTAGGCGGTAGTGACTGTAACGTTCCACTATTAGCACTAGTGGTTGTCATGGTTGTATGTATGATTGGATCTTTCACTCTTTTAATATAATAGAGCCAACACGTTTCATGCATATATTGTTATTGTAGTTTGGCTATCCTGGTTACTCTAATGATATATACAGTTATAATTTACGTATGTATGTATGTATGGAATATTCCATATTTGTTTGTATGAGTCTTATCGAAGTGTGTTGTTGGTATAACTCATCACTTTTGATTGTCATCTATCCTTCTTTCCATCTCGTGATGTCTTTGAGCTTGTGTGTTCCCTTTCAAGTTGCGTGCTATTACAGGGTTCTAGGGGGCACACTCCTCTCCCCTTATGTGTGTTAGAGCCTTTCATGCACCTTTTCTGACTTGCTACAAGGTCACACCCTTGCTTCCAACATGGAAATCCTACTTACCTCTATGCACAACCGCAGTCAAGGAAACACTGTACCACCCATTGTTGGGACTCCTACTCCAAACGGTCTGAGGTCTAGTTGGGACTTCTTATCGTGTAGATCCCCTGACATGTTGGTGGGTCCATCGCTATTAACACAAGGATATCATATGCACTTATACTCATATGCTTAAAAATTCAACAACGCAAAGAGTTAGGAGCCAACATAAAAAACATCCTATACATTTGAATCAAACTAGATTAACTAAATGAATGTCACTTGGAAAATTGAGCACCACCACCCAACCTAGAACTAACTTCCTCTAGTTCATCCCCGAGCCAAAAGTTCTTTCCCATTGATCAAATTTCACTCATTGATATCTTCAATGGGTATTTAATACACTCTTTCATGATATGGCTTCCTTTAGCAGCGTCCTGATTTTATGGATCTTTTTATCCGTTTGCCTAGGATTTTCCCATAAAATATCGCCTTTCTCTCCCATGAGGATTTTCCCATAAAATCTTGCCCTTCTCTGCTGCAAGGCTTTTAAGTTTTTATTTCTCTCCTTTCTCTCCCATGAGGCTTTTCCCATAAAATATTGCCTTTCTCTTCTGTAAGGCTTTTATGTTTTTCTTAAACTTAACATCTTTCTCAAGCTAAGGAACATAATGGATATTTTTCTCCTATTCCATGAAGCTTATGTAAAAGTCTTATAATGAAAGAATTATCCATTCCCATTCACCAATGGGATTTCATTTGGCAAGAATCTCATCTCTTGGTGTCTCATTTTCCAAGTGATTAAATTATCTTTATTTATTTAATAATAAAGTATTTACTTTCATTGTTACACCTCAGACCTAGATTTTTTGTTACAATTCAGTCTTAGCTTAGGTCCAACATGATAGCAACAAAGTGTTACATACAACAAAGGGGTGTTACATACTCCCCCCCTTAACTTTACACTGTCCTTGGTGTATTACTACATCTTACAATTTATTTCCTAGTTCATAGGTATCTATTTCTGAATTTGTAGGTTCCCATCACCTGACCACCTGAATCATATCTTCCGATATATAGGCTTCAAAGGATTTCTACCAGTAAATCTTCTTCCATTGCTACCTGTAACATTTGTTTCAATAAATTTTGTGAGAGACTCTAGATGCAGAAACTCGATTTTGTTTAGCACAATTAATGTCATAACATGATATAGTATTATTATTTGAGTAACTAGAGGTTAATGTTGCCTTCCATTTAACTACAATTCCTCGTTTCATTGTATTTATATAATGGGAAGAAATTCATTTTCTTCCAATTCATTTGTGTTCTTGTCGAACACTTGGTTCCTACAGTCTCCGTGCATTAGTCACAACAAGTCAAACTATCACATTTGACCAATCCACAAGTATAAAAGTATTACATTAGGTTAGCTCAAAACATAACCATCAAAATGATAAATATCATGTAACCATCATAACCCAATCATAGATCACATGTAATCATCATAGACCAAAATCGTAAATTGCATGCATACTAAAACTGAAATAGAATACAAATACTTATCCTTTAATCAATCCTTAGCTTCCACTTATGTCTTTGTTATGGACGAACTCCGAATTAATTTCCATACCAGAAAACCACCCAATTCTTTCCCCTCAATCATGTGCACATATGTAGTGTGTGAATCACACAAATACAACTATACATGTCAACAAACATCATGAAATACCAACATCCACACCAGTACCATATGTACCACATGTACAATGTGTACACCATACTAAATGTTGATAGCATCACATGGATGACATGTACATTATCCACATGTTTTCAAACCATGTTAGTATAATTAGCATAACATCAATCTAACGCCAAAAATTCCTTTCTTTATTCACACTACCTTTAGGCAAGTCCAATGAAACCATGCTCGGTTTTTCGATTAGGGAATAAGGAATTCATGGACTTGTTCAATTTCTATAACTATAGAATAAATGAATAATTTTATGTCAAAGTATTCAAGTTCTTTTATTTAGATAATCATTTTCATGTATCTTGTGGTTGCAAGAAATTTTCAGGAAAATGATAACTTAGAGGTAATCATGCATAATGCAACTTTACAATACCAATAACTTTTTGTTTTGGGATTGAATTTTTCACTAGAGAAGGTCTTAATAACAACGAAGTATGACCTCCACCAAATCATAAAGCAAGATTTTGATTTCTAATCTAGTATGGCCTTCAGTATTATATTTGAAGTTTAATAACAACCTTAACCTTATCTTTAGTCAAGAAAATAATTGTTTGGTAATGAAAAGTACACCACCCATAACCCAGTTATACCATATGATTTCCTATTTTCTCCTTCTTTTTAACACTACTCCCAACACCTTGTTGGCCTTGAATAACTCAGTGTATATCCAAAACTAATCAAACAATCAATACGCATGTACATACATCTATACATGAATCATAAGTGAAGGTTACAATGTTCTCAATTCCAAACCCTCTAAGTTTTTTGGCACTATGTGTACCAGGGTGTGAACCTAGGTCATTTACATGTTGACACCTCACCTTAACATGAAATCAGCCTTGGAAGACAAGAGAATATACCTCATTTGTCAATTATCAATTTCATTAACATGAATTCCCACATCGTTTATGCACAATTGTTATGTTTCCATATTCAAAACCAGATAGCACTATCAATGCAATCTAACAAGTAGATTTCCCCAATACTGCTTGGTACGAAATAATGGTACAAAATATGGATCCGAGATTGTATGATTTGTGAATTAATTTGAATGGATTGATAGATACAAAATGCCTTTGTGCATAATAATTCCTATTACTAGTACCACTTAGCCATCAATATGGTGGAATCATCCTATTAATTTAGCAACGAGCTGTTGCATGGTTTGTTATCCTCTCCCTTCATCACCTAGACATTTTATATGTCACACCTTACTTGATGCATGTATTATTTTACTAATAGAATAAGATCCTTAGATCATCATAAGCTGTATTAATGTAAAATCTTTTGGTTTACCAAAATTTTGTTAATTAATTCACACAAGTCATATTCCGAATCTAGTATATAATTCCTGTTAGTCATTAGGCTACTCTAAATTGCTCTATTTCTACTTCAAGTGAATCTAGCACCACCATATCTAATATTTTTATCATAATTTGTTTATATATAGTGTACAAATCATTTCAATATTATCAATTTCCACAAGAAGTACATTTGTAAAATCTACAATCATTCTACTGGAAGCATCCTTTTTCCTGCTCAAGATTTTGAAAGGTCCCTATTTGTGAGAAAATCATCTATATTTGGATTGACATGCACCTCGAGGTTGTGTAGTTTGAGGTTGCATAGTTTGGATTTTAATTACTATTGTCTTTCTGCTATTAATTGAGAGGCACTAGGAGCTCGTTTTACACACCCATTATGTATTTACACTTGTTGTACTTTTGGGTGCCAGTCCCGTTGACCTTCTTATTAGATTCATAATTTATTAATGTATGAAATCCATTCCAACATGCATACAACGAGTTGTATTGCATGTATTCACACTCTTCACCACTCTTACCCCCATTTCATTCTAGATTAGAAATGTAATTTGTGCTTTTTTCATATCTGAGCTACATTTAGTGGGATATTACATTATGCAAAAAGAAACCTGTAGGTTCCAAACTATGCATATCAAATGAAACATGCATTTTGTTGCTGAATATTGGAATAATGACCTGGAAAGGTTTTATTCCCTTCAATAATGTATATTTGGAGCATTTATCCCTTAAAGGGTGAATTAAATGGTTCCACTAGTGGCCAAACCACATCGAAAAATGAACTTCATCATTACATATAGATGCACCAATAAAAAAAAAAAAAAATTGAAAGAAAAGTATAAAAACACATAGTCTCCTACCACGTACAAAGACCTGTCTTTCTTGAGCTTAATGATATTTCATGGGAAACTTCATGAATAGATACAAATAAGGAAAAACTTCACAATCTATTCTAATATGGAAAACAGTTAATTACCCATCACTACTAATGTTTATAGAATGTCATGAACTTATTTCATATGATCTATATAGATTCCATCTATATACTTTTATTTTTTTGATCTTTCCTCGTGTTGTCCATGATCTATGGAAAGGCACTTGTCTATTTTATCTTTTTTTTTTTCCAGTTATATCATAATATTTTAACATTTATTCCCTTTGTACCTCATCCGTTATTGAGATCTCTATAAGTATAAAATTAATTTCATTGAGCTATGTCTTTGGATAGATTATCTTTACTGACATTGGTTGAATTTTGTTAAGCTATGTCCTTCTATAGATGATGTATAACTCATAATTTAATTTTAATATGAGAAAAGGCATATGATTCGAACTTTCCTTATCCCCCATTACTCCTTTCAACACTTTCTTTCACATTTATAAGCCATGATGACCACACCACTAAATTCATCATCCAGCTTTTCAATAATCATACCTTACAATTATTGCAAATTTGTTCATTCATCAAGCTCGACTATAACCATCTCAAATAAAATCAATTTTAAATTGTGGTAATTAGTGAGAATTTTGAGCCATCCATGCATGTAAGCATACAAATGTAGCTCTTGTAACCACACAAATGAGCCATACATGCATGCCATACATATATGTAAGCACATGCATGTAATCACATCATGTGTTTGTGACAATATCCACTCATCCTATGAAACAAGAAGGCTAGACATATATCCTTCAAGCATAATGTAAATTAACAACACCAAGGAGAAGGTATTCATATTCTTATGAGATGATTTATGCATAAAAAAAACTCATATAAAACCGTACACACAATTCTGTGTAGTTTGTTTATACACAAAGTGCCCACACGTCATTTAATCTCGTTGTTACGTAATAATTATGCAGAATAATATGAAAATAATATCATTTCCATGAAGGAAATTGCAATTAAGTATTGAAACAAACCATGGCATACCATGTTATACATGTTTTTCTATTTCCCACACATTAATGTGTACAAAATAAAATATGTGCAGTGCAGTCCTCATCAATAGAAACGATAATTGAATAATTGTGCACCTAAAAGTACCAATATGTATTTGCCATTAATTGCAGCATATATATCCATCAAGCTATGAATGTTTTGATCTGTACTGTTATTTATTATGGAGAGATTCTTACCACATATGTCAGAGTCAAACAAGTTCATCCTTATGATATTCTAACTTCCTGACGCAACAATTTGGCATAATAATTCCAGTAAAAATTGGGATTGGTAATATTTTTACCCTAGCAAGTAGACAAACTTTTGAAGTTCAACTATGTAGACAATAAGGGACCACACCATGAATTTTGTCTATAAAATGAAAGAAATTCCACATCATGATCGAATCCATGGGAGAAACATTACTTGAAAGATAAGACATATTTGTGCATTGTTTTTAGTATACGAATAGGAAGGGTGGGAGTGAAAAAATATAGGATTTCAAAATGAATGGCTCTGATGAAACACATCACCTCCATGCATTCTTACTCAGATTCAATGGGCACATTTTTGTTAAAAACTAATCCCGTTTTCGGCACTGCACTCTACAAAACAAATTTTACCTATTTAAAAAAAAAATTCGAACTTCACCAATGTGTCTCAAACATCTCCAAACAATGTAAAAACAACATCTTTTGTAAGAAGGAAGTCCTTGATACAATAACACTCTTCCAATTTCAAGCTGACAAAATGGTTTGACCTTTCTTGTCATCTAAGGTCTCTCAGATCCTTATGAATGGTTGACCAGCCCAGGCTATGAGTTATGATCACCTTCGTGTGCACGCATGATCATGGTGGATCAACCTTTACTACCCTCACAAAAATATTTTTAGTATCTACCATTGGGCTTGAGGCCAAAGTTCTAAGTCCTTATTACCTGTTATGGAATATAATCGAACTCCAACCAGGTAGTTCAAAACCCAAGGCACCACACCCAGGAAGGATTTCTTATCATAGCCCATCCCTCTTAGCTTCATTATCGAACTCCTTTATATTAGGAATTTTCCATTTTATTTATTTTCCATAGAGAGGTGGGTGTAGTTAACTATTAGGTTT
Organism: Pinus tabuliformis; assembly: GCA_031772625.1. Lineage (NCBI taxonomy): Eukaryota > Viridiplantae > Streptophyta > Pinopsida > Pinales > Pinaceae > Pinus > Pinus tabuliformis. Next base: position 1,239,242,153 of record CM062819.1, read on the forward strand.
TGTTGACGGTGTTGGACCCGCCAACATGTCAAGGGTATCTCCCCAATAACAAGCCCCAACTAGACTTCAAACCGTTTAGTGTAGGAGTCCCAGTGGTGGGTCTTAAGGTATTGCCTTGACCGTGATGTCACATAGAGGAAAGTAAGATAACTTTGTCAGTAGCAAGGGTGTGACCGCTGTAGTGAGTCAAGGAAGGTGCATGAGAGGTTCTACCATAAAGGGGGTTGGATGAGTGTGCCCCTTGACAACCTGTATCAGTACTCAGCTGGGAAGGGAACACATGAGTGAAGATGCATCACAAGCTGGAAAGGAGAGTAGTCGAAAATCCAAAGTGATGGCTAAACCAACAACACATTTGCAAAAAGATTCTTATAATTGCATACGAATCAAATCATACACAAATACATATGTTAAACAACATATATCATTAAGGAAACTGGAACAATCCAACTACAATAACAACATATGCATGAAAATGTGCTGGCTCTTATTATATAAAGAAGTGTAAGTTCTCATCATATAATACATCGTTGTTAACCTTGTAGCGCAATCACTGGACCGTTACAGCCACATCCACCTACTCCTCCAAAGAGATGAACTATCTCCGTGTAGTGGAGAAGCCAAGGTGTGTTACAATATTGTCCAAGCTTTCTTGAAGATAGTCTTAATAGAAGCTTGGGTAACCAAAAGGCTCTACAATGAGTTATGGGGGACTATTTATAACAAATGGTGGGGTGACCCTTGAAATTCCCCTTTGTGACCATTCAACTACCCTCATGACTCTTAACTTGCTCTATGGTTGTTACATCCACTATTGAGACTTGACTTACACTTGACATGACTCAACATTACAATGCACATGTGCCCATGTGAATAATGGCTTGAACAATCCAAACTAGACATCATTCTAACTTAGACAACTATAGAAGTCCAACTTCTCGACATCCTCATGATGATCAACAATAACATATTGATGCCAACATTGGTAGTCCTTGATAGTGTATGTGTTTTCTGCTGTGACATCTATCTGAAACCTGAACCTTGGCTCCATAGCATCTGGGTACACTACTCGAGCTCCTCTGTCCAACTCTTCTAAAAGCATGCACATCATTTTCTTCAATGTGGTTGGACCAGAAACATACTTGCGCATGATGTCTGCACTCATAGGAAAGTCTGGGCTAGTGGTGGTACGCATCAACTCATCAAAGTACGAGTCAAGCTCCTGCCAGACTTGCTTCTTTGTCTTTACCTGGGTGAGAGTCCCAAGTGATGGGATCACATGTATGTGCACCACAACATCCGTGCTCTTTAATACGCATGCATGGGAAGCATGTATGCTAGTGATAAGTTGTTTTAATTCTTCATAGTTCCAGATCTGACTCTGGATACGTGCTTGTAGCTCGACCGCATTGGCCCTCATCATCTTTGGCAAGTGAAGCAGGGCTACCTTGTACTTCATCATCCATTATTTCATGTTATCAAAATCATTATATATGTTCTTCAAGATACATACTCTTCTCACACATCGTTGCTGCCATCCATGGAGATCGACGACTGCTTAGTGAAAGGTACCAAACTTGGAGTATAATGCTCGCATAATGGTGTCAAGGGACAATACTTCATCTAGTATTTCCTTCTTCAGTTCAGCTCAGGTGGAAATTGTCACCAACTATCCTCATTATTTGGCCACCTGTAGCTCCTTTTCCATTCACTCATTCTCAGCTTTGAGGAAGCGAACACTTGAGCTGGTTGCTTCACCATACACTCTAGTTGCATCAGCCAAAGAAACTAGATGCTTATGTACATCGGTCATGATCACTTACTATTTAACTTGCGCAGGAGATGTTTGGTCCTCCGAAGTCGATACTCTATGATACTGCACAACTCTGTGATGAGATTCGTCAAAGGAGATGTTGTGAATCTATGCTTCCGACTGACCAACAAGGATCTCAGTGCCTTCTTGGTCATTTGAGACTTGCTTATCATCTGGATGCAATGGAGCCGGTGAGTTGACATCTTTGTGGTGAGGCATGAGGTTGGTGTCTTGTTCCAACTCCTGCTACTCCATGTCTGCATCCAACTATTCAAGCACCTATTCTATCTCATCATTAAATTCTTGCCCCTGTGATGGTTCACCCTGTTCACCTGATGCCAATTGCTCAGATGAATCAACTACTTGTATGGGTGCTGCCTTGTTTTCCTGTACATGATGCACCCCTTGCTGTACCTACTATTGTTGCACTTCCTTATCTTGTTGGTGCAACTCTTGTTATTTCTGGAGTTTCTCCCTCGTCTCATGCAACTCCTTCTCTGCTTCTTCCATTCTCTTCTTATTCCCCTGCCTTCACACGATGTGCTTGTCGCAGTACTACCTCTTTGCCTAAATAGTCATAACTGCTTATTCTACAAGTGGATTTGCTCAAAACTTGCAGCTTTGCTCCTCCTCCATGTGATCGACAATCTTCCTCTTCCCTTTATTGCACACAAGTATGCTTGGATCAACTGCTTTTGTTGTTGCTGCTACTACTGCTACTATTGGTGATCTCCATGATGCTGCTTCATGCTGCTTTTCTAACCACTCTACGCTAAATATGACTTGTTCATTGGGTCCAAAGGAATTGTAGCAATGCCTCCATGAGTCTTCCTCGACCCAATGAAATTCCCCATGGATCGAGTTGAACTGAACTCTCATTGAGTGATCCTTCACAATGCAATGTGGGTCATATAGGTTGAAGCTTCGGAGGTTGAACGGGTAGTTCTTCATATGTTCTGCTTCAACATGCGCTTGCTTGATACTATGGATCTCATATAAACCATTCTGCAATAGAAGAGTGGGCCAAGGTGCATTATTATTCTACTACAGTCTAACTATCAATCCTACAGAGATGTCATGTGCTACTTCCTGCATGACAAGTACGTCCAAGGAAAACTTTGGTAGAACATGAAGAAGCTTCTCCAAACTAAACTTTCGGATGAAAGTGTTAGACGGTGAGGCATACCAATCTGCAATGCCTTACAATGCCTCCATTGCTTACTTTGACATGCAGGGTGGATCTTGTTCGAATATCATGTTGTATACTGGGGTGAAAAAATGATCGGACAACCATATGTTTACTCCTCTGAAATTGCATTCGGACAACAACTTGAAATATGCGTTCACAATATTTCTGTAGGTGACCATTTCCACTCCAAGCCTGGGAACTCATGTCGAGCATAGACTACATCTAGGATGTAAGTGGACATGTAAATCTCTGCATGCATACCCTTGAGTGATGGCGAGCCTTTGTGACTTGTTCCTTTAGCTAATGAGCTAGTATGTCAAACTAGTTGCATGGTCTTTCTTCTCTAGCCAGTTGGTCGAAAGCGATCACCAAACTCTGAGAAAAGGTTTCAGTGCTTTCTTGGCGACTTAGTCGAAATGTGAATATGACCAAGAATTGGTATGCCTTCCTTAATAACTTTTTCTTGTAAATCTGGTTGGTTGTCATCCTAAAACGAGCTAGCTCCTTTACCCAATCCTTCAGAATGTCGCTAGAGTTAGCTTTGTTGTTGGGCAAGCTAAATGGAGGACTCATGACCCTCACGAGATCCAACATGTGATACATCTCATCATAATATTGTGCCCAGAAGGTTGCAAGCTTCGTTCCACTGACACTGCTCAAGGTCATCATCTCGGGATCAGTGTGAGAGATGATCCAATGAATCATGTCTAGGCATGTGAATGTGGGGTATCTACATGAAAATCGGTACAAGCTAGACCTGTGAATTTTCATGTACACCTGATGGTCTTCGAGGTGTGCCCTAAAAGTGCACGCGAATGTTTCATTAACCTCTTACCACTTCAGTTTGATGTCCTTGTCTAGATACAACTTTGTATCTTAATAGATTGGAAGACTAGAGGACACTTGCTCAACTGCTGCTCTAGCTACAACTCCATCAATGTTCAGTGATCTTGTTCTCTTGGAAGCCATTGAGATAGATGAACACCTAAAGGATATAGAAACAAGAAACATGCATGGCAAGAAATATGTCAGTGGAAACAGAGGAAATTCAGGGAAGGACACAACACATACCTGGGAAACTGGTGAGCAAGATCGCGCAAATTTCACTCGGAGGATGGGTGACTGGCTACCAGAAATGTGCAAAAGGAAGTTTGGGTTGTCTTGGATGCATGACTGACTGGTGGATCTATGAAATGTGCAATCCATTCAGGTAGTTGGCTACTGGGATTGTGCAATGTGCAATTCTAGCTGGGGAGTGCTGGCCTAGGGACAAATTTGTAAAATTTCTTGGGCCAAGCAACCACTGCCCTATAGAAATGTGTGAAACAGTCCTAGAGTCTAGTGATGGGTAGGAATGTGCATTTATAGAGAGGAAGGTGAGCCTTCCTTCCCCAGATTGTGCAATGTAGCCATGGTGAAGGCAGAGCCCACGCTAAGGTTGGCCCAACTCCCTGAAGGGTAACTGAAAGAAAATAAGACAATGAATGCATGACGATACTAAGTGATGCAGAAGTGATTGAAAGTGAATTAAAAACATGAATGAAAGATTCAACAAACAGATCAACATGCATGTGGGTGAGGCAATTCACCGGTTGGGCAAACATGCGTGCAATACAGTTTCATGCGTGCGACAACAGTGAGATAGCAACGAAAACTGAGACAAAGCTAGGAAAAGCTAGTATAGATGTAAATTATAGCAAGTGTTCAAATAAACCAAGTAAGAAATGCTGACATAAGAGAATACCCAGAAAGCAACAAAAATGCTGAAAAAGACAAGTTGAGGCCACTTACTCGTGAATAGCTGAGCTAGATGTGTCAAAGAGTCCTAGATGTGCTATGGGATGTCAGATCTACATGATCGATGTGAATGAATGAGATCTGATGCGTCGAATAAATAAGTTTGGTCTCTTGATGCATATGCCACAAATCTAGGAAAAAGCGACACTTGGAGGGAAACTTCTAAAACAACTTTGCCTGTAAGCCTCGTCTGCTAAAGATAGCTCCTTGAATCATGGGATTCTATTTTCATGTTGCCTCTTTCTATTCCAGGAAGAACCAGTCATGCATGCATGCAAGTCAAGTTTCTTTGGTCCTGGGTGGAACTAGTCAACCAGACTGCTCATGCATGTAGTTGCTCAACTGCTTGGTAAAATGTGCATTTCTGGCTAGGATCTGAGGCGACTTCCCAAGAGGATTGCATAATTTCTAGGCAGAGCAGCTAACTATTACCGAGATTTTCACAAATCGTGGGCTGAGAAACCCTGCTGGGGAAATTTGCAGAAATCCTGCTCGGAATGTTGGCTGGAAAGATTGTCCAATCGTGGAGCCCAACAGGCTAGTAGAGATGATTATAGAATTTCTAGAGGAAGGCTGGTTACCCTCCAGAAATGTTCAATTTTCAAGGGGAAGCTGGTCAGCCTACATCTGGACTAAGTCCGGGTGAACCACCTATGAGGGGAATGGATCGACTATGATTGACAGCCTGCCTTTGTGATAGGAAAACACTGAAACTTGAGTACTTGATGAAGCAAGACAAAGTGTTGTGAAATATTGGTAGCGAGGCTCCAAAACAGGCTAAGGAAAATTTTGGAGGGTAGTTGTAGCCACTACAACACTTGGTGACACACTGGTAGAACTCCAGCTCTTTGGGTGGACCTTGTTTGTGAAAGCCAAGTCTAACAACTTCGGAAGTATTGTTCAGCTCTCAATTCATCTTGGCTCCACACTAGCTTGATTGTAAGATGTAGCATCTGCCAAACCCTTGGTCAATTAACACACATTCCAAGCCAAGGAAACACAATTGTTTCTATTAGGGTTGAGGGGTACATAAGTGCACAAGAAGTATAGTTGTTAGAGTCTTAGATTCATCTCTGGTGTTGCTCCACTACCAGTAGGACTGGACAATACCCAAGTTGAGTCACATATGAACACAAGCATGGCTCTGTTGCGAGGGAGCTTGGTCAGTACCCTGGGAGAGTTACTTGCATCACCTCCCTGTACAAGAAGCCTTTCTCTTCTTTTGCCTTATTCATTTTTCATTTTGAATTTTTTGACTTTTCATTTTTTTTTCCTTTTTCTTTTCTTCACTGTGGATAACACTTATTCATTTCAGAGGTGGAAGAGGGATCCTGACTTATTGAGGGAAGAAGAGGTTGTTCCAACATAGAAGTATTTTATTGTATCTCTGACATGCCTGTTAAGGTTTCCCCCCTAACGTCACTCTACATCAGTGAGCTAACAAGGGTTACCCCAAAAACAACCAACTAGACAAGGTGACACTAGTTGGTGCATAAGTATTGTGTTATCACCAAGGTTAACTTCAAACAATATGTATTTTCCTTCGATGTATCATGGAATAAAGGTAACAGGCTGATTATGCAAAGGCAAGATGATAGATAACCAAGTATTGATAGTTGTACAAGCCCTCTTGTACTTTACCCAACTCGCTTCAAGAGTCATACATGGTTTCATGCAAGACTAACCTACAAATGAAACAGGTGAACTAAAAAAAATCAAATCAAAGAAAAAGAATAAGAGAAAGTGAAAGAAAAACAAATAAGAAAAGAAGCAAGCAAACAAACCAGCAAAAAAATCATGCAAGCAGACAAGCATGCAATAAAACAAATAAAAGCAAACACTACTCCTACTTCTACACTAATGGTGCATGGACCTAATCACATGAAGTGATACTTCCAATGCAGCCATCATCGCATTGGTAGACCCATGTTTGTGAAGGCTTGGTCCGCGAGCAATCTAGTTGTGCGAACCTGCAAACAAGAATGATATAATAATGAAGACAACCACACTTTGTGTTTCAATGTGCCCACAGGACATGAGCGAGTGCAAGCGCATGGAAATTAGTCTGTGGTCTTATCATAGTGATGGGTGACACTATGTGCAACTTTGAAGCATAAGCACACTCTTGACTGTGACATGACAGAAAATGAAAGAAACAAAGATAACTTGCGTTGCTCACGAGTGCTTGCAATGTAAGGCTCCTCCAATGCATGAGCAATGGGATCGTGCAGTTTGAGGGGAGGAAGTGCAATCTGTGAGTGAGATGGATCTTCAATGCATACATATGAGCATTGAGGAGCCTTGGGTGATTGAACAATTTCATGATCAGAAGTGAGACTAACCCCAAGAGAGCGAGGACCTGACATAACCATTAGCTTAGGCTGAAGTGCATTGACGGTCTTGGGTGTTTCAACTTCATCATCAGATAGATCATCATAAATCAGTGGCTTCGAAAGATCAACTGCAATAGAGTCATGATCGTGATAAAAAATGGAAGTAAATGGATCACGACCACCACGATCAGAAAAATCAATGAATTCTTCGACATCCTCATGATTAGATAAATCAAATAGAGGGGTAGATGAAAAGCGAACAAACTCATCCTATGTGTCTCTGGAAAAGATAGATGAAGGATCAAGTGGATCTTCAATGAGTAACATATCTCCTCCATTCTCAAATGATGGACTAACATTTGGTGAGTCCTGTGAGTGATCAACAATGGGTGCATCTGTGGATGAAGACACACATGCAAAATCATGGATGGCAGGTTCACCAAAGAGGTTAGGAAAGAATGGAGGGGGATCAGATGGAAGGGAGTCATCCTTCATCAAGTGTTGATGCTCAAGCTCCCACTCATACTACTCATGAATGACAGTGCATGTTGGTTGTGCAACACCAAATCTGTCAATGGGTTGTTCCTCGTTCACAACAAGCAAAGAGTCCAGAATGGGAACACAAGACAACATCATCTGGAGAAACACCCCAGTCTGAAGATGGAGGTTGTAGAAAAGAATGCATATGAGAACTCAAAGGACTCACAACCAAATCTGTGAAAAAAATGAGTGAATTGATGTTGGGATGATGTGAAAGATGAACAGGTGTGTGAGCACACTCTTCAACATCACTTGGCAGTGGCGGAGTTGTTGAATGAGAGGAAGGAAAATAGTCAGTTGAGATGGTGTTCGCCTCCACATGAGATTAAGTAGCTCCATCAATGAAGAATGTTGAGAGAGGCTTGATTTCAAGCTTTCTCATGGGATGGGAATATTTCTTAAGGCAATACTCGAACCTCTCCAAAAGATAAGAAAATTTCATCTGGCTCCTCAGAGCTTGAAATTGCAACTCACGGAAGAGGTGCAAAAAATCAATAATTGATTCATATAGAGCCCTCCGTTGCTGTAACAGCTTCTGGTCAAGATGGTCTGGATCAAAATTATAGAATGTGTCTTCAATGAGATCAAATAAGTGCTCAAATGAGTTCACGGTGTCAGCCGGTAGGCTAAGCCCCCAATGAAATGGAGATTCGTGAAGTGTGTATGAAAGTAGTAAACCAGCCTACTCGTTAGAAAACTCATCTTACTCATGAAGCATGGAAGAAAGTTATGTAAGTGCTCAAGCTAGGCCACTTCGCCTTCACCATCATACATGTGATTGGACAAGAGATTGAAAAGCTTCCCCATGATGGAGACATCTTCACGATTCGAAAAACACCGCAGGGCAAGGAGAGTGCAAGACTCCATGAAAGATGTGCAAAGGTTCAAAACTAGATGAGAGGACACAACTTGTCATTAGGGCTTCCTTCTAGTGCCATAAATGTTGATGGTGCTGGACCACCAATATGTCAAGGGGATTTCCCTTGTAAGAAGTCCCAATTAGGCCTCAGATCGTTCAGTGTAGGAGTCCCAGTAGTGGGTCGTAAGGTAATGCCTTGCCCGCGATGTCACACAGAGGCAAGTAATATAACTCTATCAGTAGTAAGGGTGTGATCGCTGCAGTGAGTCAAGGAAGGTGAATGAGAGGTTCTAACACAAATGGGGTGGGATGGGTGCGCCCCTTGACAACCTGTATCAGTACTCAGCTGGGAAGGGAGCACACGAGCGAAGATGCATCACAAGTTGGAAAGTAGAGAAGTCGATAATCCAAAGTGATGGTTAAACCAACAACACATTTGCAACAATATTCTTATAAATGCATAGAAACCAGTTCATACCCAAATACGTAAGTTAAACAAAATATATCATTAAGGCAACCAAAATAGTCCAACTACAATAACAACATATGCATGAAAATGTGTTGGCTCTTATTATATAAAGAAGTGTAAGTTCCAATCATAGAATAGATCCATGTAAACCCACTAGCCCCATTAGTGGAAAGTTACAACCACATCCGCTTGCTCCTCCAAAGAGATGAACTAGCTTCGTGCAGTGGAGAAGCCAAGGTGAGTTACAATACTATCCAAGCTTTCTTCAAGATAGTCTTCATAGAAGCTTGGCTGACCAAAAGGTTTTACATACATTATGAGGGACTATTTATAGCAAAGGGTGGGGTGATCCTTGACATTCCACTTTGTGACCATTCAACTACCCTCATGACTCTTCACCTACTCTATGACTGTTACATCCACTATTGAGACTTGGCTTATAATTGACATGACTCAAAATTACAATGCACATGTACCCATGTGAACAATGGCTTGAACAAGCCAAACTAGACATTATTTTGACATAGACAACTATAGAAGTCCAACTGCTTGACATCCTCATGCTGATCAATAGTAACATATTAATGCCAAGATTGGTAGTCCTTGATAGTGTCCGTGTGTTCCGCTGTGACATTTGTCTGAAACCTGAACCTTGCCTCCATAGCATCTAGGTACATTGCTTGAGCTCCTCTATCCAACTTGTTTAAAAGCATGCACATCATTGTCTTCAATGTGGTTAGACTAGCAACATACTTGTGCATGATGTCTGCACTCGTAGGAAAGTCTGGCCTGGTGGAGGTGCACATCAACTCGTCGAAGTATGAGTCAAGATCCTGTCAGACGTGCTTCTTTGTCTTTGTCGGGGTGAGAGTCCCAAGTGATGGGATCGCATATGTGTGCACCACAACATCCATGCTCTTAAATATTCGTGCACAGGAAGCCTGTATGCTAGTGATCAGTTGTGGTAAGTCCTCATAGTTCCTGATCTGACTGTGGATATGTGCTTGCAGCTCGACCGGATTGGCCCTCATCATATTTGGCGAGTGAAGCGGGGCTACCTTGTACTTTATCATCCATGCTTGCATGTTATCAACAAAATCATGTATGTTATTCAATATGCGTGCTCTTCTCAAACATCGCTACTGCCATCCGTGGAGATGGATGATTTCTTGGTGCATGGTACCAAATTTGGACTACAATGCTTGCATAACTGTGTAAAGGGACAATACTCCATCTAGTATTTCCTTATTAGTTTAGCTCAGGCGGACAATGTCACCAAGTCTCCTCCTTGCTTTGCCACCTATAGTTCCTTCGCCATTCGCTCATTCTCAGCTATGAGGAAGTGAAGACTTGATCTAGTGGCTTCAGCATACACTCCTGTTGCATCAGCCAAAGAAGCTTTATGCTTGTACACATCGGTTACAATCACTTGTTCTTCAACTTGTGCAAGAGATGTTTGGTCCTTAGGAGTCAATACTCTGTGAGACTGCACAAATCTATGATGAGATTCGTTAAAGGAGATGTTGTGCATCTCTCCTTTCGATTGACCACCAAGGGTCTTAGTGCCTCCTTGGTCATTTGATCTTGTTGATCACCTAGATTCAATAAAGTGGGTGAATCAACATCTTTGTGGTGAGGCATGAGGTCGGTGTCCTATTCCAACTCCTGCTACTCCATGTCTGCATCCAATTGTTCAAGCGCCTGTTCTATCTCATGAGCAAAGTCTTGCCCCTGTGATGGTTCACCCTATTCACTTGATGCTAGTTGTTCAGATGAATCAACTAATTGTACGGGCACTTCTTCGTCTGTCTGTACATGATGCGCCCCCTACTGTATCTACTGCTATTGCACTTCCTTCTCCTATTGGTGCAACTCTTGTACTTTCTAGAGTTGCTCCCTCAGCTCATGCAACTCCTTCTCTACGTCTTCCATTCTCTTCTTATCCCTCTACCTTCCCACAATGCGCTTGTCATGCTGCTGCCTCTTTCCCTGAATAGCCATAGTTTCTTATTCTACAAGTGGATCCACTCGAAACTTGTAGCTTTGCTCCTCCTCCATGCAGTCGACAATGTTCCTCTTCCCTTTGTCAGGCACAGGTATGCTTGGCGCTACTGCCTCAGCTGTTGCTACTTTTGTTGCTACTGTTGGTGCTCTTTGTGATGCTGCTTCATGCTGCTTTTCTAACAACTCTACACTGAAGCCAACCTGTTCATTGGGTCTGGAGGAATTGTAGGAATACCTCCATGATTCTTCCTTGGCCCAATGAAATTCCCCATGGATTAAGTTGAACTGAACTCTCATGCAGTGATCCTTCACAATGTAATGTGGGTCATATAGGTTAAAGATTTGGAGGTTGAACGAGTACTTCTTCATCTGTTCTACTTCTACATCTACTTGCTTGATACTACAAATCTCATATAACCCAATCCACAACGGAAGAGTGGACCAAGGTTCCTTCTTGTTCCGCTATAGTCTAGATGTCAATCCTGCTGAGATGTGATGTATTACTTCCTGCCTGACAAGTACATCCAAGGAAAACTTTGGCAGAACATGAGTAGGCTTCTCCGCACTGAAAATTTGGATGAAACTACCAGATGGTGAGGGATACCAATCTACAGTGCCTAACAATGCCTCCATTGCTTCCTTGGACATGCATGGTGGATCCTGTTTGAATATCATCCTATATACTGGGGTGACAAAATGGTCAGACAGTTTTATGATTAGTCCTCTGAAATTGCATTCAGACAATAACTTGAAATATGTGTTCACAACAGTCTCTGCCAGTGACCATGCCCACTCCAAGCCCAAAAACTCATGTTGGGCACAAACTACATCTAGGATGTAGGTGGACATGTAAATCTTTGCATGCATACCCTTGGGTGACTGGCAAGCCTTCTTGACTTGATCCTTCAGCTGATGAGAAAGTATGCCAGACTAGTTGCATTGTCTTCCTTCTCTAGCTAGTTGGTCCAATGCCATCACCCAACTCTGAGGAAAGGTTTTAGTGCTTGCTTGGCCACTCAGTCGACATGTGAATATAACCAAGTATTGGTACTCCTTCCTCAATATCTTTTTCTTGTATATCTGGTTGGGTGTCATCCTGAAACGAGCTGGCTCCTTTACCCAATCCTTCATAATGTCTCTAGAGTTAGCTCTCTTGCTGCACAAGCTAAATGGAGGACAGATGACAGTCACGGGCTCTAAAATATGATACATCTCATCATAATCTTGTGCCCAAAAGGTTGCAAGCTTCATCCCACTGACACTGCTCAAGGTCATCGTATCAGGAGCAGTGTGAGAGACGATCCAGTGAATCATGTCCACGCATGGGAACACGTGGTATTTGCATGAAATCCGATACAATTTTGACTTGTGAATGTTCACTACACCCGAAAGTATTCAAGGTCTTCCCCAAAAGTTCCTTCAAATGTTTCGTTAACCACTTGCCACTTAGTTTGATGTCCTTGTCTAGATACAACTTTGTATCTTCATAGATCGATAGACTAGAGGATGCCTGCTCAACTACTGCTCCAGCTGCAACTCCATCAGTGTCCTGTGATCCTGTTCTCTTGGAAGCCATTGAGACAAATGAACACCTGAAAGATCTGGAAACATGAAACATGCATGGCAAGAAATATGCGAGTGGAAACAAAGAAAATACTAGGAGGTTGGGTGACTGGTTGCCCGAAATATACAAAAGGAAGTCTGGGATGTATGGGAGGTAGGATTGGTTGTTGGATCTATGAAATGTGCAATCCAATCAGTCAGTTGGCTACTGGGATTGTGTAATGTGCAATTCCAACTGGGAAGGACTGCTGGCTTAGGGACAAATTTGTGTAATTTCTTGGGCCAAGGATCCACTTCACTCCAAAAATGTGAAAATAGTCCCAGAGGCTAGTGATGGGCAAGAACACACATTTTTGGAGAGGAAGGTGAGGCTTCCTTCCCCATATTGCACAATGCATCTTTGGTGAAGGCAGAGCCCAGGCCAAGGTTGGCCCGACTCGTTGACAAGAAATTGAAGGAAAATAAGTCAGTGAATGCATGGTGACACTAAGTGATATTAGAACTGATTGACAATGCATGAAAAACATGAATGAAACATTCAACAAAAAGATCAACGTGTAAGTGGGTGAGGCAGTTTGTCGGTTGGGTAAACGTATGTGCGAAATAGTTTCATGCATGCGACAGTAGTGAGATAGCAACAAAAACTAAAACAGAGCTAAGACAATCTAGTATACATGTAAATGACAACAAACATTCAAATGAAACAGGCAAACACACTCACTCAAGAGAATACGTAGAAAGCAACAAAATGCTGAAAAAGACTAGTTTAGGCCACTTACCTGTCAATAGATGAGCCGGATGTGTCACAGAGTCTGGGATGTGTTGTGGGATGTCAAAGCTCCAAGATCGATGTGAATGAATGAGATTTGATGGGCCGAATAATTAAGTTTGGTCTCATGACGCGCATGCCACAAATCTAGGAAAAAGAAACACTTGGAGGGAAACTTGTCAAACCACTTTCCATGTAACCCCCGGCTACTAAAAATCACTCCTTGAATCATGGGATGCCTTTGTCATGCTGCCTATTGCTATTCTAGGAAGAACCAGTCATGCATGCATGCAAGTCAAGTTTGTTTGGGCCTGAGTGGAAATGGCCAACCAGACTGCTCATGCATGCAGTTTCTCAACTGCTTGGGAAAAATGTGAATTCTTGGATGGGAGTTGGGCTAACTACCTAGGAGGACTGCGTAATTTCTGGCCGGAGCAGCTGACTACTACCCAGATTTGTGCAAATCTTGGGTTGAGCAACCCTGGTGGGGAAATTTGTGAAAATCCTATTGGGAGTGTTGGCTGGCACGATTACACAATCCTAGAGCCCAGCAGGCTGCCAGAGAGGATTGTGCAATTTCTGGAGGGAAGGTTGGTTACCCTCCAGAAATGTGTAATTTTCAAGGGGAAGCTGCTCAGCCTGTAGCTGGACCAAGTTCGGGTGAACAACTTGTAAGGGGAATGAATCGACTATGATAGAGAGGCTGCCTTTGTAGGAGGAAAATATTGAAGCTTGAGTACTTGACGAAGTAAGACAAAGTGCTATGAAAGGTTGGTAGGGAGGCTCTAAAATAGGCTAAGGCAAAATTTTGGAGGGTGGTTGTAGCTGCTACAACAAGTTCTCAATCACAACTTTCTTTACCTATCTAGTATCGATACACATATATCATAGGCTATCTCTATTCCTGGTGGAACGAACTTCTCTGCAGAAGAACTTGAATGGATTGTTTAACTCAATAGATATTTTACAAGATTTCCTTACCAAAGAGGGTAAAACTAGATGTCAGTTATTCAGATCGAGTAACATAATAGACATATGAGGTCTTTAAAACGATCTTGCTATCCCAATTTTGTGTATCCTCCGTGTTCCAAATCTACAATGCATAGGAAAGATAGAGCTAACACTATGTTGTCAAAGTGAAGATTGGGATAAACACTATCCACACTAACTGCTTTTATGGGAGTGTTAATAAGGATAACCATTATCCCTTGAGTGCTTTTATGGAGTAGACCTATTCTTCAATAATTTCATTATTTCTAGAAATGTGTATGCTATTTATTTGTACAAATGTGCAACTCGTTCAACAATCGTACATGAACACCTCCAAACCAGTGGATAAGGAAAGAAGATAAGGCAACATTATAGATCGAGAAGGGAAAAACTAGTCGATAAGGAGATTTTATCCTTCAATCAAGTGACGTTGCAATTTCAATTTACCAAAAGAAAATTATCAAAGCAGGCATAATGGAGCATTCCTTAGAAGCTCAAAGGTGCAGGGTTTTATAAGGCATGACTTCAACTCATATCGAGCGCGCTTACCCATATATTTTCACGCAAAAAATATTTAAATATTCAATTGTATGCTATAAAAATATTTTTATGAATACTGAATAGCATTATATAGAGTTTAGCCTTTATCTACAGATCACAAAGTCGTCGATCAATGTTCCAAATATTTTTCCATATCCTTATCTCAGATACGCCTCTAATTTTTGAACATCATGATCTATCTCCACCCTACAATAGTCAATTCCAATCAATGTTTGTAGAATGGGGTAGTTTAAGACCAAATCACATCCAAAAACTTATTAGATTAAGAAATATTTTCCATTTTTAACCCAAAAAACCATAGTTGAACGTAAAACACAGTGAAGTGCCAATTTCTTTTCCAAGGGAAAAATGTTCTGTTAAATCGCTCTTCAATATAACCATGAGCAGAGGACATTGACGTATAATAGATGTGTAGTAGGCTAGCTTGACCAATCCTCGAGACGCCATTGTCAAGGATTGGGGTTTGATCACAATGACGTTTGACTTCCTTGTGCGTATAAGATGTCCAAATGTAGTAAAAATTATGTTTCATTTAACTTGCATTTGGAGTCCGCTAAGATCCTAGGAGCTTGGGTTAAAGATCGTGCAATTTGTCTGTGACATCAAGGGTCATGGGGTCTCGCATTTTTATTCGTAGGTTGATATTATTTTATCCACCCATTCAATATTCAAGGTGCCCTTAGTGGTTGACCCCCACCTCAAGAGTCTTGGATTGGGAATGGATTCAATATGATTAAACCCTTGATAACACAAAAATAACTAGTTATCGCTTTATTCATAAGGCATATTTATCCCAAAAGAAACCATATGGTCTCTGTAGTGCTTGGTTGGGTTTCTACCTAATTGTTTTGGTTTGTCAATAATGATGTACAACATCTTGGTAGTAAGGAGAGGAGTCAAAATATTTGATCATAATATCTAGTGAAATTCATATTAGTGAATAATGAATTACTATAAGTTATATTATCTTCATCATTCTTCTTCATGTATACAATAAGACATTAACTATGATCTACGTGAAGGCATTCTTAGAAATTACTATTTATCCAAGTGAATACAAATCCACCAGTGTCATGACCTTGCTTACATCATTCAAATCTGCCATAAGCCCTCTGGCAATTTTCGAAGAAAAATTTATTCTACTGCAATAATGGATGCAAATGGAAATTTTCACTTTATTATTTAATCCCATGGCGTTTCCATAAAATGAGAACTTTTAAATGAAAGTAAAGGAATAATTTGTTGCAAAAGTGTGAGACATGTTTGCTCTTCTATGAAAACAGTAAGGTGCATGCCTTGGATTTTTAAATATTAGAATCATGTGAATTCTAATGTAATAGAGACTACATTGACCTACAACCAAGAATTCCTTGGTTGTTATGAAACAAAGTTTATAAACCATTCCATATGTACCATAAAATATTCTTGCCATAGGATTAATAACTTGGTGGAAGATTAATATTCTTATATTGCATGGTCTGTGTTTCTCCATTCGTTATGGAAGATAAAAAAATTCCCTTCTAAAATAATATCTTAAGCGATCCTACATTTCATCCAACTGTGTCCTCTAATCACCTATGCTATTATGTTTACATCAGACATGTTGGACTTCATCCACGACTCAAACAACCTCAATTTAAAATTACCTTTGGTTTCACAGTCCTCCTCCAATAAATTATTTTATGATTTAGTTTCAACTTTCATGGATTATAATGCCTTAGAGTACTACTCTAGAACTCATTGGAATATTTTTGTTATAGCAATTTTATAACCAAACCCTTAAGTGCAACTTCTTATTTGTTTGTTTAGGAGCTACAACTCATTCATATCTTACAGATGTGGGTTGACCCGTAGGTCTCAATATTTGAAATTTTTCTCTGATACCATTTGTCACATACCTCCTTGACACAATACTAACAATCACCAACACCTCCAAACACTAAATAAATTTAGTTTCA
Organism: Pinus tabuliformis; assembly: GCA_031772625.1. Classification (NCBI taxonomy): domain Eukaryota; kingdom Viridiplantae; phylum Streptophyta; class Pinopsida; order Pinales; family Pinaceae; genus Pinus; species Pinus tabuliformis. The sequence goes on from CM062819.1 coordinate 1,239,258,998, forward strand.
ATTAAATTTATATTCAATAGTTGTCACATGCATAAGTATTCAACCTTCTTATAAAAAAGGATATCATATGCAATTATACTCATAGGCTTAAAAACTAGACAACATAAAGAGTAAGAAGCCAACATACATAACATCCTATGCAATTGAATCAGACAAGATTAGCTGAAAGAATATCACTTGGAAAATCAACCATAGTCAGCCAACCTAGAACTAACTTCCTCCAGTTCACCCCCAAGTTGACAATTCTTTCCCATTGATCAACTGCCTCTTGTTGATCTCATCAATGGGTATTTAATGCCCTCTTTCATGATATGGATTCCTTTAGCGACGTCGTGCTTTTTTGGATCTTTTTATCCATTTTCCTAGGTTTTCCCAAGAAAAGATCACCTTTGTCTTCCACGAGACTTTTCTATAAAATCTTTCCTTCCTCTCTTGCAAGGATTTTATGTTTTTCTTCCTCGGCTTTCTCTCCCGTGAAGATTTTCCCATAAAAGTTTGCATTTCTCTCTTGCGTGGCTTTTATGTTTTTTTAAACATAACATATTTCTTTAGCTAAGAAACTTAATGGATATTTATCTCCCATTCCATTAATCTAATTTAGAGTTTGATGTAGAAGTCTTATCATGAAAGAATTATCCATTCCCATTCACCAATGAGATTTCATTTGGTAAGAATCTCATCTCTTGGTGTCTCGTTTCTAAAACGATAAAATTATTTTATTTATTTAATAATAAAGTATTTAGTTTCATTGTTACACCTCAAATCTATCTTTTCAGTTATGATTCAGTGTTAGCTTAGGTTTGACATGATATGAACAAAGTATTACATGCAACAGAGGGGTGTTACAGAGGAGTCAAACTTAACCACTAGTAAGCTATAGAGTCAGGTTATAATCTAGCCAATGGGAGGGAATGTGGTTCCATTCTATTTGAGTGCATTTTGTTCCATGAATGAGTAGAGTAGTTGAGAGAGAGAGAGAGAGCACAATCAAAGAGGGTTTGTTCACTGTAGTAGTTCACAAACCATAAGCCCCACTCCTTTGTACTTACATCCATTTGCATTTAGAGAAAAAAAGAGCACAATGAGCTCACCCTCCATTGGGGTTTTATCCCATAAGGATTTCTCATATCATATGTTGTGTCATTATTGTTTTGAGTAGTTTTATTTTTGTCTCTTCTCTATTTTCCACATTCAACATATTGCATGCCTGGAAATAATAACTTAATTAATCGATAAGTATAAAAACATAACCCTCATAAAATAGATTTCAAATTTTAAGTATAATTTCATTAAATTTGCTATGACATAATATATAAAATAAGTACATAAAAATAAACTTATCTCATCTTAAGGCAATAGTTTTACCAATATAAAAAAAATAAAAAAAATACACATTGATATTTTTAATATTATCCTAACATTTAGGATTAAAATAAATATTTTCTCATATTCAATTTTAAAATATCATATTATATTATAATTTTATTCATTGTGTAATTAAAGAAAATAACATTAAATATATAATCCATTCAAATTTTTTTTACACATTTCCTCCCCCTTCTCTCTTAAGAAATCCACTTAGATGCACAGTGTTTTTCTACGTTACCCAATCCACTCGATGCAATAAACTTAGGTGCCAACCCTTTTGTTATTATGCGGATACGCATTCTTTTTGAATCAGTTCACTTTCGAGGTTCCTCTACCCTTTTCATCCGCCTCTCACATATGTCGTCTGCTCTTTTGCGGATTAAATGACGTCTGTTGGATTGAATTTCATGGTTTACGGGATTAAAAGATGTTTGTTTGATTCAATTTAACAGTGGCGGCACACAAGGCTTGTTCTCAACACGGATGTGTACAGCATTACCAAAGTGTGTGCGTGGGGTTTCAAGATGGCTTCAGATTCGGAAGGTTCTACAATTGCGTCTTGCTTACGTTATAGCTAGCCGTCCATCTTGTCCATCTTACGTCAAATGCGTGGACTTTTAACGTTGAGGCTGATTTTGTCCATCTTGCTTCAAATTTGAAGTAATTGAGGGCAGAATTCTAACAATTTAAGCTAAGTTTCCCGTAATTTTGCTTTTTTTCGAGCTTTTTTTTTGGTTACGTTAAAGATTATTTGTTCGAAGGGATGAGGCGTACTTGAAATTCTCTTTGTTGTGATTTTGGTGTAAGAAACAAATTTACGAAAGATAATTCCTTTTAAATTTTTTTCGGAATTTAAGATTTTTAGAAATCAGTTTTGCTTCAAAATTCACAGATAAAACATATGAGCTGTGGCTCTTCTATTCATCACACAAAACTTGATTTTTACAATGAACTCGGTGAAGGGTATTTAACCTTTTCCAATTAACGACTTATCTAAAATAACTTGACATGCACACACTTAACTCAGTTAACTAACACTCTAAATATGCACTACACTTAACTTCTCAACGCTCAACACTCAGTTAACTGAGTCTAATTTTAACCAACTCCTCATGCAATAGTAACAATTTTTTTTTCATTTAATACTCTTAATGAAATGCATTGAGAAAACGTCCCAGTCAAGTAGCTGTGAATCTTATTTCAACAGTCTCTCTATTTACATAGAGTATGTTTTTCATCAAGCAATTTGTCGAATCTCTCCTAAAAACTTAGTCAAATTATTCAAATTTATCAATCTTATGTAGCTCACTATTTTCTCTGTCTCTGATATGTTATTCGCTGAAGCGTTTCACTTGGTAACTCATCGAGTCCTAAGGTAATTAATGATTTCCTGACAAATTTCCACTTTTTTCGCTCAATGTTGCCCTTAAATTTGGCTTTGTTGATTAAAAAATTATAATCCGCCCATTGTTATGAGCCAGAGATCTCGTTGCATTCACAGTTTTTCATCTGAATGAAACTAATATCTGCAATGTTCCCTAATGTTCATGCATATGTAATCATAGGGAAATCTGGCTTCCTCGGTCAAAAAATTGATAGGCTCTTATGTTTTATGTCTGAAATTCCAATTTTTATATTCTATATATGGGTATATATATTGATTTTCCACTTCAACCTCTAACGCCAAAGGTAAAACTAATACTATTCTCTGTACCGCTTCTTTCTAACCTTTAAAATTTCTTTTATTAGAATGATTGATTCAAATTTTTAATATTTTAAAGATATCTTCCTTTGCAATTTTTCCTACAACCCTTAAATATGCTACCTTTTAGTCAGAGATATTTGAGTCATATCTTGGTAGGTCTCGTACAGTGGCAACGATATTTGTTTAGAATTATTTGAAGTTTGTGCATGACATTCTCAAGTGAACCCTCACTTTGCCCACATTGTTGTTTTGCTTTATCTTTGTTGTTTTGCTTTATCTTTACCACAGTTTTTGTTCCAAACCAAGTTAAATTTACCAAGTCCACATTGTTGTTTTGCTTTATCTTTGTTGTTTTGCTTTATCTTTACCACAGTTTTTGTTCCAAACCAAGTTAAATTTACCAAGTTAAATTCTTGCTTCGAATGTCTATTTCAAACAAATTTTCTGTCACATTTGAATTAGATTCTTGTGAGAGTTATTTATTGTAAATCAACACCTGTAATTCTTCATCATTTTATTTATAAAAATACTATAAATTTGTTTATTCTCTGATCCATGCTTCAATTTAGGGTTTAAATTGTTTTAATTTGATGGATTTCGCTTGCTTATAAGTTTCATTTGCACACCTTTGCAGTTCTGGTTTGGTAGACTAAGCTCCCAAAGACAATATCAGGCAGATCCAAGCTAATAAAATGTGCTCGAAAATCAAAATATTGCATCCAAAATGTTTTTCTGTTGAATCTTGCAATCATTTTTAAAAAATGTTCGCATTTGAATAATTGTTCTAGGTTTTAAGATCGACCCTCAAACCTATTTTCACTAATGATAAGTCGTTAATAATTCCAACCAAAAGCAATAGCGGTGGATGAAAGGAGCCCTCTCTGTAAAGGGGTCTAGAGTGAACTATAACACAAAGAAAATCATGCTTTAAATTGTCCTTGGTTAATGAAAATATATAAACCCAAGCTCCATGTGAAAATACGCTAAAAACAAAAGAAAATTTCCCATTAATGGCATGGCTGATATGAAAAATGGCCTCTCACAAAGGTTAAAGGAGTGGAGAAAAAATGGAACAAATTGTTTCATAGTATTTTTTGAAGAGCTTATAGATCATTCTTGAAGCAAGAATACCTTCTATAAGTGTCAAAAAACATTTCGATTCATTTAAGACATTCTTATGTTCATCCGTGGTACCTAGAAAGCAAGATCAATGGTTCAATTTAGTAGTGGGTAATTCAGACATTCCACAACAAAATATCGATTTATGTAAAGCCTATCGACATGGATTGATCGTGATAGATGTGATGCTTTCACAATGTTCAAAGGACCATTTAAACACTTCAGCATTATCGAGTTAGGCTTGCAACTATATCTTGTTCAAGTTCCATCAACGCAGGTGGAGTATGGCCTACAACCCATGGTTTGTTCAATTTAAATCTTGGAATGAGGTGGTAAAATGTTTCGAAGGAAGACCCAATAGAGTTACAGTGGCTTCTACAAAATCTGTTAAGTATGAAGCCAAATTCACAGAGGATTCTAGATTAGATTTTTCTAGATCTCTAGGATTCTAGATCCTCCTACATCGCCAGTGGCTTCTAGATCCATCTGAATCACATACAGGATTCTAGATCCTTCTTCTGCCTCTATAAATTTGTAATTTCTCTGGCCAAGGAAAGCGAAGACCCAAGCCTGTTATGTAATGCAAAGTGATTTCTGTTCTCCAATGATTGTTTTATCTATTCCCCTATTTCTAATTAAGTAATCTTGTTGTTTCTCCATTTGTCTATCTCTGTGAATTATTCTCTGCTATTGCCATCTATGTCTATGAGTATAAATCCGTTGTGTGTTATGTATGCTCTGATCTAACAACTGGTATCAAAGCTAGGTTTCAATATCCACCGTGCAAGCCACTTAGTGCCATCGCCTTGCTCTGGTAGCGTTCATTAAAATGTTGGTTGTTACCCCTGAAGCTATTGAAGGATCTGTCCAGGAAATAGCTGAGGAATGCTGGAACTAAAAGACAATGGCTGCAAGAAAAACAAGGTCGTGGACCTATGTTGAAACGTGTTGCTGGAGTTTGAAAAGTGGAGATCCGTGGAGATTGGAGTTGAAATGTGGTGTTCGTAAGTTTCTTTTTACGTCAAGCTTGCATGTATATGTCAAGTTTTTTTCTCAAACTGACATGTGTATGTGTGAAATGTGAAAAGGTTAAAACATTATATATGTTTTTATATTTATTATGAAACATATATAATTATATGTTGGAATTTTGAAAAGTATATTTTAAAACGGAGCAGGAATTTTGAAAAGGGTATTTTAAAAGGAGGAAGGTCATTATTACCAAATTTTGAAGAGTAATAATTAAAGTTTTATTTTTAAGTGGAGATTTTTTGTTTTGGGGCATGAATTTGATTGAAAATGGAGACAACACTTACAAATATGGAGAAGTTGAGTGGGGATAATTTTGCCCTATGGAAATTACAGATGGAGGATATATTGATTTTAAAGGATCAGTATTTGCCGATTGAGGGCACAACAAAGAAACCATCATCGATGATAAATGAAGAGTGGAATAAGCTAGATAAAAAGGCGATTGCAAAGAATGTTATTTTAATGTGTCCGGAGAAAAGACGGCTGAAGGATTATGGAAGAAGCTCCATGATCTATATGAGAAGAACACAACATCAAACAAAGTGTTCTTGATGAAGAAGCTTTATAATCTCAAAATGAAGGAGGGTGCTTCAGTTTCTGAGCACTTGAATGCATTTAATATTATTACTAATCAGCTTGCCGCCGTTAAAATCATTTTAGATGATGAAATTAGAGCTATTTTGCTAAAGTGTTCTATGCCAAACAGTTGGGAAAATTTAATTGTAGCTATGAGCACTTCAGTAACTATAGGGACCTTGAATTTGATGATGTTAGCAGTAGTTTAATGAATGAGGAGTTGCGACGCAAGTCAATTGCGGAAAACCAAGGAGGAGAGGCTCTAGCTCTAGTTGATCGTGGTAGGAGAATGGATCGAGGCCGACAAGGGCGATCAAGATCAAGAGGTCGATTAAAATCAAGGAGATGAAGGATCGTCTACTTTCATTGTGGCAAACTCGGGCACATAAAGAAAGAATGTTGACTCTGGAAGAAAGGACAAAAGGATCAGAGACCGTCTAGTACAAATCACAAGTCATCCAGCACAAATGAAGGTGAGACTACTGCTGTAGCCACAGATGGTGATGTGTTGTTTACTGTTTCAGTAGAGGATGCATGTGTATATACATCGGGCAGTAGCTTTGATTGGATCATTGACTCTGAGGCATCTTACCATGTAACTCCATGCAAAGATAGTTTTGTTTCATATAATCCCAATGATTGTGGTAGAGTGCATTTGGGGAATAATCATTTTTGCAGTATTGTTGGAGTGGGAGATGTCCAAATCAAGATGAAAGATGGACAAGATATATTGTTGAAATAGGTCGGGAATGTACCAGAAATGCACATGAGTTTAATCTCTATGGGACGATTGGATGATGAAGGTTATTCGACAAGCTTTGGAAAAGGAGGCTTGAAAATTAGCAAAGATGCATTGGTCGTGTCCAAAGGACCCAAGACAAGAACATTATACATATTGAAGACATTGATAGAAAAATCAAATTTGGCTGCTGTCACAAAAGAAGGAAATTCAACAGATCTGTGGCATAAGCATTTGGGTCACATGAGTGAGAAAGGCTTAAAAATCCTTGTTGGTAAAAAAATATTGCCAGGTTTGAAATCCTACAATATTGATTTTTGTGAGCATTGTATATATGGTAGACAAAGAAGGGTTTCATTCCTTAGAGGTGGCCATGACAGAAAGAAAAAAGTGTTAGAATTGGTACATTCAGATGTGTTTGAGCTTGTTAACATCAAATCATTAGGAGCAGCATCATATTTTGTAACATTTATAGATGATGCATCCAGGAAGGTTTGGGCATATCCTATGAAAAATAAAAGTGAAGTGTTGGGAATATTTCAAAAATTCCATGTTTTTGTTGAAAGAGAGACTAAAAAATTGCTGAAGTGTTTAAGAGCAGATAATGGTGGAGAATATTGCTCAAATGCATTTAACGAATATTGTAACAGGTTTGTAATAAAGCATGAGAAGACTATGCCAGGTACTCCTCAACAAAATGGTGTTGTATAAAGGATGAATCGCACCATTAGGGAAAAGGTGCGAAGTATGTTGTCCAATTCTGATTTGGAGAAGAATTTTTGGGCCGAAGCAGTCATGACCGCTTGCCACCTCATAAATAGATCTCCAACTACAGCCTTGGATTGCAGTATCCCTAAAGAAGTTTGGACTAGTAAGAATTTGATTTATTCTCACTTGAAAATCTTTGGATGTGAAGCATTCGTACATATTCCCAAAGAAAATAGAACTAAGATAGATGATAAATCTATGAAATGCATTTTTTTGGGATATGCGGATGAAGATCCTAGTTATCATCTATGGGATCTAGTCAAACATAAAACTATTAGAAGCACGGATGTTATATTTAATGAGTCAAAAATGTTGAAGAGGACTATAGGTGAGTTGGCGGTCAAGAAGGTTATTGACAAGTTTGAAGAGGAGAAGGAAAACATACCACCAATACAAGAAAATGAACAACAAATTTAGGAGCATGAAGAACAACAAGTGAAAAATAATGAACAACAAGAAGTAGGAATCTTGCATGAACCTTTACAGGAGATTCAACCTGATAATGCACCACCATAGTTGGTTCACAGAACTTCTAAGCCTCATAAGCCTTCGCAAATGTATCCTCCTTCAAACTATATTTTGTTGACTGATGAAGATGAACCTAATTGTTTTCAAGAAGCTTGTAAAGTTGAGCACAGTAAAAAATTGAAGAAAGCAATGGAAGAAGAAATGAACTCTTTGTAGGAAAATAAAACTTGGGAGTTGGTAAACCTCCCAAAAGGTAGAAAGGCTCTACAAAAAAAATGGGTGTACAGGATTAAGCATGAAGGTGACAAAAAGAAGGAGAGGTATAAAGCAAGACTGGTGGTGAAAGGTTTTGCCCAAAAAGAAGGTATTGACTTCACTGAAATTTTTTCACCTGTTGTTAAAATGTCATCCATTAGAGTCATTCTTGGTCTAGTTCTTGCTTTAGACCTAGAATGTGAATAGTTAGATGTAAAAACTATTTTCCTTCATGGTGAATTGGAGGAAGAAATTTATATGGAGCAGCCAAAAGGCCTCATAGAAAAAGGAAAAGAAGGCCCTGTTTGTAGGTTGAAGAAGAGTCTCTATGGAATGAAATAGGCACCTCGACAATGGTACAAGAAATTCGATTCATTCATGTTGGAACATTGTTTTTAGAGGTTGGAAGCTGACCATTGTGTCTATATCAAGAAGTATGACCAAGGAAAGTATATCATATTATTGTTATATGTGGATGACATGTTGATTGTTGGGCATGATAAGAATAAGATCAATATGTTGAAAAAATATTTGGGTAGCAAATTTACAATGAAGGATTTGGGACCAGCACAACAAATATTGGCCATGTGGATTATCCGTGATAGGAAAAACAAAAGGTTGTGGCTATCACAAGAAAAATATATCAAGAAGGTGCTTGACAGGTTTAATATGAAGGATGCCAAGCCAGTTGGTATACCCCTTGCAGCCCACATCAAGTTGAGTATTGAATTATGTCATAGTAATGACAAAGAGAAAGAAGAGATGAGCAGAATTCCTTATGCTTCAGCAGTTGGAAGCTTAATGTATGCCATGGTATGCACACGCCTAGACATTGCATATTCAGTGGGAGTAGTGAGTAGGTTCCTTACCAATCAAAGCAAACAACATTGGCAAGCAGTAAAATGGACTTTAACGTATCTCAAGGGTACTAGTTATTATTGTTTATGTTTTGGTCATGATGAGACTGTGCTTGAAGGATTTACAAATGCAGATATGGCTAGAGATATGGATACCAGAAAGTCCACTACAGGTTATTTGTATACATTTGCAGGTGTAGCAGTATCTTGGGTGTCAAGGCTACAAAGAATAGTAGCCCTCTCTACAACAGAAGCAGAGTACATAGCTACAACAGAAGCTTGTAAAGAGATGTTGTGGATGTAGTGATTCTAGGAGAGACAGGAATGAAGCAAGACAAGTATGCGTTATATTGTGATAGTCAGAGTGCCATTCACTTGGCGAAAAACCCAACATTTCATTCAATAACCAAGAACATTGACTTAAGGTACCATTGGATCTGGCATGTGTTGGAGGAAGAACAGTTATCCTTGGAAAAGATCCACATAGATAGGAACCCTGCTGATATGCTTAATAAGATTCTACCATGAAATAAACATGAGTTATGTAGAGGAATTGTAGGACTCGGTGTGACTTGATCACTTTTATTTGGTTTCAAGTGGGAGAATGTTAAGTGTGAAGTCAAATTCACGGATATTCTAGATTAGATTTTTCTAGATCTCTAGGATTCTATATCCTCCTACACTGCCAATGGTTTCTAGATCATTCTAGATCTCCATCTGAATCACATACAGGATTCTAGATCCTTCTTCTGCCTCTATAAATTTTTAATTTCTCTGGCTAAGGAAAGCAAGCCAAGGCCCAAGCCTGTTATGTAATGCAAAGGGATTTATGTTCTCTAGTGATTATTTTATCTATTCCGCCGTTTCTGACTAAGTAATCTTGTTGTTTCCCCATTTGTCTGTCTCTGTGAATTATTCTCAGCTATTTCCATCTATGTCTCTGAGTATAAATCTATTGTGTGTTATGTATGCTCTGATCTAACAAAATCCCCATTGGTGCCTAACTTAGAAAAAGAATGTAAAAGGGTTGAAACAAGCAGGGATAAGACTGATACATTGCGAAATTGGAAATTTCTTCCCAATGTGCCTACTCGTGTAATACTCGTGTAATAGAGTGCCTGTGGTGTATAATAAAACAATCCTTATGCTTTGGTCTCTACACTCGTTGACAAGATTGCTTCGAGCTTATCTTCTTTTTCGCCTATCTTATTCTTCTCCAAAGAGCTGCCTCTTTACTTTTTCTTTCAGATTATCCGCTTCTCCTTTAACAGGGTTTAATGAGGCTGAAATGACATCCTTTTGTATTACACCCATTGATACCTTCTGTGGACAAATGCTTATCAAAGTCATTTACCACACAACAACTTCTATCACTGCATCAGAAGTCATAATTTCTAGTTCTCCTCACATTATCACAGATTATGTGGGAAGTCCAACTAAGGAGCACATTAAAAAGATTTTCGATGAACCTCTTGGAGGCTCTATGCCCACAGATGGGATGCCAAGAAATAAGATCCATGTTTTTTTTTGCCATTATCCATTCCAAACTATCCGCCTGGTTCCACGTTTGGTTTGCAACAATGGTGGGAGGGTAGGTTGTAAAGTGCCCAATCAGCATTGCAGCCATAGTCACCTTCCCTGTCTTCTGGAGGATTCACTTCACATCCATCACAAATCTGCGACTGTTCTTTCAATATCCGTTAAATAAAGTGCCATCAGTGGAATCTGCTAAAAAAAATGGTACCAGATTGACGTCTTCCAGACACGTCACAGCGGTGTTAGGATACAGGGATGAACCACAAGTTTCTATGGAGTTTTTTCTATGGGTAAGAAAACAGGTAGGGTTTCAACACAGTTGAATCATATTGTGTTATAATCGATATTCTGAGCAGAAGCGGAATGTGAGCTTGTGCCCAGGGTTTGCTTCAGAACCTTGTGATGGAGAAGGGTAGGAATTCAGTGTTGGAAACTGTTCAATATTTGGTGAATCAATATCAGATTCAATGGTCTTGGATATGTTGATTGATTTGTTAACCAGAGCTAAGATGTTTGATGACGTGATCGTAGTGTTCTTTGAATATCCTTTCAGAAGCAGATTCAACGTACAACGATTTTCTTGTAAAAAGAAATGAAGGATTTCAAATCTGTGAACTTAAAACAAAATACAATGATAACGGTAACAATCTTGATGATGTGGGTTTGGTGTTGAATGCCTCCACTAAGAGCACAGAAAAGAAGCCTTCAAGCTTAAATACATTTGATATCATTTCTCTTTTAGGAGTCTTTGATCTACCATATTTGTTTGAAGAGAAACAACTAAAACATGGAAAGTGCTCCACATCTACTCAACCTGTTGCCAATATTATCTCAAAGTTTGAGGAAATAGATAACCTTGGAAATTTCAACCTAAAGAAGGTAGATTACAAGGTGAAGATGCAAGGGTTTGTGGGACATAGAAAACGACAACTATCTATTGTTGCAGAGATATTTGAGGTAACTACTCCTCTGTTTGTGGTGGACTTGAAAAAAGTGGATGTCGACACACTAGACTATGAGAAACTCTATGAAGAAAAGCTCAATCCTGGCCTCAAAGACATTATTTGGGATTGGCATGGTGATCCAATTTAATGACCATTTTCAAATTTGTGGACACAACAATTGAAATTTATTATTCTCGGAAGATATTTTTTTTTATTATTTGAAATTTCCTCCGTGATGTTTCAGTTAACATTCACAATGGATTCATCTACATTCTCTCAAATTGAAGTTCATAGTGAGAAGTTTGACATGCACATGCTTCAAGGTGTGAATATTGAGGTATATGCCATTTCTGTTGGAGATAATTTTACCATTCCTTGGCTCCTACAATAAATGTGGACAATGCACTAGACATTGGTAACCTTGTTCAAGCAAGTAATGCACTTTATAGAACCTTCTCGCAACAAATAAGGTTTTTTAATATATATTGAATTATGTTGCATATGAAAATTGTGCCAACTTATAAGCGAGGGTTCTTTCCCTGTAGGGACTCCAAAGTGGGCAGAAGGGCATTTTATTTTTCTATTTTTATCAATTTCTCATTTATCCTCTATAATATTGGGATGTAAACGTGTAAACTTGCAAAACATAAAATGCAGAAAAATCTCTAGAAATTTCTTAAGTATCAATTATTTGATTGATACACGTAAAATTGATTTTGTTTCATTTAAATATACATTAAATTGATTGCCATACACAAAAGGTTAAAAATAATAATCGATAAATTCTCAATGATGGGTTTAATAATGAACCCAAAATAATACAAGTACATTCAATGAATTTACTGGCAATAACTATTGCAGGTATCATGATAATATTGGCAATATTGTGATATATTGCAAGTTTTTCATGACCGCCATATATTGGGATATATTAAAAATGGGCAACATTGTTGTATATTGCAAGTTTTTCAATGCAACGATATAGGGGGATAGATTTAAAAAATGATATATTTTGTACCAAGTTTTAAGTGAATATTTATGTAATTTTTTTTTTTTTTTTTTTTTAAGCAAATCTAGATGCAAATTAATATGTTTCGTTCTTTTTTATGATTTCTTTATTCAAAGTTTATGTACAAAAATATTGGAGACTGGGTTGCCGCTTAAGCTTGTCCGAGTTGTCCATTATATTTTTGGAAGATACATGATAATATCAGCAACATTGTGATATATTGCAAAATTTTCAAGGCGTCTATATATTGGAATATATTAAAAAATGACATTTTTATCGTATTTTTCAACATTTTGTACTATTGTACTATTTTTCATATTTTCTAACCAATATTTTCTTTTTAAATATGCCAATATTTTATGGTATTTCTGGTTCAAAATAGCTTTGGATCAAAAAGTCATAGTTTGTATTTTAGTGTTTTGTTTTGTTGTATTCCTGCAAGTGAGATTGGCATTCTTACAATTTGAAGTTAAGGGTAGTAGGAACTTCTTGTGCATACTAGAATGAAGACCAAGATCTATAATTAATGGGTGAATGCAATAAGTTTCAAGTGAACGATAATCTTTGTATTTTTTAATTTTCTCAACAACAAAATATAAATGCAAATTTAGGTGTTCCATTATTCCCTATATGATTATATGATTTCTTTAAGCAAATTTTATCTACAAAAATATTGAAGATTGGGTTTGTAATGGAAACAACATAGCTAAATAAATTCTACTAGTATCTTATTTGACATTTTCGTTTCACTTTTATTTCTGAATTATATATATATATATATATATATATATATATATATAATGGGTAGAAATGGACTTTCATCTAGCAACACTTGTTATGAAGGGATGTTTATCAATATTTATCAACCATTAAATTTATATGATTGCACTAATTTTATTTACTATCAAAAATTGTATTAGTTACAAACTATCAACTATTTATAATTAATTTATTGGAATGTTATTTTATGTGACACTACACACAACCAAGTGGCTTACAAGAAAGCCAAGAGATGCTTCAAGCTGGAAAATGGTGATTGGCAAGATGATAATCAAGTAGAATACCATTTTGTGGGAAGTAACAAATCAAACCAAGTCTATGAAGGCTAACAAAATCTATGAAGCCTAATGTGTGGAATGCCTTTATTTGTATATATTTTAACAATATTCCTAATAGGCTCGATAAACTACCACCATTGGTTCTTATATATATATGATTACACGACTATCCTCAAAATTGAAATAACACACTTACCATATTTGGTTTTTGAATACATTAATTTCCTTTATTAGATATTTATGAAAGAATTTGTATTATTAAATAATATTTTGTATACTAAAACTTTACAGAGGTTCTTTTTTAAAAATATACAATCATTCAAAAATTTCAAATTATTTTTTAAGAATGTAAAAATAATTTCACTTTAATTAAAATTTTCATTTAAAACATGTAAAAATAAAATATTCAATAGTCATTTATTAAATATTTTATAGGATATTTTACTTTATTCAATAATAAGTTGTTTATAAAGTCTTCATTTGAAGGGCATAGTTCTGATTAATTATTGTGCCATGACGTGCTCTAGCCCAATATGAAAGAGGTGTTGTCTTGTGTTACATTATGTAAACATTTTACTTTGTCAAATAAAATAAAAATAAAATAAAATAAAATAATACAATTAATAATTATATTTATTAATAAAAAAATAACTCTACCTTAAACATTTTTACTTGGTCAAAAATAAAATAAAGAAAATTAAAAATAACTCTACCTTAAAACAAAAATAACTTTAAACTAAAATAATAAGGTAAACTTGACTTGATCAAGTTAGTCATGGTTTTTGAGCTCCGGGTTGATGAGAACCCATGGTATTCATGTGGAATATAGCCTATTTAAAGGAGGAAACTAAACTAGCATACATACCTCTTAACTCAAGATCTACAAAGCATTGTGAGGGAAGCTTTTTCATGGTCCTTCCTTGTCTTGGAAGGTTCCTTCCTTTCTGAAGTAATCTTTAGTATATCATGAGGAAATATGACTTTGACAATAATCATTAATTTTTCTTGAAACTTTAGTTACTAGAAGACCATCACATAGATACATCACACTCCAAAATCCAAAGAAAATGAAGGAAAACATTACTCAATTTCATGAATTAGCAACCAACATAATTTCCTTAGTAGATTTAGTTATTGAGGTACCCCTACACAAACACATCTCACTCAATATCGAGAGAAAATGAAGAAAAACATTCAAACCCACTCTAATAATTTTCATGTATTTTTCACAGTGATCAAAGTCCAGATTAAACCCACTTTTGTAGCCATGAGTGTCATTATATTGCCTCAATTGAAACCAAGACTCCTTCCATGTTTCTTTCTATAGGTAATATTGACCTAGATTTTGAATCCATTGCCCTAATTTTTTATTCTTAAGCTACCTACACTTTGGTATGGATAACATTAGCTTTGGTCCATAAGTAATTATTGGATAATAGATGTTTTATTCTTCAATCAATTTATTTAGTCAATTCTTAAGAAAGCTAACACATTCAAACTCATAAACAACAAGTCAAAACATAAATTACTATATAATAGATTTAACTGTAGCCCTCTTAGATACAAATATCAAAACAAAAATTCCCAAACATATAATTTTAAAAACATTAAAAAAATATATTACAAAAAACTTAAATGGTATGGAAACCAAAGTGTAACTTCTTCCATTTAAAAATCCTCTCAGCATCTCTTTACATCGCAGCAATTGATAATTCAATAATGTCACAACATCTCATTTCTACTTTATATTATTTTAGATTTTATTATATTATTACTTTCTAGATTTTATTATATTATTACTTTCTAAATGATATTTGATATTTCCTTTTCGTATCATTCAAGAAGAATGGTGCTGCACACTAAATGTGCAATTACATATTTGTTGCTATTAACACGTGACTTTTATTTATATATATATATATATATCAAAATTTAACATGTTCTTGGTTATTAAAATTATATATATATATATTTCATCTCGTTTTATTTTTTTTTAATAATTAAAATATTATGGTCATATAATTTTTAGCATTAAATATATTCTAAATTAAGATAAATTCGGATACAACATTGATTATTGAATACAGTATGATAAAGCTCCTTATATTGAATAAGGCTAAAAACCTTCTAAAATGTTGCAAAGGATTAATCCAGTTTTGAGTTAACGCAGTTTCTGTTGCAAAGGATTAATGGAGTTTCGGTTGATGTTAGAAATGTCAGAAGGGATTAATGCAGTTATTATTGACAGGACCATTCTGCTGATACATGCCAGAATTGGTTTTGTGTGGAGCAAAGACAATTAAGTCTGTTTGAACGAAAGCTTCAACGTCCTTTTAGCTGGATAATCGCCCATAGAGTGAAGTATAAGTATACACCTATTAGTTGCATCCCAAGTATTTAATGGCAGACTAGCGCCTTAAAGTTGATATATAAATGATGCACAATATATGTGAAAGACCAGCAACCTTCTGCATAACAAGTTGCATAAGAAGTTCCTATGCATACCCTCAATTTCTTTTGAAAAAATACTGTTTTTCAGAAATTTTGTGTATTATGATTCAATTTAGATATGCTAAATAAATGTGGAAAATGTATTTTTGTATGATGACTTTCTAAAATTGAATCCATTTAGATCTAGTGATAGTAGAGTATATTTAACTTTCTACATAAAATTTTGATAAATAAAAGAAATTTTCCCACATTACAACAATAGGTTGTCAAAGCATTTTAATATTGTTTAATGCTAACCATGCTAACCCTTCATGCGAGGATAGGATATACAATATCAAAAAAAAATATTAAAGTTCTTTGTAGCATTTATTTGGGGAAAATTATAGAAATAATTATAATTTTATTATAATTTAAAATTTTAAGAGAAGAATAACTTTTTTATATTTTGATTATGATTTAAAATTATATAAATTTTATGTCATTTTAAGTGAAACCAATCAAAATTTTAACAAATCTTACTTCTTATTTTGTTTAAGAAAAAGTTTAAAATACCTAGAATGTTGTTTCTAACTTTCTAAAAGTTTAAAATACCTAGAATGTTGTTTCTAACTTTCTAGTTGACAAAGGTAACATATCATGATCATTGTAGATTTAATTATGTTTTTTATTTTATTTTAATTTGTCTTCTCTTTTAGGGAAAGATTACCTTTTGTGTGGTCTTTGTCTTTAGGAAACAAATGTTATTATTATTTGTTAGATTCTAAATTTTATATTCTAAGTTATTATAAGGACATTTTTTATGTAATTTTTTTAATCTTTTATCAAAACTTACTAGTATAATTTAATCAAATGTGTAAAATTGGTCTTGGCTTCCTTTGTCTCTTACTATATGTTCATTGAGTAAAAAATATCTAATAATAGAGGAAAAAAAACCTTTAAAATAAAGTTTTCTATAAAGTTAACCGAAAGTCTCTTCTCTTAATCATTACCACAAAATATATTCAAAATATAACTTGCCTTGATCAAGAACTTAGGGATCTCTTTCAAGAGGTTCATAACACTACATATAGGGAAACGAGCTAAACTTATCATAATAGACAAGCTGAAATAATGAGAAAATATCTTTAAAAAGATTAGTAAAAAAAAATTGCAAAAGAGATCCATACTTTACAATCTTATTACATGCAAAAGTATAAAGCCCTTGTCATTAATTTCCTTAGGCCACAAAGTTCACTCCATTCAATCTCATTATAGTATAGAAAATTGATGCCATTTAATAACATTCATTTTCTTTTGGGAGAGATAAAAAAATCATGATGTTTTCAAAAGATTCAAATAAAATAAGAGGCAATCCACATGTTGTATAAAATTTTGAGAAAAATGGAAATAAACATATAATTAGTAAATTTAAATTCTGGTCAAACTTGAAACAAGTCAAATTTTCACTTTCATCCTAGGTGATTTTAGAAATAATGAAGTAATCTCACTTTTCATGTTGAAGTGACCTTCATTTTAGATATACCCATAATATTTTTTCATATATTACAATAAAAGGCTTATAATGCTATAATAATTAGGACCAACACATACACTTCTAGCGTCCAAAGCTCTAGCGTTGTCCAATAAAAGGTTCTTTCTTTCTCTAAAAAGATGCAAAGCTCGCTTTAAGGTGCTTTCATTCTTAAAAGTATTTCTATGTGCAAATTCTGTTTTTGAGACCAATATGTATTGGAATAAATTAGATAGAGCACAAAACAAAGAGATTCAATATTTTTATATGAAAACATATAAGTACAATTTTATGAAGGATGACCTCTTGTGACCATTTTCTTGTCACCAGAAGACCAAATCACAACAACCAAAAAGAATATGATTGTTGGAAAACATTAGAAAAATTCAAAAAGGGGTAGAGTTGGGAATATCTTACATACGTCGTAGAAATTCATGAAATACGCCTCCATTTTCGCATTATAATTTTGATTGATTTTAACCTTTTCAAGTTAATAAATGCTTATTTCCTAGGGTCAAAATCCTGGTTTAAAGAGTTGTGTTTCACATCAATCTTGATTCATCAAAGTTTAGGGTAATCATTTCTTCTCTATAGTGGTAATGCTAGGGAATCATAATTGGACTCCAAATCATGTTGCAAGTAAGTATTTATGTTTTAAAACTAGTCTTTGATAACACCCTAAATCATGGTGGTTATATCAATCCATTAGGAGTAGAAAATTTCATTACTGTGAAACAACATATGGAAATTATGGGTCACTAAAGTAAGAGATTCACATTTTCAAAACATATAAATGGGCACTGCTTCTATTATGAGCCATGACTCCCAAAACAACAACTTGTAACCTTTTCAGAACAATTTTTTTTATGAGACCCAAACAATATTCCAAGAAATGTCAATGATGTGCTAGCCATGATTGATAGGGTGTGCATTGTGGTATTGGATAATAGGTATTTATATTTAAATCTATAATTTAGCACAAATTACATCAGATAAGAAAAAGTATGTTTGATTTTGTGGAAAATCTAATCAAACTCTTTGAAAAGCTTAAATTTCTAAGAAGCTTGACTTTATAAGAGAATAACTCTAAAAAATAGTGAATGAAGGTCTGAAAAATGAACCAAATGATCATCGGGATTTCCCTTCACTATGATCGAAGTTTTAGCATCTGGAAGCTCCAAGAAGAAAAGTTATAGCAAAAATGCCAAGATAATCCCGACTTCCTCAAATCATATATATGAAAATATAGTGAACCAAGATCTAAAAATTGAACCAAATGATTAATATGATTTCCCATCACGATGGTCCAAGTTTCAACCTTTTGAGTCTCCCAGAGGAAAAGTTATAAAGAAAATTCCAAGATGAACTATTTACTCCATAAATTACATTTTGGGTTTTCACCATTAAACTCTATGAAATTACCTATAGCTTATAGAGGAAATTAAAGAAAAGGAAACACGTGCTTAATAGGTAAAACAGAAAATTAATAAGGAAGATGTACTTCCAAAAAATTATCATGCATTGCCCATGCATCCCAATTCATTCAAATTCCATAGCCAAGTGAATTCAAACCCTTTGCTCTAGACTTTACTGTCATAACCCACATAATGATCATAGATAAAATAGTGTAATTTTATCACGAGTTTCATAGCCAAGTGAGTTCAAACCCTTTTCTCTAGACTTTACTATCATAACGCACCTAATGATCATAGATAAAATAGCGTTATTTTGTTTAGTGTGATTTCCCATCAAAATGGTCCATGTTAGCTCCCTATAATACTGGTGTAGCCCCCATATTGTTATTGTTGTGCCCCATAGTATCCCAGATAGTTATTGTTGTACCCCTTAGAAACCCACTATTGTTATTGTTGATCTCTTATATTATTAGTGTTATGTAGGCCCTAATTATATTTTGACCCTTTAGACTCCTATATGTACTAAGGAGGTATTTTCATTTGAATCATCCAAGAAATTTTCATTTATGTGATGTAAAAGGAGGTTTCCCCGTCAAAGAGGCTTATTTTCAAGTTCTTTATCTATCTTTTCTTCTATTTTATGATTTGTTACATAGCATTTGGTACCCTAGCTTTGGATCTTAGGGTTTCACTGCTTCAAATAGGTCACCTTGGATTTTTTCTATAATTCTTATTTTATCAGGCCTCAGAAGCTAAAATTCCAAACATGTGTAGCCAATATCTTGGTGAACATCATGTAAACGTTTCAGAGCTTGGTTCACTATATTTTTAGAGATCTGATTCAAGGAAATTAGGGTTTTTGTATGCTCCAAAATTCTATCTGAAAGATGTGTATAAGATAAAATCATCATAACTTTTCTTTCGGGCATCCAAATTGAATTTTACAAAAGGTGTCTTAAATTTTGCAGACTTTTGTTTCTTGGGTACCATTTTCAGGGCCAAATGATAAAAAAATGACACATGGAAATACATACAAGTTATTGAACCAATCTATAAACGAGTCATCTTAGGAGATTTGGCATAAGTTTAGCTTGAAGAATCCAATCTTGGTATGACTTGTAGCATTGGAAAGAATACTTAGAGGGATACCACAGGATGAATTGTAAAACTTTGGAGAGCCAAAATTAGAGAGATAAAGCAAGTTCAAGATCAAACTCTTGAAAGAAAGAAAAAGGGTGTATTTTTTAAACTTTTGTTAAAAAAAAGTTTGAAGTGATTAAAAGGGCATATTAAAGCATAGATATCATTATTTGGTTCTAAAATTCATCAAAACAAAAAAATGGATACATCTAGTAAGTTAAAAAAAAACTCTAGTATCATGTATGAAGAAGAGGAAGAAATGGAATATGATATATCAAACTTACAAGACCAAGTGCAACAATTTTTTCTCTCACAAAGAGTAACCAAAAATGAAATTGAAGCGATAATGAATGTTAAGATGAATGGTTTAAAAAAGGACATGGATGATATGAAAAGGGACATGGAAATTTTGAAGGATGGTTTAAATGACGAAATGGAAGGTTTGAAGGAAGGTTTAACAAAGTTATCACAAGAAATACATTCTAATGGTGACAAGGTATTCCATGAAACTCATGATGAGAAAAAAATTAATGTGAATCATTATTTTAGAGACACTAACTTTAGGTTGAAGACTAACCAAATTGCAAAGATCGATATGAGGAAGTTTGATGACAAGGATCTGGTAACATAGGTACTAAATATGGACCAGTTCTCTGATCTATAAATGTGAAACACACACAAAAGGTATGCATTGCATCTTTATATTTAGAACCCAATCCATTTGTATCGTATATATGGATTTGTTCTGATAAAGAACTAGTCAATTGGACAACTTTTGTAGAGGAATTGATAGCACATTATGAGGATACAAAGAGAAATACCTTCTTTAGCCAAATGATAAATCTCAAACAAAAGGTTTCAATTGGGGAGCACATTGAGGACTTCCAAAGTTTGAATATCAAGGTAACTGATATTCCATAGGAAAATTTGATTGATGCTTTCCTAGGGACTTTGAACGATAACATCCAACATGATGATCACTTTTGGGAACCTAAGACAATGGAGAATGCATTGAGTGTGGAAAGAAAAGTTGAAAGGAAAATTATGGAAAAAGGAGGTCTACCAATCACAAATATAAAAAATGGAAGTGTTGTCACTCCTAGCCTCCCACAACCTATATGGTTGACATCATAACACTTGGAAGAAAAAAGAGAAAAAGGGCTTTATTACCATTGCGATAACAAACATAATAAATGTCATAAGCATGCCAAAAATATTATTTTACATATATTTTGAAGAGGAGGATGAAAATGAACAAGAAACATCAAAAGAAGAAAATATACACCAAGAACCAACTCCAAGGGTTGAAAAAGAAGAAATGATTCTGAGCATATCTTGTAATGCATTGGTGGGAATTACTACTACTCAAACTCTCAATATAGAAGGATATATCAAGAAGAAAAAGGTAACGATATTGGTTGATTTAGGTAAATCCATAATTTTATTCATTATAAGATAGCCAAGGATTTGAATTGCTTTCTATATC
Source organism: Pinus tabuliformis (assembly GCA_031772625.1). NCBI lineage: Eukaryota > Viridiplantae > Streptophyta > Pinopsida > Pinales > Pinaceae > Pinus > Pinus tabuliformis. Next base: position 1,239,280,434 of record CM062819.1, read on the forward strand.
TAGCACCAAACTCACTACAACAAAAATGGTCATTGGTGAGGTTCATTCCTATGACGGACCTTTAAGGTCCATCAACAATGTCACATATGGTGACAATCCTTAAAAAAGTGTTGTTGTAAGTGCATATAGTGATGGTCCTTCAAGTTTTATCACCAAATCCATTTTCAGTGACACTTTTGGTGAGGGTTGTTAAAGGCCCATCACTAATTCTCTCTTTGGTGACACTTCTAGTGATGAAATTTTAACGACCCTCACCAATGCTCTTTTTGGTTACTTTTGGTGATGGTCAAAAAATGTTCATCATCATTGATAATTCCAATAAGTTTTTTATGATGTTATGTGCATGTTACTAGATTTTTTGTCAAAAGAGAAAGATTTAAGACCATTGTTGTGGAGTATTTTTCATTATGTGTCCAATGCCATAGTAGTTAGAATTAATCAATTTGTTATGAAGTAATTAGCATGTATCGTTTCCCTCAAGTAATGAGAATATATTTTTCCTATGAGTCAATACATTATTCATATCTATTTATTATCTGACAAATTCCATTTAGATAAAGTTCCACTAGTGTGTGTAGGAACTATATTATTTAGTACATAATCAATCTCTATCAATTCTATTACTGAGAGAGACCTAACACTCCTCATCACTCTTGGAACACCTTAACACTATTTGGCACACGCTGACATTCCTTGGCACCTCGCATGTCTTGGAACATATTTATACCTAGAAGATCTTATCATGACTAGGACACCAAAGCACATGTTGGAAAGCTATATCATATCATATCACTCTCCTATCATGTGTTAGCATGTCCTGTAGTCCCTACTATGACCTATAACACTTTTGCATGCATTAACATACATTAGAACTTGGCACAGATTGGCACTTGGCGTGTATTGGAACCTATTATTATTGTGCCTAGAATTCCCCTTTTCAAAAATATAACGTTGTGGCTTATTAACCCTCTTAGTTGTTCATTTCCTTGCATTTTATCTTGGTTCTTCCTTTTGTTGACTTGACACTCCTTGACACATATTGGCATACCCTAACACCTTGCACATTCTAGCATACCTTAGCATATGGCATGTCTTGGCACTATTTGGCACTTGTTAACACACACTAGAACTATGTAGCACACTATGGAACTCCTTGACATGCCCTGATATTCCCTAACATGCCTTACAAATTCTTAACATAATTTTTCACTCCCTCCTTGGCATGTTAGATAGCACTCATTGCCACTCCATGGCACACCCTCATATTCATTCACTTCCATGAATTTTAACCTAGTGCTCCCTTCTGTTTCCATAGTACTCCCTAACACTCCTCAAATTCATTAGCACACTCTTAAACACCTTAACACTCTTCGACATGCTCTTCCACTTCATAACATGTGTATCACTCTTGAACATACATTGGCACTTGTAACGTGTTGGTGCTTGGAAAGTATTAACATTTCTAGCATTCATTTATATGCCTTGGTATGCTTTGTCATTGTTTAATATTATTGGAGATCAATTACTGGAAAGTAGATGAGAATTGAAAGAGGAATATTTTGCACTTATAATGCACTAACACTTGGCACTTGGCACCTAGTCTTGGTGTGCCTAGCATGACCCTCCTGGAAAAGTTAAATCAATGACTTATAAACCCTCTTACGTGTTCATTTACTTTTTGTTTAACTTGTTTCTCTTTTTTTTCTTCCTTCACAATCCCTAGCACGTATTGTCACACCCTTGCCCATCTTGGCATGCCTTATCACTTGACACATATTGTCATATTTGAAATGCCTTCGAACTATCTGGCACATGTTAGCATTCTCTAGTATACCTTGCCACTCATGCCCTCACAACTAGCCTTACATTTTTTCACAACTTGGGAACCCAATCAAGTCCTTAGCTACTATATTTCATGTGACATTGGTCTGCTTCAGCCACAATGACTTAACCAATTGCACCTACTACAAGTAGATTATGACTTATTCACATAAGAATTTCCTATAACTCATCTTAGGACACTCATGTCCAAGCTTAAGTTGTCCCAATTAAGAACTTACCAAGACAAGGATCACATCTAGCTATGTCCTTAAAACAACTAAGAAATATAGCTTACACACGCACTATTTCACATGTATGTCCAATTCATATAAACAATAGAGCATTAACTGAGAGTTTTCAAGAACCACAACTTGAACAAGACACACAAGATATAATTTGGCACAAGTCGAGTGCCCCAAAACTGATACACAACAATATACAATATGAATTTTTCTAAAATAGTTTAAACCATGCGAATTCAGCCAAAGTGTGCCACATGTCTTATACAAATAATAGATAAAGTAAAAATAGTGTTGTACCTAGCACAATATCTCCCTTTATTTAAAACGTTTCTGTCGAGCCTCTTATCGCAACCGCAAGCTTGCCTCTTGCAAATCCTATTATGAACTTCTTCCAACACACTTCCTCCTTGGAACACTTGAATTCACTGAAATTCCCTGACACACACTCTTATTTGTTCATTTCCATTCATTTTGACCTAGTTACCCCTTGTAATGCCTCGACACTCCTTAACACTCCTCATCATCCATTGACATTTTATGGTATGTGTTAGAACACCTTTTCATTCCTTGGCATGCTCTAAACCTCTTTGGCTATCATGCCCTCATAACTACTCTTACTTAATTTGCAACTTGTGAACCCAACCAAGTCCTCACTTAACTACAAGAACTTGACCAAGTTATGATTAAAACAACTAGACTATGTTGTTGTGTAGCTTGGGAGGTACTCCACAAGCCTAGTGAGATGGTTTTATGAGTTTGGTCACAAAAGGCTTTGTGGGAAAAGAACCCAAGCGAATAGGTTTTGAATGCAAAATGGGTTTTAAAATCTACAAGAAAATTAAAAAGGAAAAATAATATTTCCTAAGGTATAAGTGGATAAAACGGTAAGTTCTAGAGGGTTCCTAAGAGGCATAGATAGGAAAACACATTTAAGGAGGCCTTAGTATGAAGGCGAGAACATCAAGTGAGAAGGACCTCATTTGATCAAGGAGGCGAGGAGAGATATAGTCCTAAAGTAGGTAGAGTTAGAGGATTGAGTAAGGGTTTCTAAAGGAAGGCCGTCATCATCCACCAAGAGCAAGATCATCATATGAGGGTTCACAAGAATGTCACATACCTTAATGGGTTCAAGCTAGGAAGTAGTATGGCATACTATTGGTTCTCTTTTGGAATATCGAGCTCAAGAGAGGTTGCTGATGCGAATTTGGGAAAGTAATTTTAATGGTGTTTCTATGTGAATTCCACATCAAATTATGAAATAGCATAGAGGTTTGAGACCATATCTTGTGGTGGTTAGTAGGCTGCAAATTCTGTGATAAAGACCAACACAAATGGAGGACGTCCTGCACTGGAATTTAGGGTCAGAATAGAAGTAGTTGCAGGTGTAAGATTGACTAAGGAAATAATAGTTTGAGGTTCGTAGAGATCTAATTTCAGGTCAAGATTATGTCAACCAAATTCCCAAAATCTATAGATCCATATGAGCTAGATCAAGTCTCTTATGGAGGAAAGAGTTGTTATTTTTTCTATGGGTGGATAGGTTTTGTTCTAAATGAGTGAGAACATAAGTATAATTCCATAGTTAGGGTGGTTTCCTAGCATGTTCAATCCATAAGGTATGTCCTTATGATTGTGACAAATTTGTGTAGAAGAAGAGGGCTTGTAACCCTTAGGGCAAGGTTTATCTATGCAATATAGACCAAAAATTTGGAAGATGGTTTGTAAAATTATGTGTGGAGATAAAAGATCCAAAGGGGGGTGGAACCTGAGTAGAATATTGAGAATAAGAAATGTGACATATGAGGAATGGATTGACATGAAGAGGATTTGATTTTGGTGGATTGTCCATTGAGTTTTGGACATAGATTTAAAGAAACCTATAAATAGTTAGTCAATGGACTGTTAGTGGAAGATTTGCGACCCTAGTTCAGTCATCTACAAATTATCAGAAGGATGATAAGTGGAGTAGTGCAGATTTATTCATAGATTCGACAACAAAGAATAGTGATTTTGAGAGGACTCAAATCACTATTCGGTGGCAGATTTGGAGATCCCTAGATGAGGGTAGTGTTGCGGGCCCTAGATAAGTGAAACAATTGACTATCGTTGGAAACGTTATGGTATTCCAAGTACATTTGGAGGGTTGTTAGGTGACTGCAAAATAAGAGCCCTAAGCCTTATACTTATGAAGGACAACAAGACTAGTAGAAGGGTACATGTATTGGGCCTAAGGATGTGCATAATTTGAAGGACTAAAGGAGTAGTAAAGTGGGCTAGCAAACTAGCCCTAGTTCACTGTATTGTAGAGCATTCAGTCAACGAGAAGAAGGTCAACCTCCATAGCCCTAGACTTGTCATCTTGGAGTAGTAGTATGGAAAAAATGGGTAGACCAAATATTTGTTCACAAACAGAGCTGTGAATAGTTGATCGAAGACCCTAAGTGTTGCAAACATTGAAGGAAAATGTCTTGGAAAATCAGAAAGGCAGTAAATATTTTCTTGATCTTGATAATTACTTGTGATGCTTCTTATTATTACAGTTCTTTATATCTTCTTTCTTTAGTTCATCATGGAATTACCAAAAGCAACAACACATAAAGAAATGAACACAAGATGTAGGAACATGCTAGGGGAAAACCCCCCTCGAGGGGAAAACCTAGTCAAAGTAATTGTTCCTCTCAATGTTATTCTCTAAGAATCTTCACCCTAGACCAAGACCAGACCTTCCCTCCACACCAAGTCAACCTCCAGAAGATGGACCTCTTCCCAACAACTTCAACTATGCAACAACTTGCAATGGTTAATAACTTTCGATAGCAGTTTAATTTGGAAGACTATGATCTCTCAATCCAGAGCATGAAATGTAGATTTTCCTATGGATTCACAACTTATGTAATGTACTAAAAAAAAATACAATAATCTACTTTTTCTTTCAACCAATGGAAGCCAATAGATCAATGAAAAAAGAATAGAAAGAGGAAGACAATCAATGGCACATAACATAATAAGTTTTTTTGGGGAAAACCACTGCTCAAAAGCCTACCTATATGTATTGGATTAATCAGAAATATGAGTGAAAATACAAAGTTTGTCCTCACTAGAAAAATTCCACACAATTATGCTCAACTCTCTACTTCACAAGCCCACTCTTAGCGAACACGTAGCCAATTTATGATGCTTGTCAAGCCCCTATTTCCTTACAAAATTCCTAGGATGAATAACCCATATTTAATTGGGAATCCAAGCTTCCACGACTGTGCAATTCAAATCTAGGTCCTTTCCTGATTGCATGCATGATTTGTACAACTCGATAAATCATAAAACTAATAGTACACTATCGTTGCACTCTAGTCTCAAATGGGTCTTTCTTAGAAATGATATGCATGAGTTTCTGATGAGTGAATATTTAGTTAGATGTAGTAGCACATGTGGATGCACTAGTGCACCAACTCACTACTAATCCTCTACTAGTTCCTCAAACAGTCAGAACCAGTTTAACTGCCTATAAATCAGCCAATTGAGTTATCTAATTACGACTCAACTAAAATCATCCTAGACCCCTAAAACTTAAGGAGAACATATACATGACTTCAAAATTACTTCCAACTCAAACTTCCTAAGATAATTAGATCAATTAAACTTAATTAACTATTTCCAAGTTGCTATGAGAATAGAATTCTATTTTAATTCAGAGCTTACATTCAAGGACAATTTTAAAGATGAATTTCTTGTTGCCATTTCTCAACACAAAATAGAGAGAGACAACCACCAAATTTTTTATTTTCGTTAACTCCTTAGACTCACCCAAACTCACATTCACTTCGGATTCCCAGAAACATACTTCCACAACTACCCACTTCGCACTTCTGCCCAACCACAAGATTTTCGCACTTCTTCCAAGTAGAGAGAATTCGAAGTTGATGAGAAGTGATGCACCAAATGAATTCGATGTCCTTCATTTTATAGGCTTCTTGTGGGGTTGAATAGGGTCTTAGTGTGACTTCATTTTCCCTTAGGCCAACATGGTGTGGAGGTTCCATAATTCATATATGACACAATACTAAACCTTGTTACATGATTCAAATGCCCAAGAAGGGTCTCTTTATATGCATAATAATTTTGTAGACTCAGAATAAATCCTAGAAGTCCTTAATGAGGCCTTTGACAAAAAACATGGTCACCCAAACATGAAACCAATGCTTTAATAATTCACAATAATAATAATAAAATTATTTTATGTATTCTTTTGACAAGTATAGTACATAATGATTCAAGTGCATTATTGAAGACCGAACATAGCCACTTTTCCAAAAAAAACAGCTAGCTAAAGGGACAAGTTTGTTGAGCTGAGTTCAACAACCTAAAGGAGTCGAATTCATTAATAGAGTAAGATTGAGGAGTTGTGGAATGGGAGGAAAGAAGACATTCCAGATGTGTTCAAATCATGTGGGCTGAAAGGGCTGTGTGTGGCCACCATCAACAAGTAGGTCAAATATGTGTTGTTCAAGGTAGATTGGTTTTCAAAGTACTAACACCAAGTCCTAGTTGTATTCCTTGTATGAATGTGATTGTAAAGGGTCATGATCCCTGCTAGAAGATCTCTGGCCTATTCTATTATAGTTTATATTATAACAAAGAAGCATTTGAAGAAGTTAAAAATTGTCATGTGCACTAGTTGATCCCCTGATGTGTGTGGATTTCGTTTTTCAAAGTAGATGTGTTGCGAAACTTTAGTGTGTTTTCATCAAAGATTATAAGACCAAACCCAAATTCTCATGTGTCATGGAAATTAAAAGTATGCCTTGTTGACCTAAGAACTATCTGTAACTTATCTTAGGCTACTCATGTCCAATCTCAACTCATCCCACTTAACAAGGTACCGAGGCAAGGCTCATCACATCTAACCATGTCTGTAAAACAAGTAAGCAACACATTTTACATATTGACATGCCATAGCACTTGGCATGTCTTAGAATTCCTTGGAACTATGTGGCATGTGTTAACATCCTGTACATTCCTTGGCATGCTTTGACACTCCCTAGCACACCATAGAACTTCCTGACATGCCTTGGTAGTTTATCATACCTTGGCACTGCCTAGCATATAACCTTGTCACTCCCTCCTTAACACACCTAGAACTCATTGAAACTCCCTATCCCACACTGTTATTCGTTCATTTCCATGAATTTGACTTAGTGCTTCCTTATGTTTCCCTGAAACTCCCTAAAACTCCTTAGCACACATTGGCACACCCTAGCACCTGACACATCTTGGCCTGTCACCCTAGCACTCTAGCATTCCTTGGCACTACCTGGAATACCTTGTCACTCTCTCATTAGCATGCCTAGTGCTCGCTAATAGTCTTGGTCACAAAGTCTTATTCATTCATTTCCTTGAATTTTGATATAGTGCTTCCTTGTGTTTCCCTATCACTCCTTAGCACTCCTTGGAACGTGTTGGTACACACTAGCACCTATGACATCTTGGCATCTTGCCCTGACCTCTAGGATGCCTTAAAATTTCCTAACATACCTTGTCACTCCATCCTTAACACACCTGGAACTCACTAACACTTCCAATCACGAACTCTTATTTGTTCATTTCCATGCATTTTGACGTAGTGCTTCCTTGTGTTTCCCTGGAACTCCCAACTAACACTTCCTTGCATGCATTGGCACATCTTGGATGCATGATGTCATAGCACTCTAACATTCCTTATCATTTCCAAGAATTCCTTTTCACTCCTTCTTATCACACTTGGAGCTCACAACACACTGCCTGCCAAATAATCTTATTCATTCATTTCCATGCATTATGACCTAGTGCTCCCTTGTGTTTCCCTAGCACTCCCTAACACTCCTTGGCACACATTGGCACACCCTGGCACTTGGCACATCTTAGCATGCTTTCCTAGCACTCTATCATGCCTTGGAAATTCCTATCATACCTTGTCACTTCCTCCTTAGCACACCTATAACTTACTAACATTCCTATCATAGACTTATTCATTCATTTACATCCAGTTGAAACTAGTCATCCGTAGTGTTTCCCTGGAAATCCCTAACATGCAATGGCACCACATCCTAGAACCTAGAAAATCTTGGCATGCCTTAGAACTTGGCATGTATTGACATGCCTAACATTCCTTGGAACTTTATAGAATGTGTTATCACCTCCTGACATTCCTTGCACACCTTGGCACTCCCTAGTTGTCATGCCCTCATAGATAACCTTACTTTTTTTGCGACTTGGGAACCCAACCAAGTCATTGAAAAAATAGTGTTGTGCCTAGCCCAAAGTCTCCCTTTGTATGAAACTAATTTTTCCATCCCCTTATCACAATCATAGGATTTCCTCCTATAAGTCCTATTCTAAAATTATCCTAACACACTTCATCCATGGGACACCTGGAATTCACTGACACTCCTTGGCATAATCTCTTATTCATTCATTTCCATGCACTTTGACCTATTTTTCCCTTGCGATGTCCTGACACTCCCAAATACTCCTCAACATGTCTTGAAAAATTATATCATGTGTTAGCATGCCTTTTCATTCCTTCGCATGCCCTGTCACTCCTTAGCTATCATGCCCTCATAACTACCCCTATTTTTTTATAGACTTGGGAACCCAACCAAGTCCTACCTCGATTGCAACAAATTGGCCTAGTTACATTTACCACAAATAGACTACACCTTGTTGACTGAAGAATGTTCTATAACTCATATTAGGCTTCTCATATCCAATCTTAACTCATCCACTTAACAAGTTACCAAGTCAAAATTCAAATCCAACAATCCATAAAAGACTAAGCAATAAAAGACACATAGTTGACATATGTACATGCCATAGCACCTGGCACATCTAACAATCCCTCGGAACTATGTGGCATGCATTAGCATCCCCTGCATTCCTTGGCATGCTGTAGAGCTCCCTAACACACCCTACCACTCCCTAACATGCCTTGGCACTGTAGTATGCCTTGGCACTACCTAACATATAACCTTGTCACTCCCTCCTTAACACAATTGGAACTCACTCACACTCTCTATCACACACTCTTATCTATTCATTTCCATTCATTTTGAAGTAGTTCTCCCTTGTGTTCCCATTGCACTCCCTAACACTCCCTAACACACATTGACACACCCTGAGACTTAGCACATCTCGGCATGTCACCCTGACGCTCTAACATTCCTTGGCACTACCTAGCAGACTTTGTCACACCCTCCTTATCACACTAAGCAATCGCTAACAATACCTATCACACACTCTTATTCATTCATTTCCATGCATTTGACACTAGTGAACCCTTGTTTTTGCTTGGCACTCCATAAACATCCTTGGCATGCATTTCACACCCTAGTACCTAACACATATTGGCATGTTTCCCAGGCCTCTACCATGCCTTAGCACTTCCTATCATGCCTTGTCAATCCCTCCTCAACACAACTGGAAGTCACTGACATTTTCTATTACAAACTCTTAATCATTCATTTGCATGTATTATTTTCACCTAGTGCTCCCTTGTGTTTTCCTAGCACTTCCTAGCAATTATTGTCTTCAGTTTTCTAAGGCCATATAATCAAGTTGCGGTCCCAACAACATAAAAATTTCTTGGCTCAAATTGGTAAACTAGTGTCCACTTAAGAGTCCAACAAACATTGTACTAGTATAGAATTGACATTAAGAATTGTTGAAGCAAGAAAGGTCTCACTTGAGGAATGCTACCAAATCATTAGATAGGTGGGGAGATCTACCTACTGAAGTTATCATGATGTGATGTAGTTATTTCAAGTAACATTCCATATACATTCATTTAACACTATGCAACCCAACAACCATAATCAGTCTCTATGTTATGACATTAAATTAGATTGTTGTAATTGATATTAATAATGGAGAGAAATTAAAGCATTAATCTAAATATAAAACATAATAAGGACCTAACATATATATAATAATCATGCATCATAAAAAAGAAAAATAAAGTATATTTAGATTGTTCTAAAAAACAAACAAGATAAATTGTGATGATATCAGAATTTTTGGAAAACCAATGTGAATCTCGCAAGGCACAGTTGCAACGTGGGTCCCTAATAAGCATGATGCCATGATTGAACCTAAAACTTTCCCTCACCACAATAAAAACAATGAGAAGCTTTCTAGTTATGTATGCTTTCTCGTTCAAACTATGTTATTGTTTATACACCTAGTTTATAAGCCACACATGTAATTTTACCTACTGAGATTTGTAGACAAGAAGGAGTGGAGTACTTTGAAAGGCTAGGAATAGGGCCTTTGATATGACATCACTTGATTGTGCATTACTTTGCACCGCCAGCAAGATATAGTGACATCTTTCAAAATAACAACAAAATCTATTGTATCCCATCTCTATGATTTCTTGAATGATTGGTAGAAGAAAGATATATAGGTAGAGTAATTCTTGTGTTTTGTGGCCAAGTAATAATCTATTTCTTTTCTTGATCAGTTATTCATATGCATTGAAAGTTTAAGGATTCACTTTGGTTTTCGTTGGTGCACTAAGAAAATTGAAAAGGACCTTAATCATCAAGTGGAAGCTAAAATGGAGAAGAAAATCGATATCGAAATAAGGAAACAAGTATCTACAATGCATTTCAAGATCATATCTAAACATTTGACTTCATTTTTGTCTAGCAACAAGGAAACTGCCTCCTCTGGTCACAAACTGATAAGGTTTAAGACAGTTTCAAGTTCAGATAATGATGAGGATCCTGCAGATAGAAACACTAGTGTAAGATTGATACCGAAGAGAAAATTAGATTACCAGTGTGATAAGCCTGGTGGTAGTTGCCCCCATACCTCAACAACAAAAGAATTGGTAGGGTTAGGAAAACAACGATCAATAGATAAAGAAAGAAATTGCCTTAATTCCTTTTCTAATGACGATGTGGATCTAGGTGGGAAATCACAAGATATATCTAGGAGGAAAAGGAGAAAGGTTGTGCAAAATGAGAAGCCCTTTGTTAGTCACCCTTTCCATTCAACAATAGGAGAGCATGCTATGTTGGGGAAACAAGTATCCATAGAAAAATTGAAATATGTAAAAGATGATGTTCTTATTCTCAAATACAATGAATTGAAAATATTAATTGCATCCATTGCAATTATGACATTCTTGTAAAGACCTCATACACTAACTTCCCAACAAATGTCCTTCCAAGTTGCAATGAATGGAAAACAAGAAGGGAAATAAAAAATGCACAAGAACATTGTTCAAACTTTTCACAATGCAATCAACTATTGGCTTATTGAATGTTGATATGGTGTCAATAAAAATGGGACTACGGGATAACCTCTATGATGCTTTCCAAGAGGTCAACAAACATGATGACAGAAATGCTAAAACAACTTATGTTTCAAGGGTGATAGATGTTGAAATTTCTAAAGAAGTAGCGCCAATTCCATTTGTTAAGGAAGAAGGTGACACTTTATTCTCTGCAAATGGTGTAAGCATTGGTGAAGTTCTTCAACAAGTTATAAGTTTTCTTGAATGTGATTCTATAGAAATTATTCAGGCTAGAGAATTAATAATGAAGGAATGGTTCATGACATTGAGAAGGATTGGGGACTGTGAAAAATGGATTATGAGGGAATTTTCAATTAGGGATTTTACAGTCTTAGGATTTGATGACATTTTAGATTTTTTAAAAGATCACATTTCTCAATTTCATGACAAAACAATTAAATAATTGGTTTTTCATAATCGTTAAAACTTATCATTAACAACTTCTATTGCAAAGAACCAACTATTAGAATTTTTGTCACAAGCTACATCAGAAAATGGTTAAAATGCATTGCTCACTAGAGAAGAATTCAATATTCTTTTGTATAAAATTTTTCCTTTGATCAGATTTGAGCTATCAAATAGTGATTCATTTGAAGAAGTCTTGAATTATATTAGGAAACTCCAAAATTATTCTGAACAGAAGAAGAAAAGGCATTCAATTGGATTGCTGGTAAGGAACAGCAAAACTGATCATTCAAGTCCGAGTTTAGCTATTACTGAAAAGTGGATATCTGAGCCTACAAAAATAGTTGGAGGATTTGGTCACATGACTAGTGTTGAGGCTTTGAAGTGACTACTAAAATCACCTATGCTATCAGTCTGGTGGAGTGGTCACATTGGGATCATATTTTTGCTCCTACACTTGATCCAATTTTGAACTGGCTGGACAAAGAAGGGAACAATAAAAACTTTCTTTATCTTGCATTAAGGAGTGGAAAATTAGTTTGTATTAATGGGTTGACAACAATGGAGGGCTTATTTACTATTGTAGTGAATTTCTCTGCACACAAAAATGTGATTAAGATGCAAACTACAATTTTTTTAATCTTAGCATCTAACCACTGAGATAAATAACTTTCAATTATTTGCAACCCATAATTCTTTAGTGACATGGTTTACCATGAACATAGTCCTGGAATTCAACAAAAGAAAATATTGATTCAAGTTACAATACATAGCTGAAGCACTAATTGGCGTTTCCTATTGATTACAAAGCCCAATAAATTACCTTGTGTTTTAATACTACATTGATAGGTTATTATTATTTCTGTACTTATTTGAAGGAGTTGTGTACTTGTAATTGATTAGAGGTTTAGTGGGTTTTGGTTCTTCTAGCATTTAGAAATTAGGATATAATGAGTAGTGAACTAGGATTGTTGTTTGGTTAGGTTAGCATGTCGAGTTGGGTTAATTTTGAGATCAACAATTTTTATGTTCTTTGGATCAGGCATATTAGACTTGTATACCTTGAAAATATACATCAAATTCCATGCGATAAGTCTTGTTTTCAATGAGAAATTTCTAATATATGAATGGTCAATGATCTACTTGAATTTTTTGTTGTAGATTTTGTTATTTCAATTTTCCTGACTGGTTTGTGATCTCTGTCAAATAGGTATGACCTTATGCAAACAAAATACTGGTCTTTCTATTTTGGAAAAGATTTTTGTAGCTGGTTGGTTTGCTAATAGAAAATCATGGAAGTAGTTTTATAAGGCTATTTCTAGTTTGTATAGAATGGACACTCTTCAGATACACATGCCAAAAATGGGTGCAGATGGCATCAATGAACTAAAAATATTCCTTTGCGGTTGTAGGATAATATTTATACAGTGACTATAAGTCGGGTGTGCTATTTATAACATTGGAATTGCTGTGACAGTTAGTTTTGTTATGAGGATAGTCCATTTTATAAAAATTTTCTACATGAAACTATACTTGATGAACTGCTTTCTTCAAATTTGAACCGAGAGTATATTTCAAAAATATCCTATCTATTATTATCACCAGGTAAATATACTCCTTTCATACAATGTCAAATGCCATTTCCCGTTTGACATATTGAAATTTCACCGTGGAATATATATGGAGTATTCATTCATTTTTAATGCCAAAACAAGTAATGTGGGGTGCATTGTGAGGTTGGAGATTTGAATCTCTGTCAAGTAGAACTGTCAATTAGTCGATGTCGTAGAAGAATTTATGTTTGTGTGTCTCAGTTTTTTTATTTTAGATGAGGATTATGGATCATATTGGGCTTTCTTTCTTAATTGGATGATACTTATTGTTTGGAATAAAACTTCATTTTGTAGCCACTAAGGCAAAGTGGAGTGTTGATGGAAAATAAGGCATATTTTAAGTAGCATTTGGGCTCAACGATTCTACTTCTACAAATTCAGGTTATTTTATTTGTTTGGTTATTTAAATTTTTCCTCTAAATTTGCTGCGAGATCCTATGCGACAAAGTTTTTTTTGCTTTATCATTGATGAAAGACTTCATTTTGAATTTTCTGGAGTGATCCAATGCCAAAATCTATGTCATTTTAAATAATTATGAAATTTTATATCTGTTGCGACACATAAGATCCTAGATTGATATTTGTAAAACCAATTTTGTTGATTGCATAGAATGAAACAAAAATAGAGTTGTCTTCAGTCTGTAATACAGAATATGAAGACAAATCTTAAAATCCCAATCTTGTGACCCCAAAGGTAAGTAAATTCAATGCATACACATCACTTCTTTTTTCGTACATCTCCATACATCCATTTCCTGTGATATGTGAACTTCTTTTTTCTTTTGTTCCCTCATTACTGCAGAAGAGTTAGACCTTTTTTTTTGACTTGTAACTTGGATACCATGGAAAATAAATGATCTGCATCATCCCTAGAGGGCTTCTTTGAATCCTCTTATGAGCTCTATATTAAATGAAATTCATATCATTTGGGAAACTATTTTTATATTAATCAAGATATTTTTATCCAAGGTAAAAAATAGTGCTTTACTTTCCTTAGAGAGAAGGGATGAGAACCAACATAGATAATGACCACAAGCCAAAGTGGTCCTATGAGATATACCACCAAGATTCCTTGGGATGTTAGTACTAGACTAAGAGAGGATACTATTACATCAACCCTAGTATTTCCTCCCCAAATCCTTCTACCAAATTGGAAAACCTGGTGCATGTAGTGCCTTATAAACCACCTCTATCTCACAATTGTTACTCATAGTCACAATTAGTAGGAGTACTAATGTGAAACATAATTATAATCACAAGATATACCAATGCGTTACTAAGACTTTCAATTATTGTGGACATCACATAGATCACAACCGTAAACTAGGGAGAGAGACAAAGATGACTCAGTACAACTTTCCTTATCATGCATGTGCGAGGATATTTCTAGGAGTACATTTATAAAATTGAAAACTTGTTACTAGGTCTTTTAGTTAGCTTCTTCTTGAGATCATTCTATACAATACATTCTACTCATTATATTCACCATTCTTTGTATCTATATATCTATCTATCTATATATCTATATATATATATCTCTATATATATTATATATATATATAATAGGTTTGACTATTGAGACATGTCCACGAGATTTAACTTCCAATCACTTGGATACACAAGGGCTTTCCAACATGCCTTTGTCAATTGTGCTACCACCCAGCGGACTCTGCAGAATTTATACTGCAAATGGAACAAATTCACAATTTTCAGGAGGAGATGTGAATCCAAAATGACTAGGTGTTAAATTTCCAGTGTTTAAACTTTAAAGTCTTGATAGTTTATACATATCATTTAGTTGAGTGAATTATACTCACACTTGTCATACCTTGGCTCTGCTTGTTTTTTACGGAATTGATCTCCTGGCTTAAATACAAAACTTTATACCCTCAGATGGTAGTGGTCATGATGTCAAGAAAAATGTGATGCAACATGGTAAATTTTGATAACCTTGCAGTTTACTAAACACATTCCTTGTGTGCACAAGGTTGATGTTTTAAGTTTTAAATCTACAGTGAGGTTTGAACCAATAGCTTGGAATTATATAATAGAATGATGAGTCTAAGAGCATGACGTGATGGGTTATGATGATGAGAAGATCATTTAGGAGTAAAAAGAAACCAATGGTCTGGTAGGTTGCTAGACCACTCTATCCGACAAAATTTAAAAGTGCATTCCAGGATAGCTGATATTCATTATTTAAAATGACTTATTCTCATGAAGGTCCTAGTAAAAGGTAAGTCACTGTAATTAGACTTTTTTGGACATAAAATCTTCCTTTAAAAAATGGTAAAATGTTATGTAAATATATTTTATACAAAGAGGTATAATGCTCATGCAACCTCAACAAGCACTAGCAAAAACTATGAAATACTTCAGAAACGGGTTCCACAATTACCCATCTACGGACAGAGACCTAGATTGGGTGAACATCACACCAATATTGAAATACATCCTCCACTTTATAAAATTGAGGTATTCATTGAATGGAGGAGCATGAGGTTGGACATCGAAATCAGATAAACATTCGTCACAAGTTTTTGATAAGGTGTGCAAGGAAGAAACACCCCCAAGGCCATAGTGAATAGAGAATAACTAAAGTGACTTTTTCTCATCACAATAGATGGTTGGCTAGATCATAACATTTGAGCAGAATTTTTAATCTCATGCATGAATTGTTTTTCATTCTGTAGTTTGAGAAATATTGAGCATGTCTTTTATAGTATCCATGAATTATTTGCACCACTTAGAGTGTGACATATTTGCATTTTGGAATGTCTTTAGCTTTTTGAGCTCCCTATAATCTAAACACATGCGTCATGATCCATCCTTCTTGGGCACCAATACTATTGGAGCAAAGAAAGAACTTTGACTAGGTTGAATTATACCAGCCTCTAACATTTCTGCAACCATACATTCAATTTCACTCTTTTGGGCATAGGGATATCTGTAAGGCCTGATGTTTGGAGGAACACATCCTTGAATCAAATGAATAGCATGATCATGATCACAAATAGGTGGGAGGCCTTTGGAAATCTCAAATATCATTTACTCTTATATTCAATTTTTGAAAGCCCTCAATGTGCTTTGCCATTGAACACTTGTGTTTGATATTTATCAATTGGCTAAAGAAGGTGTTTCTCTTTGTATCCTCATAATGTGCTATCATTTCCTCCATGCAAATTGACCCTGTAACAAGTGGTTTACGCGAACAAAGCCCTTCATACCATAAAAATTGATCTTGTTCTAAATATGAATATGCAATACATACCTTTTGTAACAGTTGCACCTCATGTAGATCAAAATATTTCTCCATCTGTTGTATCCAATTTATCGGATCCTTGCCATCAAACTTCCTCATATCGCCTTTTCTTGATTTTAGGAGATCAATCCTGAAACGACTATAAATGTGTAATTTCAGCTCTTCCAGTTCTAAAATTACAACCTGAAGTAGCCCTCTGTGTCATCTTTCCAATGCCACCAGTCTGATCAAAATTGGATTCTCCAAGAAAGAATTATCCACAATCTCCCAAGATGACCTGATTATATACCTTTTCAGAAGAGCGAATTTGTATGAAGTTCCACGCATCACTGCTTTGACCTTTGGATCTACAAAATATACAAAAGAAAGTACAATCTGTCCTCTTTCTTTAACGTCTTACAAAATTTCAATTTGATGCTCAGAGAGATAGTTATGATGATTTTCCCAAGGTGACCTGTTTGGAATGTAATTTGGGGGTCTATAAAAGCCCTAACTTCCTCAGAGTATATCTTCGAAACTGTAGTGTGATAGGATCTGAAATTTGGAGAAAAGGTTCAAAATGATTTCTTCTCGAACTGGTTTTTGTTTTAGCTTCTGAAACTTTGTAACTAAAGGGTTATAGCAAAAATCCCATGATGGCTTGTTTTAGTTGAAATTTTGGAGCTTGCAAAACCATAACTTACTCAGATCATATCTCTGAAACTATAGCGAGACAAGCTCTAAAATTCAGACCTAAGATTTAGCATGAGTTCGTCTCAAATGGGTTTTTTTTTCACTTTTGAAACATTGTAGAAAGAAAGTTATAGCGAAAATTCCACGATGACCTATTTGGAGCAGCGAAACCCTAGAATCCAAAGCTTTGATACCAAATGTTATGAAACCAACTCACAAAAATATAGAAAATATAGATGAACGCCTTAGAAATAAGCCTCTTCAAGGGGAAAACGTCTTTTACATTACACAAATCAACAATTCTTGGATAATATAAATGACAAGACCTCCTTTCTATATATAGGAGTCTAAGGGGTCATAATATAATCAAAGCTGACATAACAATAATAATGTAAGGGCACAATAATAACAATAGTGAGCTTCTATGGGGCACAATAATAACAATATGGGGACTGCATGGTACAACAATAGAACAAGGTGGTGTACTAATAACAATAAGGGGTTACACTAGTAGTATAGGAGCCTAATAGAGAGAGGATAATTTTATCCTAATTGAGAGAATTGAAATGCTACTCACAGCTGTAATGAAAGACAGAAATAGATGCCTACAAAACACATAACTCATCTAGTTATTCAAAAGAATTCTAATTTAACATATGTGAAATAGTAACTAACCTAAGCATGAAATCTAATCTAAACAAGCACTTAACTATTGGGTGCATGAATAAATATAACAACCTTTTTCTTTTTATCTTTTGTAAAAATATAAATGCTAATCCTTCTTGGTTGCATGGCAGGTGAGATAGGTGTGGAGGGAGGTGAGTGAAATGGTTCAGATGGCTTGGGACACAAGCAGGGGTCTAATCCTAGATTTAGTGATTCTTTTTCATAATACTTAGCCTAGTTTAGGAGATATCGTAGTTCGCTGTGCTAGGAGCGTGAAAGGACTTCAGCCCCTAGTTAGGGTTGCATGAAAGCAAATTATAACAGATCGTGAAGGTAATGAAGCGTGGAACAGAGCGCGAAGTGACCTGCGCTAAGGAAGGTATAGTTGGAATAAGCCGACATCACACCCAGCTCAAGGGTGGAGAAATTTGGTTCCAGCATCCCCCCATACTACTTTGGGTGAGACTTTAGTCTGCGCTCCGCAGGCTGATGCCGAAAGGGCCAGTAGTGTAAGGATTTGTTTGGCTAACTAATGTTGAACCTGGGTCAGGCCCTCACAAGCCAACAAATTGTTCCATTTCCGGGATCAGAATTTGCATAAGAGATGTGTGATGTCGTATCATTGGAATCCAACTAAGAAAGAAATTGAAGGTTGTTTGGACATAAGGATTCATGAGTTCACGACATAGGTAAACAGAAACTCATGACTGTCAAAAGAACAGTGTCTATATAGTTACCTATACATGGAGATCCACGAAATCTCTTTTGCATCTTTCCCTACTGAGCTATACGAGTGGATCACGAAGCTAGTAGATAGCCAAGGAAGGTAGAAGCTTGACAGTCCTATTGTGTGAACCCTAAAGCTAGTGCAGATATTGGAAGCATCGACGGATAAGATTGCATGTGTCGTTGATCATTGGCTCAATCGCATTATAGGAGGATTTGTTACTGAGTTCGCGGTTGACACCTCAGTCAGCTATAGCAAGGAAGAGCAACACTTTTTCAAAGGACCACGAGGTAAGTACGTAAAATCTTTGAATACTTGGATTGAAATGTTGTTGTGCGAAAGGTGGGTTATGTAGTTACCTTGATGTTTGGGGCTACGCGAAGTGGAAATGTTTACAGAAACAAAGGAAATAAGGGTCCATAAAATAGCCCCTTGTTGTATGAAAAGTGGGTTATGTAGTTACCTTGATGCTCGGGGCTACGCGGAGCGGAAAGGTTTATAGAAACAAAGGAAATAAGGGTCCATAAAATAGCCCCTTGATTTCACCTCCATGAGAGGACGAAGAAGGGCTCACGAAGGTCTCTCCATGAAGTGTTATTCATCTGATAAGACAAAGAATTTAGTGAATACCACCTTCTCGCACACCACCACCAGCTTCTCATCACCTCCACTCCACCCGTACCACCTCCACCGCCACAACAATTGAGTATGGCAGCACAATGAAGTTGAATTTGTTTAAATTCTTGGGAAATGAGGATCCAGACCAAGTTTTGCGTAGTGAAGGTTGTATGGGAAGCTCAAGGTGTTACAGATGACCATATAAAGAAAGCAACACTGGTTAGCACCCTGCAGGATCATGCGCTGACCTGGTATATTAAGTACTCCAACAATAACCCAAATGTGAGAGTAGCGAACATCGAAGTAGCACTAAATAGGGAATTTAGCAAGCCTAAATCTGAAGCATAGTCGATTATTGGATTCAAAGAAATCATGATGCTACCAGGCGAGATGCCTTGGGAGCTAGATCAGAGGCTAAAATGTACAATTCATGAAGCAAACATGAATCTGACAGATGGACAACATCGTGAGTGGTTTGTAGCTTCGCTACTACCACACTTAAGGAGTGCATTATCGCAGCAGAATACAACAACTTAGGAAGAGGCCCTGGAGATTGCCATGAGACTACATGAGACCCTGATGTAAGATCCTAATCTAGGAGTTCAACAGATCCACGCGTAGCTCAAGAATTTGTGCCTTGAGATGCAAATCTTGAAGTAGGATAAGATGGTTTGGCCAGAAGTATGTCAAGAAGTATGGTGTGTGAAATGAAAGAGTTATGGTCATGACAAGGAACACTGCTCGATCTTTAAAAATTAACTTGCAGGAGGAGGACTGATGCCTTTAAGGCTAGAAGCTCAAGACAGACCTAACGCATCACCTACTTTGTGGTGCACTATCTATCAGGTAGCTGGAAAAGATGCCACGTACAATTGTCACTTGTTACAGAAGTATATGCAAACTTTGCAATAGTTGTTCTGCAACTTTTGTAGGTCAACGGGACACGATGAGTGTACTTGTAAGAGTTATGAATTGATGATGGATAGAACCCCCACCTATAGCGTTCAGGGTGAAACATAGCCCCTTGACCATAATGCAGGGCTGGCGCAAAAAGGATTTCAGGGGCATGGACGAGGCCAAAGCAGAGGAGGAATTGGTAGAGGTCGCAGACAGTTGATTTTCTATAATTTCAGAGGACCAGGACACTATGCCCATGATTGCACTAATCCAACACGCCTGTTGTGCAAGTATTTCACATTTTTTGATCATGAGATAGAAGATTGTCATATGCTGATAGCTAGGATTTGTGACAAAGGAGTGCTAGCACCTCCCCTGACTTAGAAACTACAGATGATGAGCTCTGAGCTGTGCGAGGAAGATCTGAACATAAATATAGTGCTCCCAAGTGGAGTCACGACGTGAGAGGACAAGGGGAAATAACCAGAAGATAGTACCTAGGTTCGCAAAGCCCTAGGGAAAGAAGCTGAGTTTGATTTGGAGTGCACTCGGGAAACCTTCATGGAATCTAAGAACAACTTTGCTAAGGCCTCCACTTCAGGAAGCAATGATGAGCTTGAGCTGGAGATGGACCCCTCCATGCTCACAAATTTTCCGGAAACTTGTATGAAGTTACTACGCAATAGTAAGGTTGTGAAAGGGTTACAGGAACTGATCAGCAGATGCGTTGGGACCATGCTAGGAGAACCGCGGGTAGTCTAGAGGATCGGAAAACATAAAACAAGGTTAGGGTGTGAAATGAGACTCACCGGGAAGATCAGAGAATATGAGATGGATCAAGTCATTTTGATTTGGGATCAAATGCGAATGTTCTATCAAAACAAATGTGGGAGTGAGTGGGAAGACCTCTGCTGCAATGGTCTCCTATTTAGCTGAGAATGGAAAATCAGCAGAAAGTCATACCCATGGGGTGATTGTAGGGAATAACTGTGGATATTGAGGGAGCGAGCACACTGGTAGATTTTGAAGTGATAGAGATTGTTGACGACATCAATCACTACCTCGCACTCTTGGGAATTAACTGGGCTACTGACGTGAATGGGGTAATCAATATTAAGAAGACCAAGATGATCTTTGAAAATAAATCACTATGTGTAATAATACCCCTGGATCCTGCTGAAGGATCACGCTATACGGAACCAGTCCACGACTATGAAAGTGATGATGACCTAGACTACATCTACAAGCTAACATCGCAAGACCAAGATTGGGTGAATCCCACCACAAATGGGCAGATTACATGGGAGCACAAGAGCTCCTGCATTTCAGATTTTGATGAAGAAGTGGAATGATGGAAGAATCGGTTACACAAAGTAACTACGTTGAATTGCAATAGGATGGCCCAGTCGCTACGTTGCGTGTCGACAGAAGTAAGAGATTTTCCTACTTATGATGGTCTAAATGAGGTAATACCTTCTTGGATGCATTTGAAAGGGAGATGTCGAAAAAGCAATGCTTCCAGGCCTTGTACTGGGTACTGCGTGCTACGCCCGCAAGATGGTGGGGTACACATAAGGGAAGCTTTGACGTTTGGTGCAAATGTATGAGAATGATGCAAGCATGATTTGGGAAGCCTAAGGTATGATTGGCAGACAAGTATGATGGATAGGATGATTCGTGCACGCATCTGGCCAAGTGGACACAGGCCTATGGGGAAAAGCCATAACTTGAGTGGGTGAACCTGTTTTTTCATACCCTAGATGTTATACCAATGAACTGGTATATAGAAAAAAATCTTTGCAATGGGACAGGTGAATGGGATATCTTGCATGAAGGATTCATGATGACCTTCAGTTTTGAGGATGGGTGGTATAGTATTGATGAAGCACTACAAGAGGTGAAAGCAATTATCTTTAGGATACTACAAGAGCCTTTAGACTTGATTCAACCTGAATGGGATACTCAGCTGAGTCACGTGCTAGAATTTTATAATGTAACTGCTGAAGAGGAGGATGAGGATCTATGGAATATTAACATTCTAGAAACAAAAGGCCACTGCGAGGTTCAAGGAGCATAGTTTCAGAACCCTGATATACCCATGCCGGTGAAAACTAAGTAGGTGAACATTGGTATAGAGGCAAAACTCAAATCTGCAAATATCGGGGACTACTGGGATGACGCGACTATGTATAAGGTCGTTGAGTTACTCCATGAGTATTAGGGCTTATTCTTGACCAATTTTATGGATTTGAAAGGAATAATCATAGATCTAGGAGTGATAAAGGTCATGTTAAAGCTTGACAAAAGCTAGTTAAGCAGAGGCCTTACCGCTTAAATCTGAAATACAAGGAGAAGGTCCACATAGAACTAGACAAAATGCTCGCAGCAGGCATCATTGAGCCTATGGAATAATTCGATTGGGTAATCCCAATGGTGGTGCAAGAGAACAAGTAGAAGGATGAGATAAGCATATGTGTGGATATCAGAAAATTGAATGATGCTTGTGTGCATGATCCATTCCCAACTCGATTCATGGATGAAGTGTTGGAAATGTAGGTGGTCAGGAAGCATATTCTTTCATTGATGGTTCTCGGGGTACCACCAAATCAAAATAGCACTAGATGATAAGCGCAAGACAACCTTCGTGACTGAGTGGGGGCTTTCAATATATTGTCATGCGGTTTGGATTGAAGAATGCGCCTACTATCTTTTTTGTGTGGTTGCTACAACATTCAAGGAGTATATTCATAAGTTCTTGGAGCTATATTTTGATGACTAGATTGTCTTTGGACTAGTTAAGCGCCATGTAGCGTGCTTGTGCTTGATGCTGGATACCTGTCGAAGATACCAAATTGCAGTTAACCTCAAGAAGTGTCTATTTCTCGTTCCTTTTGGGAACTTATTGGGACATGTGGTTTGCGGGTAAGGGCTAATAGTAGTCCCCGTGAAGATCGTGGTGATTCTAAACTTTGAAGTGCCAATAAGTGTGAAACAATTGCACACTACTCTGGGACATATGGGGTATTACAAAAAGTTTATCAAAGGCTATGCTTAGATCATTGCGCTGATGGAAAAAGTTTGAAGAACGATGTCACTTTTGTTGGAACAATGACAGTAAGAAAGCTTGGATATATTGAAAGAAAAGATGGTTACTGCACCGATTCTTGTATTCCCAAATTGAAAAAAAGTTTCATGTACATGTCGATGCGTCATGTATAGTGCTGGGGGCAGTAATAACACAGGATGATAGAGAAGGCTTGAGTCACCCTATCACATTCGCAAGCCACAAATGATCCAAAGAAGAAAAAAATTATTCGATCGCTGAGTGCAAGGGGCTAGCTATGGTGTATGCGTTCCAGAAGTACCGACACTACTTGCTAGGAGGCCACTTTAAGATGTATATAGATAACTCCATGCTAAAGTACCTGGTTAGTAAACCTGTGTTGGGGGGTGAATTTGTAGGTGGCTTTTATTGTTCCAAGAGTACGATTTTGAAGTTGTCATCAAGCCTTGACGATTGAACGTGGGACCAAAACCACCTGTCGCACATCAGGAAAGGGAGGACCTACTAGTTTGGAGGACAGATTACCTGATGTGCAATATTTGCTGTGCATGTAAAATATGGACATTTT